>JAVJAP010000306.1:0-363402 GCA_034770075.1 Aralia elata
AGTGCAATGTCTTGCAGGGCAGTATACAACATTATACATCGCTAAACATGCATATGTTACTTGAATAGAGTTAAGTAGTGATAAGAGGAGTGGAAAAAAATAGTAAAATAGCATACCTGAAATATGCGACATGAGGAGATTCGGGAACTATGCTTTTTTCTTCCGAAATACGATGTTTGCGAAAAAGTTTCGCGAACTTTCTCTCGATCTCCCGCCAAGCCTCCTTCCGGAGATCCGGTTTTGGGATCGAACTCCCATGTTTTGCCGGCCGAACGTGTGTGTGTGTGTGTGATACGTTTCAGCAAGACTCCGAAGCCACGGATTTTCCTCCCTAATCTGCAATTTTTAAGCTTCCACCATTTTCATATTTGCACAAAATTCAACTCCACCATTCATATAAAACTCCACCACTGTATAACACTTCGAAATCTGATATAAAACAAAGTTGTGAAGTACAAATTTCGGATTTCAATAAGAGCAGTAAACTTGAATCTAACCAATTTGTAGAAAAAAAAATGAGAGTGGGGTGGGGTGTGGGGGGGGGGGTGCGCGGGGGGAAGATCAGGGCAGAATCAGTATCTTATGGCATGTGACCGAGGATGAGGATGAGGTAGTTAGTATTGTAGAGCCAGATTTGGACTCTGAATCCTATGGACTTATCAGAGGAAGGAAATTAATTTTCCATTTTCGACATCATGCTATTTTCGTTGGGTAAAATTTCACTTCCAACTTGCATTGAGGTTTTATTATTTTCTCATATGATCACTTATTGTTTTAAGAAAAACTACTTAAACCTCCTAAGATTTTTGAGGTGAAGTTAAACAATATATTTTCCGTATTAACGACAAATTTTTAAATTAGTTTAAGACGTAATTTGGTCCCTTCGTATTATAAAGGTAAAAATGAATAGAACATATGAGGCTCATTTTTTTTTGTTCTTCATCTAAACCCCCAATCACCACCCTCATCCCCCAAATCACAACTCTTTAAAAACCCTCAATTATGTATACCCCCCCTCAATCTCTAATCAACAGCTAACATAAATGAATAACAAATCTTCCTCTCTCTATTAATCTTTCTTAAACCACCACTGATCATGTTTGTTTTGTCGCAACACCTGTAGGGGTGATTTCGGCACATAAACGCAGCGGGAATTTAAAAAATTTTAAAAACGATATTTTTGAAACCCTTTATTAAAACGAGGTCCATGCGAAAAACAAATTTTTTTAATTCATAGGTTAAAGAATTTTGTTTTTAAACATACCGATTATATCGAGGCTTGAATGGAACGATGGAACATTCTGGAAATCGGCTTCGAATTCCTCCAACGAAACTGCGTCTCTAAACGGTATTCCACACGAAACGGCCCCCGCGAACCGTCAAACGATCGCAGCAAAGAGATTTCGATACTAACCGCCAAGATCTGGATTTTACTGAAGTTTTTCTCTCCACTCTCTTTTCTAAAACGGCTAGGGTTTTTGTTTTCTTTTGATCTCACGTACCTCGGACTGCTGATATATCAGATATATACAGCGTCCAAAAAGTAATTAAACAAAACTCTAATCCTATTAGAAAAATAAAATCCGAATTTATTATATATATTTCATATTTTAATTAAGTCTTAATTAATTAATTAATATACATATATATAAATTATCTTGTTAATTTAAATTCGTAATTTAAATACTATCAATCATATTGACATATTTAAATCCTTACAATTTAAATTAATTTCCTTTTAATTATGTTCTAAGTGTGTGACCCTATAGGTTATTATTATATTGGAAATAATTTAAAATCATATTATAAAATTATAAACAGTGAGTGGCATCTAATAATGCATAACTGCTACCCAAGTAATAATATGATGGGTGATTCGATACAACTTTTTTCGTAACCAATGTTTCAAATTAAACTCGAGCCATGGAATGTGTCATACTCTTCATAATTTAATCTGAGTTTTCTTGATCAATGAGTAGACTATATGAAACAAATCACTATTTGAGCATGGTCATGCATTTCATAGTCCTACTCAATCAAGAGGCATGTGGATATCACCCCTAATATATAGGGGGGTTAAATTCCATCTAGATCACTCATATTCCTCACACGATTCATGATGTACCCAATAATCACCTTTATTGTCCACCCTATTAAAGGTGACCTTTGATGATATCAAAGTACATAAATTCTCGTATAGTAATATAGTGATTTCAGGTCGGAGGACCATTATATCATTGTCACTATGAGAATTGCTTATGACACTTTGCATAATGCTCCACGTAGAATTCTCATGGTGGATCTGTTCAGTACATTGTTCTCTAACATGTACCTATGCATTAACTCAATATCTCATATATTAATGACCAATGAGATTTGGCCATCAGTCAATCCACATAATAGTTTCAATGTATCATTGTTGTCCCATTAACAATGATACTCGACTAGGGACATTTAAGATTAATGATACTAATTATAATTATATAATCTCATGTTCAAGTCACATACTTGAAGCTATATAATTTGTATCATTATTCTAAGGACTTTTATTATGCTAACATTTATATAACACAGTAAATGAAACCATAATAAAATAATTCATTTATTCAATCAAATATCAAAAGAAATGTTAAGCAATTACATCAAATAATTGACCTCTAGGGCATAAACTTTAACAACAACACCACCACCCAAACTCACAATAGTCGCAACACCATCACTCAAAATCACGGTGCATTAATAGATTTGAGGCAACTGGGCGCAAAACAAAGATAAAGATAAATCAAACATTTCTCTTCTCTCCTTTTCTTATCTTCTTTTATTCTTGTTCATTTCTCTTTTGTTTTGTTTCGGCGAAGTAGCCAATTATTTTCAACAGAGCATAACTGGGTTAGGGTTAAGATTATGTTTGAGTTTGGGTTTGAATTTGAGGGAAGTGAAAAAGATATTTTGGCAATTTTTCAAAGTTTGATTGCTTGTGTCGTTGGATCTAGAATTTGGGATAGCGAAATAGATAGGCGATTTAGGGTTTCCTTCAAATCTTTTTTAATTTTGAGTGGATTACATGGCTATTTAGGGAGTTCTTGGGGTTTTGGACTCGATTAAGTGATTTGGGGTTTTAGGTGGTTTATTGTGGTGTACTGGCTTTTGTGACAGTTAGAGTTTACTATGGCGGGTGAGTGATGGTGCTTTACCACGACAAAAGTTAGTCTCTTTTGTCTCCTCATCCTTAACTTCTTCTTTATAATTTGTGTAGTGATTTTAAGTGTGAAATTATGATTGAGACAGGGTTTATAGAGACTGTGAATGGAATGTGACCGAAAGTGACGGTGGTGGTTGTTTTTGACTTTAATTTTTTTTTCAAACGATGGTGATAGTCGGTGTGGCTAAGGTGGTCAGGCTAGGATGTTTATGGTGAAATGATAGTGCTAAGCTATTAAAGATGAAGGAGAATAATAAGTTAGGAGCATTTTGGACAATTTTCACCTCATTTGACCATTAAAAACCATGCCTCACGCTCTCTTGTCGAGTTACACACACACACAATCAATTTGAAAAGAAAATATAATTTTTTTCATTTCATTTTTAAAATCTCAAGGGTTTAAATGTAACTTTTAAAATAACAAGAGGTCATGTGAAAAAAAAAATAATAAAATCTCAAGCAGTGAAATGAAATTTATCCTTTTCGTGTCGGTCTACGACAAAATAAAAAATAATAGAAACCTAATTTATAGCGAAAATAATATTTCAAATTATAAGATAATTAATCAAAAATTATGAAATAATAAATATTACAATAACATCAAAATTAAGATAATTAATCAAAAATTATGAAATAATAAATATTACAATAACCAATACTTTTAAGATAATTTATAAATTTCATCATTTGACAAAAATAAAAAAGAATTAATGTTAGTTTTGAGTTTGAAAATGTCTTAAATTGATTACAAAAAGTTAATAATGATCATATATTTTGGGATAAAGGAAGTAGAAAATTTTTATATTTTCTTCACGTTGTTATTGAGTTTATAAAAAAAAATTAATTTCATATTTAAACTACTAAGTTGTGCTTATATTAGTTTTAAATAATTGATATTTTCACACAAAGAGATGATATTTTCGCATGAGTCTCACTCACACATGTATGTGAGACTTACTCACTATTCATATAAAAAAATTATGAGAAAATATTATTTTTCCATGTGAAAAATATCAATTCTCTAGTTTCATCACATTTATAATCTAAATGATATAATAGGAATTATAAAATAGGATCTTATGTTATTTAGTTTTTCGTTTGTTTTTGGACGAAAAAGTTTTCACAAGAAAAGTGGTGAAGTTTTTTCGTCAGTTTCTTTGTTTTTTCTCTCATTAAACAAAAGAAATTAGACAAAAAAAATTTAGTTTTTTCATCCATTTTTCCCACCTATTTTTAAAACTCAGTGACAGGATATGAAACAAAGTCCTCTAATTTTTTTTTCTCTAACAAATTACAAATAAAGAGTACTCTTTCCTTTCAAAAGTAAATAAATATTATTTTTATTTTTATGTTAAAAATTGTCATGTATTCTTGGTTTGCTAATTAACAATAATACATTAGTAACTATGTGAATTTATTAAAAGATAAAGATAACATATAATCAAATCTATTAAAAATATAACTATTAAAAGTATTTTTAATATTAAAATTTGATAAATAAAAAAATATTTCATTAATCGAGGAGATGCCGGAACCAGATAAATAGAGTGGAAGCATTTTAATAATAAATGCATGTGTTCGTCCACATCTGAAATATGTCAGGAGCGGAAGTTTTCTAATAATAAATGCATATTAAAGCTTCGATTTGCCCCTAGCTCAATAATTTACCCTCCCCCATCCCAGTATAAAAAATATTTACAATATTCAATAGCATAAAGAGAGTTAACTGGTAAACAAGAAGGGATAATACTAAACAGTTTTATAATATAAAGTTGTTCATTAAAATACGGTGATGAGCAAATTTTATTATATTATACATATAACAAAACACTTGCATGCATTTCACAATATTTGGAGGAATATTGGCAAGAGTTTCCGTTGGATAAGATTGGACCATAAAAGATTTTTAGAGTATCTCAAAAGAGTCTTTTTAGGCTGACGTGGATGGAATTGACTTGTGGAAGTGGTGGCCGAGGATGTCAGATCATGGCATTTAGTATTATCAGGCCCAGCCAGATTACCGGACAAGAATGCTCCACCAACTCTCACATTTAGGTAGGGTTTGGTTGAATGGGATATTTATCAAAATAATAGTAATAAATTTAAGTATTATTTTGAAAATTAAGGTTATTTTTTTATAAAATAAGTATAATAATGATGTAAAAAGAGTATTGGTTTAAGTTTAATTATCTTACGACTTCTGCTAATACTGGCGTAGTAACTAAAGGTACAATTATTAATAAATATTTTGAATGGGAACAAAAATCTAATACTCGTTCCATCGTTGCTCATAGTCTCATAGATGAGATTCTCATCTTTCTCCTTATTTTTTTTTTATTTTAACATATTAACTATTTTTTAAAAGAAAATGATATTTTTCTAGAAAGAATATTAATTTTTTTTAATCATCTTCTGAATCTCAAAATACAGTAGTAGGAGTAGGAATTTGATCTATCTTCAATGGATTCCATATTTATCTCTTTTCATGATCCATAAAAATCAACTACTTTATGTTTCTTGGGATTTTCCTAAATAGCCTCTTTTAAATTATCAAATCCAATGTACTTTTTGTTTAAAAAAAATAATAATCCAACGTACTAACATATATAGAGATATTCCTTCCTATCAATCCTCACCCCTTTTGTGACAGAAAGGTGAAAGTTTAAATCTTTACGCTGAAAATGAGTGTGTGAGTTTAAATTCTGTCTTCAATTAGCAAAAATAAAAATAAAAATATGTTTCTTGATGTAATTACTTTGCCTCTTTCTTAATCAGTCATTAATTTTGAATGCTATCTTCAAAAAAATGAAATGGAATGGAGAAAAGAATTGAATAAAAATAAATATATTTGGTAATTGTTCAGGCCGATAATTGAAAAATTCATCCAATTATATTCACTTGATTTTTATTACCTTAGAAACTGTTGAAATGGGATCAATTACAACAAAATGGATGGATGTAATAATTATGCAATCTTATTGCACCTACCCCAGTGGGCCGCTACCACCAACAACCAAACATAAACTTGATATGTTAAAAAATTATTTTATTTTTTCCACTATTCTATTCATTCGATCCAAATTAACAAAATATTTTAATTACAACAAATCTTCTTCAACAATTGTTGGTCCCCAATATCAATTCTTATTTACCTTCAAAAAAAATAAAAAATCCGTACGATTTTGAACATCTTCCCAGCAGCCGAAAGACTTTGATCCGAATATCAGCTGGAATCATTTTCTTTTTAAGTTCTTTTTAAGTTCAATCTGCAGAACTAGTAACTTATAGGTGTAATTTAAGTAGAATATTGATCCCATGCATGCCGGCCGCTAGTAGACTTACACATGGCATAGACGCTTAGACTTCTACAATTCCCCCAAAAAAGAAATTTTCCATTTTGACTTTTTCAGTGATCATTTGTGAAAACTTAAAATTTTAATTGTATAGCATATTATAAATTACTCTCTTCCGTCTCAAAATTAGATTAGATGTAAAATTTGACTTTTGAGATAACATATTAAACTTTAAAAACTCGTATGACTCGTAAAAATTTAGAATGAAATAAATTTTGTGATTAATAATTTTTGATATATATTATACAATTATAATAATTGTATCAACTAAAATTAAATAAATCACATGTTTTATTTGAAGTTTAATATGTCGTCGGTGGATGTAAGGATCATATATATATATATATATATATAGGTGAAGAATGAATTACGTACACATATATACCAAAACATTCTTTCTACCGGTGCTTGTGCTTCAAACTCAGCTTTCCTCCATTCATAAGGTGACTTACGCATGACCTTAAATCCTTGACGTCCTCTAGCTCCTCAGCTTTCCTTCTTTTCTGGTTTCTTCAAGTACTCTTTGTCGATGTCAATTAGAGGCTTTGCATCAGTCTTCTGGTGTGGAGCTGGCTGTTTATGAACATCATTAATTTTCTTGCAGCCCTTCTTCAGAGGCATAATCATTATCCACATCATAAGAGGGAGGGAGGGAGATCTATGTCATCAGTATAATAAGACGATTACAGTTTTGGATCGGAGCTGCTCTTGACTTGAACTTGGGGGTTTACTTGAAGTAAAGCCTGAGGAAGAAGATCCTTTCTTGGCTTGGCTTTATCAGGTTTCTGGTCCATGTTGGCAAGCATTGCAGAGACTAGGAGTTTCTTCACATCTTTTGGGGGCATCTTTAGCCTTTGCATTTGCTCCACTTTCATCTGTTTTTTTCTTTCCCATTGCAGTGGCTGGTGTAAAGAACACTATGAAAATTGGTCCAACTCGTATATAATTATAAATATAAACAACTATTCTATCCAAATAACTAACATATAAACAACCCGTCAATTAACAAGATGGCCTTGTTAATTGAACTGGGGTGTGAGTGTGACAAGCCAAGTGCAAATTTCATGGACAGAACTAGTAGCATATTTAGATCGGCTAAGAATATACTTGACAATGACAAATATTGTACATTAACTATATTGAAACAAAACCAACCCAAGTGCACTAAAATATTTGTTTAGCCTTTTACATCACATCAATACCGTTAGAGCTAGCTGCGTGTGAAAATGTAAAGTAATTAGGAGAATAGCAACAGATCAAACAAGTTTTGGCAGAAGAAATTGTGCAAATAACAATGAAAAACAAAATGAAGTTCAGAACAAATTGAAATCTAGACAAATCAGAAGTTTTAATCTATAAATGTCAAGATATAGAGGTCAAACCTAACTGGCAAACTGAGCACTTCAGCCAGCAAGCAGCAGTAATACAAGAAATTGTTCTTCCCATTTAGGAACACTGTAACCAGAATCAAGCAGTTATACTGGAAATTCTAACTACTATAACAATATTTCTTCCATAGAGCGATCATCGTTTCCAGATGCTCACAAAAGACTAATTTTCTGTTCATGGACCTACACTTGGAGTCTTAACTTTGGTACAACATCGAGAAGCATTGATGACCGAGTGTAGTTTCCAATTTCTTTGTAACAAGTCGAAGAACAGGCATATGGATAGCAAATGAAAGATCCAGTAAGGTTTCCTCATCACAATCGGCTTTTAAAGATCTCAGTGTCGTGCTGCTAGTTCAACCAGTTCCTTGTGTTCATCAGAGACGTAAGATGTCACCTTGAATGTCGGCTCTCCACCACCCTTTGCCGGAGAAGAAATGCACTTCAACCCAATTACTGTTGTCAGACCTGCAACGGTAAATAGCCAATTAACCAATCAAATCTTAAATGAGACAAAATTACAGGAAGGCATGTAATATTTCTTCCAACTCTAGCTGGTAAATTCTAAGAAACACTCGAATGAAAATCAATAAACAAATTTGGGAAAAAATATTCCTTTTGTCAAAGATATAGCTAAAGTGGAAAATCTACTCAGTTTTGGTCCTTCACATTTTTCATTTTGTCTCCAAGCTATAGAGTCAACCAGAAGATCTTGAATAATTATAGAACTAGTAAAGCATCCAAGGAGTGATAAATTTGTAACGAATAAGATCAGTTTTCCAAGATCAATCTTTGAATATGCTTATGCATCGATACAAATTGAATGGTTTTTTTGGCGGTGGACACAATTGTGACAGAAGTATGCATTAAAATATAGTGTCATACTTTTTAATGCACCAACTTCCAATAATATGCATTCTTACTCTCTTATAAAATAACTTTTGATTAATAATTGTAGTTAACAATTAGCCCCGAGTAAATCGGAGACTCATAGCACATGGGCACAAAATAACTACTTAGTACTTGCGCAGCGAGAGAGCATGAATGCATGATTATTGTAAAGTGTCCTGTATCTTATATATTAAAGCCAAAGGGTTTAAATATGATGGATGTGCCCGTTTGAAAAGAAATGAAGAAGTCATTAATGAGGTCACCGAGCTTATGCGGGTGTACTACTAGTTGATACTAAATAGCAGGTACCAACATCTGCCGGGGGGGGGGGGGGAAGGAAATAACAGCTGGTAAAATTAAACAACTTAATGAGAAAATGATCCAGGGGAACATTTCAAAATTCAGTTAAACAATGCAATGCTGTAAACCAATAGAGGAAAAAAAAATACTTACTCTCGTGTACACGTCCATATAAAAACCTTTCACCTTTCCAATATTCCAGTGGCCTCGTCCTAACTCTGGTGCTTTGTCGTTTACCAGACTTCCAGTGTGTATCAGCCGCTGTCAAAAGAAAATATGAATTGATCAAATACTATAGCTTAATACTAGAAGAGCATGACTTAATTTTATGCATTAAATTAACACCAGTAAGACTTATCAAAATAAATAATAAACACCTGTCAGACTTTGCCTACAAGAAAGTGATTTTCTTTCTCGCAGTCCATGTGGCCTTCTTGCTTTGGTTCTGTCCTTCCATGAACTCATAGGGCATTCCTGAATGTTGCAACACGAATTTATCAAATTTAGCCAAATCAAGCATATAGCGAAAGCGCGGAACTAAACATAAAAAGCATGTGATGTGGAATATTTCTATGAAAGGAGCACCCAGCTCAAAAGCTAGATATAACTCGCTGAAATATTCTACAGATGTGCAAGTGCTCCTCATGCTTACTGTTTACATCGAATCTATAGGCAGCCAAAGTAAAATACATAAGATTGCTTAGCCAATGCCCTTGACCCCAAAAAATTCTGCTTGTTCTTTTCCTCTACTTGAAATACAAAGGTGCAACATCAAAAAAAATCCCAAATAAAGTGCATAAGCTTGTACATTCAAAACTTTACAATGTAACTAATACCCACCTAAGAAATTCTACTTGCACCTAATTTCTGTATCTTATAGGCAATTGAATAATAGATTCAGTCCATGAATTCACAAAAACACTCGTGCAAACACCTTACATCAAGTCCTTTCTAGCTCGAGGAGAGAAGCCAAAAAAAAAGTTTCAAGAGGACAACACTAAAGCTTCTCAACAAGCCCTCTTAATTTCAGTAGAAATAAGACCCAAGTAAAAAAGAACATTCAAAGAATGAGTACAATCAAGTATAAAATACAAAAGGAAAAAGTAGATACATTTGTTTTAAAGATACATAATCATAATCAAGGAGAGAGGGGGAGGGAGGAAGAAATCTTTTGGAGAAGTGTTTTTCAGTGTAAGATTTGTTGCCCAAAATTTACAGCTCATTATTGAGCCTTTTCATATAGGATTGTTTTTGAGCAATCAGTGTGCGTGAGAAAGACAGGAAGAAAGACAACTAAATTTATCCAAGAATAATTTGCCTTGCCCTATCAGACTCATTTTGGGCATATACTTGATCAAGTTTAATATTAATAGAAATGATACTCGACCTTGTATCTACTTAACAAACAAAGAAATACTTGACCTTGTACACATGAGGGCAATATCATGAAGTTCACAGCACAAGAATACATGTTCAAGCACTGGAATAACAATCAAAATAAATCAAGAGAAGATGATCTTAAAAGAAGACCTTGTTTTGTAGTTCTGAACCACTTTCTGTAGTTGTCGGCTGTCTATCCATGATATGATCTTTGGCGACAGTAGGATCTGATTGACCTGTGAAGGAAAGATATAGACACTATAAAACTATAGTTTGAAACCATCTCAATCACAAAAGAGCAGCCTAGTAATGGCAACACTAAGTATTTAGCATATAGAACTGCAATAAGTTACTTAAATTAATGTTGCCAATAATTAAAGAAGAAATACGGGCATACAGGCAATCACGAATTTATTAAAAGATATATATGACTTACAGTACAACGGTATAGTATAACTAGATAAGATTAACTTAAAAAGAGTGCGTACGTGTTGAAATGCAATAGTGTGTGTGTGCGTATATTATAAGTGAGAGTACCGTTGGTGCTTCACTCTGTCTCTCATTAATCACTAAGATATAAAAGTATTTATGTAGCAATTATCTATCTAATTCTTAATTTTCTCTCCCATTCTCTGTCATCCCCTTTTTTTTCTCATGTTTCACTCAGCTCCTGATCTTTTCTCTCTCACAGAGGTTATTTACGGCAGCGCACATGGAAGTAGACTAGTAGGTTTTATTAGCATAAAATGTCACTTCAGGCGCTGGCTAGGATTCTAACAAAAAAGACTTGCGAAGCCACAGAGCAAAAATGATCATACCCAACTGGCCTTGGCTGTTCTTCAAGTTTTCAGTTGTTGAGTCATCAATGTTGACATATGGCAGCATAAAAGAAGTTGTTTCCGGCTGCATGTCTTCAACCTGCATTGTTCAACATAGTATTTTGTAGTCAATGTTGCTACTTTCAAAATCCATTGAAAACATCATTTACATGAAAAGGTAAAGAACCTCACATTCTTCTCCATTTCACTTACCCCGTGTGTCTGAGCCACAGTATCAGTGTAACCCCTAGATGAATCCTCAATATTGATATCTGGTTGTGCAGAAGAAATTGCCTCTAGCAAAATATCTCCGGCCTGCATCATGTTACAAACCACATAGCATCAGTTAAAAGATCTCCATAATTCTTCAAAATTATTTTATATCAATACCTTACCTTCTCTGCCTTTTTATTGGCTCGACTTGTCCACGTAATAGGGTCGGCATTAGGCCTAGCACTGTCATCCATATGGTAGGTCGTATTCTGATCCACCAAGTCACCATGAGTTTCACTTGACCTGAAATCAACATTTATGCTGCCCGTGTTGACATTCGTAGATATGTCAAATAGATCAAGTGAATCTCCTGATATCACCGTCTTTGAACTCGTAGTGGCAACTGCAGTGTTTCTAGCTTCATTATCTACAACTGAAATGCTGCATGAAGCGAGCCAGGCATCCAACCATAGAAGATGAAAATTGCATTTGATCTTGACTTAATAAAAAGTGCTTAATCTTTTTTTTTTCTCTCTTATAATTGTCAGAACAACGTAAAGTTAATTAGTTGTAAGAACTTGATTATGTTTGACTGAGTAACTATTTAGAGGGGAAAAACAAATAAAAAACTGTTCGAGTAAGCAAGTACAATCTCATAATTTCTGCACCCTTGATCCACAAATGACCAAACAGGTGGTTACACTCCCGGAGTATGAAAAATACAAAAAAGAAAATAAATATAACACATCCGTACATAGGAAGTCACTATTTTGATGAGCTCAATAAGAAGACACAAGGAAGAACTTACTATGTCACTAAAATAATAATCACGAGCACCTAATTTACATGCCACATCAATCATCAACCTCGGCTCGAATTTCTCTCTGCAACTCCTCCTTGTATTCATCAAAGGTACCTGGGAAATTCTCTACAGTACCATTCTCTACCACCCAAATCTCACTCCTCTCTTCGTCGTCACAAACACGTGATATTAGCCTAGAATCATGGCTTACAAGGACAACTCCACCAGTAAATTCATCCAGTGCATCAGCCAATGCATCAAATGCTCTGCATATCCAAATGATTGGTGGGCTCATCCAATAATAATATGTGTGGCTTTGACATGGATATTGAAGTGAAGACGACTCGAGCTTTCTGACCTCCGGATAATTTTGCAATTGGGGTGAGGTGGTTATGGCTTGGAAGTCCAAATTTCCCAAGCTTTGCACGAACAGCCTCTTGTTTACTTAGTCCCTCTTGATCTGGATGAAGACGAAGTAGATATTGAACAGGTGTTTCCTCCATCGTCAGAAGATCAACAAAGTGTTGCGAATATCTCCCAACCCTCAGCTTTTGACTCCTTCGTACTTCACCCTCGCTTGGAACCAAATCACCAGCAAGAAGATTAAGCAAAGTAGATTTCCCGGCTCCATTTGGCCCAACAATAGCAACACGAGTACCCATATCAATACCAACATCAACATTAGAGAGTCTGAAATCCTCTCGATTTGGATAACTGAAGCTGACTTCAATTAGCTGCATAAGTGGTGGTGTCAACTCAGTGGGCTCAGGAAAGTGGAACTCCACAGTGTAATCTTTCCACTTCTTAGGGGCCTCTGGCTGCGGCTCATCCTCATCAACCTTGCCCTTTGCCTTGTTCTTTGAAGCTTCCTTGGCAGCAACAAACTTAGCTCGATCCTTAACCTTCTCCTGCTGAGTCCGGCTCCCAGTCCTCTTGGCAGCTTTCACCTGCTTGTCATAAACCTCAAACTTCTTGTTCATTTCTTTGCGACGCTGCTCATATCCGCTCTCAAATTCGTCAAAGTTGCCCCGGTATAAGTGGAGTTTAAGATCATGGAGATGAATGATTTCATTACAAACTGAATTCAGGAAATCTCGATCATGTGAGACCACAACGAGGGTTTTCTTCCATCGACACAAATACTCTTCCAACCAGAGAACAGCCCTAAGGTCAAGATGGTTGGTAGGTTCATCCAACAACAACAGAGTTGGCTGCACAAAAAGTGCCCTAGCCAATGAGATCCTCATCCTCCAGCCACCACTAAATGATCGAGTAGGACGACCCTGCATATCTTTGGTGAAACCCAACCCAGCAAGAATCTTTGATGCCTGAGCTTCAGCAGCATCTGAACCCATCAGCTGCAACTTTTCATACAACTCAGCAAGCTTCACCGCAGCATTATAGCCGTTGGTGTCATCATCTTCATCAGCCTCAACAGCAGAGGATGAATTTTGAAGAGCAGCAACCTCTTCACGGAGCTTGATGAGCTCTTCATTAGCTGAAACAACAGCTTCAAGAGCACTTCTATCATCACCAACTACCTCTTGTTCAACCAAAAGTACATCTATATTTCTTGGTACAGGAATCTTCCTCCATGCAAGGAGTTTTAATAGGGTAGACTTGCCCATACCATTAGGTCCAACCAATCCGTACCTTTTCCCATGTGATATCTTTACTGATGTATTCTTTAAGAGTTCTTTCCCTCGAGCTGAAACAGAAAAATTATCTATTGTTATATCTTTGACATTAGCATCCGCTTCATCTTGACCCTCAAGAACAGCTGATCGACTACCAATAACAACAGTGAAAGCATCACGATCATCCTTAAGAGCAATCTGTTTGGCCTGCTCAGCAGCTTGAGCAGCAAGCATGTCCTTCTTTTCTCGTTTCTTCAACTCTTTGTCAGTTATGGAGATGTCAAGAGGCTTTGCATCTGTCCTCTGGTGTCGAGATGGCTGTTTATGAAAATCATTTTCTTGCAGCCCTTCTTCAGAGGCATAATCATTATCCTCATCATCAGAGGGAGGGAGATCTATGTCATCAGTATAAGATGACAGTTTTGGAGCTGCTCTTGACTTGGACTTGGGTTTACTTGAAGTAGAGATTGAGGAAGAAGATCCTTTCTTGGCCTTATCAGGTTTCTGGTCCATGTTGGCAAGCATTGCAGAGACTGAGAGCTTCTTCACATCTTTTGGGGCATCTTTAGCCTTTGCATTAGCTCCACTTTCATCTGTTTTTTTCTTTCCCATTGCAGTGGCTGATGTAGAGAACTATGAAAATTAGTCCAACTTGTATATAATTATAAATATAAACAACTATTCTATCCAAATAACATATAAACAACCTGTCATGTAGTCAGATATTTGAGCACAAGATGGCCTTGTTAATTGAACTGGGGTGTGACAAGCCAAGTGCAAATTTCATGGACGGAACTATCCAAATATTGTTTTTTTTTAAAATTTAAAGAAAAGTGGGGTTTTTTTTATTCAACTCTACCCATGAAAGGAAATCCTAACACTGAAAAAAAGGGATTTAGAAATATAAACCAGATCAATGAGTTTATGGTTCAGAACATTGAAGAATAACAAAAATAGGAGGAGAAAGCCAGTTATATGGATTGTGCATGTGTTAGACTAAAAATAAGTAGGTGTAAATATGAGATAGGCACGCCATAATCAATAACCAAAAGAAATGTAAGAAACAAAATGAACACATGCTACTTATCAGGGCGTATAGAAAATTCGAATCTCCTACAGATGTAGTCCTTATTTATTTGCATTGATCCATGCCTTGGAATTGGAATTGGGGGAGTGCTAGTTGATATTTTAAGTTAATTATTCTCCAACACCAATTTCAGTGTTCAGAATCCATGTACCCAAATAGAGTGTTATTTTGATTGGCCACATATTATGGCAGACCATGTTAAATTTTTACCAAGAAATAAATTCAAAACATGTTTAGAAAACCCCCTGTAGTTCTTGCTAATTAGCTCTCGTGATTTACAATTAACTTCACAAATTCTAATTTCTTCAACAAGCTAAGATGGAAGAATACATAACTTAAGTGGGTAGATTGACAATCAAAGCAGGTATGGGATTCTAAGCAATAATGTTATGAACTGGTTTGGTAGTAACCACATTTTTTTGGCTGGGTGAGAAATGTGATATACAAAGATCTGATGCTTTTTTTTTTGCATTTTTTTTTGCATAACTGTCACCAAAGCCGCAATCACAAAATGATTGAAAAATAGTAAACAGCACCAATAGAGTCATCACTTTAAAAGCTTCAATCGGGAAAAAAGAACATATATACCATCTACTCCCAAATAATAAGTAACAAATATTTAAAAGTAAAAGATAATATCTTTCAAAGTGCCCTAGAATCTTGGAAAACAATTTTTTTTTATTTTTAACTTTGATAAGTAAAATAAGGGGAAAAAATTTCCATTAATTTATTGCATTTATGTCATGGAGAAACAGAATCAGATAATTAAATTGAGAAGTCACATCAGACATCTACAGAAGCAACATGAATTGGAAACCTCATTTATGCTAATATAATAGATCCGACCAATTAATTTAATTTTAGGCAAATAAAGATGATAAATAGACAGATATATACATAGTATGTACAAGGTTCTAAAAGGCGTTAGGCGGGAGGCGGGCAGCCGGAGGGGGCCTAGCGCCTAGGGGGCAAGGCAGGATTTTTATTTTAAGTCAATTTTAATATTTTATCTTACATTTATCCAAACAAAACAATAATATAAAGCAAAACAATCTATAATAAAGATAATAAAGGCCTTTGCTTAAAGTTCAAACACATATCCATATTGCCAATGTCAAAGTTCAAATACAAACATGCAATTGTTCAAAGTTTAAACACAAACAAATAATCAAAAATACAAACTAATAGTCCTCATCTCCATATCCCTCTATATCTCTAACTCTTCTTCTCCATATCCCTCCAAGATAATGTCCCCATCGGACTCACACTCATACTCCTTCAAGATAATGACCCACGACGTTATTTTGTAACTTAGTTATTAAAATAAAAATAAAAATAAAAAAACAATTGCAGCCCTAATTTCTCCGCCTAGGCCACGCTTAGGGGCCTAATTTCTCCGTCTTGCCCGCTTAGGCCCCGTCTAGTTTCACCTAATCTCCTAGAGAGATTTTTTTGCCGCCATAGGCCTAAGCGAGGCGCCAGGGGGGGCCTAGCGCCTAGGCGTGGCGCCAGGGGGGCCTAGGCGGGAATTTTTAGAACACTGAGTATGTATGAACGTGTTTGTTGTATACCTAGATGGAGATGAAGTAACCGTCGGATGTAAAGAACCCAAAGACGGCATAAGACCGGAGAGAGAGAGAGGAGGTTTTAGGGTCCGTTCGGCAACGACTTATTTTAAAATGACTTCAAGTTAAAATATAAGTTAGCTTATAAGTTATTTTAAGTTGTGACTTATACGTAAAAGCGTTCGACATCAATTTGACTTATAAGTCAGAAATTAAGTTAAAACAAGTTATGAAGGTGTTCGGCTGATAATGACTTATAAGTTAAAATCAAATGTAAAAATTACTAAAAAGGACATTAATAAAAAGATACATTGATTCAATATCATATCATAACAATCATCCACAATTTCATTAAATAAAACACATTGATTCAATATCATATATTAGGGATTTTTGGGATGAGAGCAAGAGTAAGAGAAGTGGATCATTATGAATCAAATGCAAGACCCTCTAATAAATTTCTTTCTACCTAAAGACATATAAGGTGGTCATCACAAATCTATGTTGAAACCATAAACCATACCCAATACAAACACATATCACATAGATCAGTCATTACACTGTGTTACGCAAATAACACAGTACTTAACATAACTGATGATTCTTAAAACAAATTTCCAAATCATATAGTTAATATGCAAAACTAATGTTCACTATGTAGGAGCAGTTCGAGTCAGCACAAGAGCAATACAAAAGAATAATGTCCAGCAATTCTATAACAGATTAAACTATTTTGGTTATGGGATAGCATAAATCACCAATAACAAGTAGAATAATTGCCTTCATTCTACATTATATAATCTTGTCAAATATGTTAATTCACATAACCTTTTAGATCACATCAGTTTTTCATTTTATACTAACTGCAACTGAGTAACACTAAATCACATAAAAATAATGTAGTAAAGAAATGACTGCATATGGATAGTCACTAAAATTCGAATCAATAAAAAATTCTGAATTACTAAACTATATAAAAGGAACAAAAGGCTAATTATCTGATTCGTCAATTGAGAAAGACTTGTTGATGTTGTTAGACTCACAGAAGATTAGGCAACTCCAAACAAATTTTAGACAGCGTTAATAATTTCACGCTATTTGAAGCTTCATTAAACTAAAACTCTCGCCAAGATTGAGAGAAAGACAGATGCAAAAGATAAGAATGATCTTCTTGACCCACTTGTTAACAGAGAATATGAAAGGGCAATAACCTGTGCAATGCTGCGATTTCCAGCTAAGAGTTTAGACTCTCGACTTGAAACTGTTGTAATGCCTCGATAGACACAATCAAAATGGACCTGTGACGATGCAAGGCAGAATTAAGGCTAGTTGCATTGTAAAGAGAAAGCAAAAGATTACTGGCTTGCATTATAAACAATCCAAAATTCAGAATTTTAGAAAAAACTATACAAATTCATTAATTCCTCTTGGGATATTCTCATTTAATCAAAACATTGAATTAACAACCGAACCAGATAATATAATAAGAGAAGTTAAACACAATTAATAATTTCATATCTTTAGAATATTTGGCGGAATTATGACATGCAATGCCATCCATAAACTCAGAAAAAGAACTAACATTTACTGTTTAGATTGAGCTCTTATAATCCTTGATCTGATTTTTAGAAATAGTTTTAAAAAAATCACATAGCTCATACATAATATGTGTCAGTTAAATCGAATTTGAACAAGAAAAATCTTAATCAACCATGCAAACAAATGATAGGCGAAACATTAAATTTTGTCACATACTTAACATTTTGAACACACAAATCTTGTTTCAAAAAGAGTTTGGTTCAAATACTAAAATGATATTTTTATATCTAGATAACACAGCAAAAGTATCACACAAAAACATTATTATCTATATAAACAGAACCCAAGTTACTGAAAATTACTAAAATTAAGCTGCTCACATATTCCTAATTAAGCACAACCCAGTTTACAACAATTCATTCAATCAATCAATCAACCAAACATTTGAACCACATAAATTAACAAAAAATGGAATTGAATCAACACCCACAGGCTCTGAAACTACAGTCACAATTAAAGAGGTAAAGAAGACGAAAAACCACATGCCAAAGATTCAAACATAACATAATACGCACATATATATACATATCAAATATTTGGTCTAGGGTTTGGTACCTAACAGCGATCGAAGGAGTAGAAGGAGTAGCAGGAGTAACAGCCGCGGAGGGAAGGAGGGAGAAGCCAAGAAATTGACGGATCGAGCGCAGATTTTTTAACACACTTGGAAATCGATATAAACAAAATTGAAGTACAAATTTCGGATTCAAAAGAGCAGTAAACTTGAGTCTACCAATTTGAAGAAAAAATGAGAGGCGGGGGGCAGATCAGTATCTGTGCATGTGAAGAGAGAGATGAGGTGTTAGTATCGTAGAGCTAGATTTGGACTCTGATCCATGCCTACAAAATGAAATAATTTCCATCTTCGACGCATGCTATTTTCGTTTTACTCCCTCGGTCACTCTGGGACGAAATAGAAAATAATAGAAACCTAATTTATAACGAAAATAATATTTCAAATTATAATTATAAGATAATTCATCAAAAATTTTGAAAAAAATAAATATTACAATAATATCAAAATTAAAATAAACAATAAATATTGCAATGACCAATACTTTTAAGATAATTTATAAATTTTCATCATTTGACAAAAATCAGAAGAATTAATGTTAGTTTTGAATTTAAAAACATATTAAATTGATTTCAAAAAGTTAATAATTATCATATATTTATTTTGGAATAGAGGAAGTAAAAAAATTTTATATTCTCTTTTACGTTGTCACTGAGTTTATAAAAAAAAAACTTAAATTTTATATTTAAACTACTAAGTTGTCATTATATTAGTTTTAAAAAATTGATATTTCTACATGAAGATATAATATTTTCGCATGAGTCTCTCACACATGTATGTGAAACTTACTCACTATTCACGAGAAAAAAGATCATGAAAAATATTATTTTTTCATATAAAAATATCAGCTCTCTAATTTCATCATGTTTATAATCTAAATGATATAATAGGAATTATAAATATATGATCATATGTTATTTAGCTTTTCGTCTGTAACAAAGAAATTAGACAAAAAAAATTTAATTTTCTATCCATTTTTTTCGTCCATTTTATAACTCAATGACAGAGTATGAAACAAAGTCTTTATTTTGTTCTCCCTAACAAATTACAAATAAAGAGTACACTTTCCTTTCAAAAGTAAATAAATATTATTTTTATTTTTATATTAAAAATTGTCATGTATTCTTAATTTGTTAATTAATAATACTACATTAGTAACTATGTGAATTTATTAAAAGATAAAGATAACATATAATCAATTCTATTAAAAATATAACTATTAAAAGTATTTTTAACATTAAAAGTTGACAAATAAAAAGATATTTCATGAATCAAGTAGATGCTGAAACCAGATAAATAGTTTGGAAGCTTTTTAATAATAAATACATATTAAAGCTTCGATTTGCCCCTAGCTCAATAATTTACCCTAAATATTCACGATATTCCATAGCATAAAAAGAGTTTAATGGTAAACAAATAGGGATAATACTAAAAAAACATAAATAATTAATATATTAAATGAAGTAAGAGGAAATGGATCCGGGAATCTGGGACTATTGGGGTGAGGGAGCTGAGTCTTTTTTTTTACTCACAAATTATAAAAAATCTGAAATTATATTTGAGTATAAATAAATAAAACAATCCATTCTTTTTCCTCCCTTAGGATGAAGGGTTAGGATACTTGATTTTTAAAAAGTAACGTTGGAGTGTTTTTGGTATATAGTTAAAGAAATGATTTCCTTTTATATAGTGTTTGTTTAGTTAAATAACGTTTGGTGCGTTTAAAAATTTAAATTTTATTCTAGTCTTTACATAATGTTCGATCAATTTACAAATAAATTAAAGTACTTTAAGAATTTATTTGTCTAAAAATCAAATACAACTTATTTAATTTACAAACACAATTGCTGAGATTTAAATGCACCATGTTAAAATTGATGCGATGAGTTAAGTAAATTTATTAAATTTTAAAGTGCAAACGTATTAAAGTGCAACGTATTAAAGAATGGGTCAGGACTCGGGACAAGACAAGGCCACTTGGGCTTGTACTAAAGTTACAAATTTGGGCCATTAGAGAAAAGCCCGTTAGCATTTCGTCTCACGGAAAAGGACACCCATTTTAATTGATCTATAATTTAAGACAAAAACATATGTTGAAGAGCATCTTTTAGGTACCTAAATGACAAAATACAGTAGGAGTAGGAATTTGATCTATCTTCAATGGATTCCATATTTATCTCTTTTCATGATCCCTAATCATATAAAATCAACTACTTTATGTTTCTTGCGATTTTCCTAATTAAATAGCCTCTTTTAAATTATCAAATCCAATGTACTTTTTTGTTTTAAAAAATAACAACCAACGTGCTAACATATATTATAGATAATATTCCTTCCTATCAATGTTTCTTGATGTGATTACTTTGCCTCTTTCTTAATCAATCATTAATTTTCAATGCTACCTTTGAAGAAATGAATTGAATGAAAATAAATAAATATATTTGGTAATTGTTCACGTCGATAAATCATTCTAAGAGATTGAAAAATTTATCCCATTATATTCTCTTATGCTACGTTTGGATTGAAGGAATGAAATGAAGAGTGAAATGATTCATTCCATTCTAGTTGAAATGAGTTATTCCATATGTTTTCTCTCCCTCAAGGAACCAAACACAATTTTTTTAATTCCAATTGCAACCAAACACAATTTTTTTCATTCCATAAGAATGAATCATTCCATTCTCTCTCCTATTCCATCAATCCAAACGTAGCATTAATGTTTATTTCTTGGTGAACTGTTGAAATGTGATCAATTCCAACGAAATAAATAGATGAATGTAATAATTATGCAATCTTATTGCACCTACCCAGTGCTCGCTATCACCAGCAACCAAACATAAACTTGATATGTTAAAAAATTATTTTATCCTTTCCTATATTCTATTCATTCGATCCAAATTAACAAAATCTTTTAATTACAATAAATCTTCTTCGATAATTGTTGGTCCCCAAAATCAATCCTTATTTACCTTCGAAAAGAATAAAAAAAACCCGTACGGTTTTGAACATCTTCCTAGCAGCCGAAAGACTCTGATCCGAATATCAGCTGGAATCATTTTCTTTTTAACTTCAATCTGCAGAACTAGTAACTTATAGGTGTAATTTAACTTACGCATGGCATATACACGCTTAGACTTCTACAATTCCCCCAAAAAGAAAATTTCCGTTTTGACCTTTTCAGAGTTCATTTGTGAAAAGTTAAATTTTAATTTTATAGCATATTATAAATTATTCCCTTCCGTTTCAAAATTAGATGTATAATTTGACTTTTGAGGTCAAACAACAACATATTAAATTTTAAAATTAGTATGATTCGCAAAAGTTTAAAATGAAATAATTTTTGTGATTAATAATTTTTGTTATATATTATACAATTATAATAATTGTATCAACTAAAATTAAATAAATTACATCAATTTAAAATTTAATATGCCGTCATTAGATCTCAAAAGTCAAATTGCATGTCTTATTTTAAAACAGAACTATAATATGTTTCGGTTTTTTGAACGGTTTGATAAAAAATAAATAAAAAATTCAGAAATAAAACTCTGTTTGAAGCTGTTATCATTATTCCTTCCCATGCAGTCCATTTATGTAGACTCTTGTCGAGATTAGAGTGTACATAGGCTAAATATATACTAGCATAGATATTGGTCGGTACATTGAGATAAATTAAACACACCAAACCAAGAATAATTAAGATGCTCTTCAATCTATTGATCTACACAGAGACACAGACACACAGACACAGAGACACACACACTCTCTCTCTCTCTCTCACACACACACACACATATATATATATATAAACGATTTGATGGATGTAAGGATCATATATATATATAGGTGAAGAATTACACGTACCAAAACATTCTACCAGTGCTTGTGCTTCAACCTCAGCTTTCCATTCATAAGGTGACTTAATGATTTTCATTTTATGATTAATGATTACTTTTCCTTTTCCCATATATTCTTCCTTCTTCTGTTTTTTTGGGTACAACTATTCTTCTTGTTCGTATAATATTTACATAATTACCGTTTGTTTTTCCAAATTATATATTAAGCAACTTTTAGATTAATTCTTTTGGATTAATTGGCTGTTTTAAGTAGGTCCAAATAATCAGCGGACTTTGTCAAAATTTGAAAAACAAAGGGTTGGGGAGTTGCCTCTTTTTTTTTTTTTCAGATTTTTAAAGTTATAAAATTTCACAGTCTGAAAAATATAAATTAAACAAGAATTCAAACAGGCTGATCATATTACCCCGAATAAATGGCAGTAACGTGGTTTAGTTGAATAATGCTAGCTAGCTAATTAATAGATGTCACCATGCAAACTAATTATACTCCTGGCTTCCTAGCTTTCCACGATAAAAATCTCATTCCCAGTTTTTTTCTCTAAAATAATAAATCATTTTTTAAGAAAAAGAAGAAGTATAGAACGATACAATAAATATCCTCAATTACCATTACAAATAAATTAGCATGCACTATTTAAACAAAGATAAGGCCAAGGAAACGTGAAATAAAGATGTTAACTTTAAAATTCGTAAATTTTACAAATAGAGCTCTTTTGTAGAACCGAGGGAGTGGTTATTTTTGTTAATAAAAAAATTGATTGTTATATATGTTAAAATAAATTATCTAAACAAATAATGGACTAATTTGTAATATATATATATATATATGTATGTGTGTGTGTGTGTGTTATTGATGAAGAAGATGAGATTTGGTGCATATATGCTTTATTTACTGATCAAACGTACGACGTTAACAGATTTGATACTTTACTGATCTTCTTAATTATTAATTACTGCAGGCTAGCTGAGCATATATAGATCAAAGGTAGAATTGAACAAGGTATATAGGTAGGTAGGTATAGCATCATAGCATGTGGAAACTTGTATTATCTCAAGGTCAAGGGGAGGAGGATCCAGGGTTGAAAAGTGTGAATAATCATATTGGTAGACAGTTTTGGGAGTTTGATCCAAATCTTGGTACACCCGAAGAACGAGCTCACATTGACAAACTTCGCCAAGAGTTTCATAAAAATCGATTTCAAGTTAAACATAGTTCTGATCTTCTAATGAGATATCAAGTAAGAGCTAATTATAATATATATATATATATATATATATATATATATTCAAACACCCACTGAATTCTATTGTGCAATTTTCTTTTATTAAAACACTTGGACTACCACTACCACGTACTTCCTCCTCCGTTGCAAAATATAATAAGTATCTTATTTTTTTGCGTATCATTTTGCTCTTATATATATTTGGGAGGATGAGTAGGAAAATAAAAGATAACTAGATAAGTTTTATGAGTAGTTAATTATATTGTACAACCCTGTCAATACTAATATATACTTAATGAGTACTGACTTAATTTAGTTGTACAGTATAGCTAACGAGGCTAAACTAGATAAAATTTGTCTACGTACCTACCTAACACAATTGAGCGAGTGAGTATTACTATGTTGGGTTGCTAATTAACTAATTTTTTTGGTCACTAATTGTGGATAGTTTGAAAGAGAGAAATCCTGGAACTTTGGTGATGATGAGATGAAAGTAGGAAGTGAAGGAGAAATTAGTAGTAGTAGTAGTGGTGCGGAAGGAGTGAAAATGGCACTTAGCAGGGCCTTGAAATTCTACTCAACTATTCAGGCTGACGATGGCCACTGGCCCGGTGACTATGGTGGCCCATTGTTTCTTCTTCCTGGCTTGGTAAACCCATGGCTAGCTTTTCCTTTGATAATTAAGGATTTGAAGGCTATTAATTTACTTATTCATAATTTTGTATAGGTTATTGGGTTGTATGTCATGGGAGTCATGGATACAATTTTGGCCAAGGAACATCAAAGGGAGATATGTCGTTATATATACAACCACCAGGTACTACTTTCTTCTTCTTCTTCTTCTTGTAATATATAATAATCATTGATAATTAATTAGCTTGCATAATTACGTACTACCATTTTTATATATTGATAAATACAAAATATATATGAAAGTCATTTACATTTTATGACTAAAGAAAGAGGGGTGGAGTATTGGAGTGCAGAATGTGGACGGAGGGTGGGGATTGCATATAGAAGGGTGCAGTACTATGCTGTGTACTGCTCTCAATTACATCACACTCAGATTATTGCTAATACGAGGAGGAGGAGGAGGAGGAGGAGGAGAAGACGATCAAATTAGAGATGAAGCTGCTACTGGAGGAATTAATGGAGGCAGCAGCCTGGAGAAAGGTAGAAGATGGATTATTGATCATGGCGGAGTTACCTACATCCCCTCCTGGGGAAAATTCTGGCTCTCGGTACCATTCATATCATTCTGTACTAATAATATCTCTCTATTTTCTTGGCAAAAGTTGTATAAAATTAAATTATGGTTCTATAAATGTATCTCTTATTCTAATTTTGGGAGAGATGGAGTCTGTATATATATATATATATATATATGTATGAATGTATGTATGTGTGATTAATAATTTATATGTATATATATATATATATATATATATATATATATAGATACTGGGAGTATATGAGTGGAGCGGCAACAACCCTCTACCACCAGAGATGTGGCTTCTTCCTTATTTTCTTCCACTACACCCAGGTTAGGTTAAATAACTTTCTCTGTTTCCTATTCATGAAATATTTCTCTCTCCCTCCCTCCCTCTCTCTCAAGAACCTCCCCTTAAAAACTTTAAAAATGTCTTAGCTCAGCTCAGCTCAGCTCAGGCATTGGGTGGGTAAGGTTTATGTATGTAATGTAATGTAATGTATGTTTTGCAGGACGTATGTGGAACCATTGTCGGATGGTGTACCTGCCCATGTCATACTTATACGGGAGGAGGTTTGTGGGACCAATCAATTCCACTGTTCTATCACTAAGAAGAGAGCTCTATACACATCCCTATCATCAAATTAACTGGGATTTGGCTAGAAATCAATGTGCTAAGGTGCGTTCCTATTCGTGTACTTATAGTCCCATTTACAAAAACAATTCGTGCCGCAATTTATTATACATATTGATAATAGTATAAAATGACACAATATGAATTATCCTGTCATCACTATTAACCTAAAAACTTATTATCTTTAGGAGTAAACATAAACATGAAACGAAAATACATCCCTGATAGTCGTGAATTTTGCAAATGTGGCTCTTTTTGTGGAACACAGAGTATATATTAATTAATTTGACTATATGTATTTGTCCAGACAACTTATTCAAATTAATTTGATTAAATATTCAATGTGATTTTTTTATCAATTAATGGATGCAGGAAGATCTGTACTATCCGCATCCGTTAATACAAGACATGCTGTGGAGTTGTTTGCACAAAGGTGTAGAACGACTACTCATGCGATGGCCCTTGTCTAAGATAAGGCAGAGGGCTCTAACTACTGCAATGCAACATATCCATTATGAGGATGAAAACACCAGCTATATATGCCTTGGACCCGTTAATAAGGTACGTAGCTTAGCCTCATAATTTATGACCCCCTAATTAATAATGCACAAATTCCTTTTAAAACTGTATTTTATGTTTATATATTCACACAGCTTGTCCTTCATAAAAAATAAAAAAATGAGCATAGCGACAGATAGTTACGCATTAACTCTCGGTCTAAATCATATGAATGGTGTGGTATGTGGCTTTAGCGACTTAAAAGTAAACATTGTGTCGCTACTATGTGACGCTCAAAGTTGTTTTGGACTAAAGAACTACTAAATTTCTATGATTTAATTTCCGCTGTATAAAACCATACCCTAAAGTGATAAATATCGTTCATCTATAAACTTGGAAGAAATAAGTTTTAAACTTTCCCTGAATGAAAACAATTTAACTTTTCTGCAATGACAAGTTAAGAAATTGAGAATCCCAGATCAAGAATGTAGTTGCTCAATTGCTTCATTGTCATGGAATGTGAATATTACACGTGTAATTAATCTATATAGATTTTGGTGACTACTTGCGTGGACTATTTGATATTTATAGAATGACCTTTGAGTACAGTTTCCTTAGTTCTTGACCCTTTTCTGAAGTAGATATTAGTTATAGCTTCCTTCTGTTCGTAAACCCTTTGAAATAATTGAACTAAATATATACATACTCAAAAATATTACTCTCTTAATTATGTTGAAGTAGGTACTAAACATGGTCTGTTGTTGGGTGGAGGACCCAAATTCAATGGCAAATATATTGCACCTCTCCAGGATAAAAGATTATCTGTGGGTGGCTGAAGATGGCATGAAAATGAAGGTACTGTTCAATTATACATGAATCTGAGAGTAGTATATGAGATAATTTAAAACTTATTAGCTTGTTTTTATGAACTACTAGTAATTAATAAGTACAAAACAAACTTTTCACTACATATATATAGGGATATAATGGATCACAGCTATGGGATGTTGGTTTTGCTGTTCAAGCAATACTCTCAACTGGCCTGGTTGATGAATACGGCTCAATGCTTAAAAAAGCGCATGATTTCATTAAAATCTCACAGGTGAGTATTTTAGCACTTGCACTTTAATTTCTTCCATAACCATGCATCATTTCATTAATTATGTTTGATAAATATTAATCTAAGCTTTAATTAGTTATGATTTGATTTTGGTACATATATATATATATATATATATATATAAAGGTTAGAGAGGATAGTCCGGGAAATCTCAGTTCATGGTATCGTCACATTTCCAAGGGCGGATGGCCCTTCTCTACACCAGATAATGGTTGGCCTGTATCAGATTGCACTGCAGAAGGTTTGAAGGTAGCTGGTATTGATTTTCCCATAATACATTATGTGAAGAAACTAGAGCATGGTGATTAGATTGATGCATGCATTATTATAGATTCTATCAATGGAAAAATGTGGTCTGACTAATGTACTTTTGTTGATATAGTGTGCTCCTTGCGTCTTATTGGAACAATATGTACATCATAGAGTACAAGAGCAACTACACTTTTGCAAATGTTTATCATCATATCAGTTTGTTTCCTAAAAAAAATTAAAAATAACAATAAAAATTGCTTTATAATTTGAATGCATGTTCTTCCTTGGAAATGTTGAAAGCCCGTGTCGCCTTTTTGGCAATTAAAATCTTTGTAAGCCAGAAATTGCAAGGGTTGATTTGTGATAATAGCGAAAGCCAAGGGTATATAGTGTTTTGTTCACGTGTCTTTATATACATACAAATATAGGGATATATGTAATATTCCTATGAGAACATCCTAAACAAATTGGCACGATTATATTCTCGTTCAGATATGAGAAATGATAATCTCGAAAATATGCAGGCTGCACTCTTGCTATCAAATATGCCTTTTGACATTGTTGGAGAAGCAATATCACCAGTTCAATTATATGATGCTGTTAACTATATTCTATCCCTTCAGGTACCGTACTAAGTCTATCCCTTCAGGTACCGTATCATGTCATAACTATTTATTTTTGCATTGGATGGACTTCATTTTATTTATTGGTAATGTCGATGTTGAAGCACTTAATTTAATCAATGTTATCCACAACTTGTATAGTTCACGTTCTTTGACTCTACCCATGAATTATCCACTAATAGGTCTTTCACGATAAGATCTACCCATACAACAACGGTATTTAATTATAAAAGTTGGCTGGGTAGCTAACCATGTTAGTCCGTTCTTGCAAGAGGGTTTTAGCATAATTAATTAACCCTATTACAAGTGCGTTTCTATAGATTATGCTAATCAGGTTCAAAACATCGAACACTATATATGATGCAACTTACTTAAAGATTGTAGTTACCTAGCTAGAAGAAATCAAGTTGAAAGGACTAGCTTCATAGAAATATATATATATATATATATATATTATATGTGTGTGTGTGTGTGCATGTGTGTGTTTTTATTAAACTAACACTTCTTTTGAGATTAATATAGAATTGCACCGGAGGTTTTGCATCATATGAGCTCACAAGATCTTATGCCTGGTTAGAGGTAAGGCAGTCTTGATCTCCCCTCAAGCACAGAAATAGTAACAAATGAAATAGAAGAGTTTATGCACCCTCTCTGTTTCTCTTGTAGCTACTCAATCCAGCTGAAACTTTTGGAGATATCGTTATAGATTATCAGTAAGAACAACAAACTTAATTTCAAGCACTTTCCAATATGTTCTTGATCATATATAACGACAAAAGAAATGAGAATTTAAAAAAACTCGCTTCTTATATTCTATTACTTTCATCCACTCTTGCAACTACTATACTGGTGTATGCATTCTGTTATCTAGTATACGGAGTTAACATAATGTTGGAATAAATAGACTTCCTCCCTTCCAAAAAATTGGAGTAAGTTTGATTTTTTGAAGTCACCTCGAGACATTTTAAAATTGAAAACTGATGTTATTCGTTCAAATCTTGTAATTAGTAGTACTTAGGTAATTTGCAATGTTTATAACTGTATTGACTAAAACTAAATAAATTCATATCAATTTTAAGTTTCAATTTGACTTCAGAAAGTCAAAACTGCTCTTATATTTTGGAAGGGTGGGAGGATTATAAATCACGTCATAGTCCTTTCCATGAAAATTGGTCTGCCTTTTAACATTGATAGCCTATTAATGTAGGTATGTAGAATGCACTTCAGCAGCGATTCAAGGCCTTAAATCTTTCATGAGATTATATCCAGGATATAGGAGGAAGGAGATTGAAGCATGTATTGCAAAAGCAACTAACTTTATTGAGAGCATACAACTGCCTGATGGCTCATGGTATGTCTTCTCCTTTTGAATCTCATTTAGACTCGGCAATAATTGCCACATTATTATCTTGATCGAGGAGGGATATAATATTATAGACAAAAGTAAATATTTAAACTGCAGCACTCAAAAAATACGCCTGGTTGATATATAAGCCTTCGTGAGAAACAAAGGATCAAAGATAACAAAACGTTAATTTTTTTTTGTTTTTTCCTTTCAATATGAGTTGGAGTAACTAGAGTTGTATCGAGTACATATAATATATAGAACTGTCTAACATGGGTAATATATATAAACATGGTTAGGTATGGCTCTTGGGGAATCTGCTACACCTATGGGACATGGTTTGGAATTAAGGGGTTGGTGGCTGCTGGGAGGACTTACCGAAATTGCTATAGCATCAGAAGAGCTTGTGATTTCTTATTATCCAAACAACTTGGTTCTGGTGGATGGGGAGAGAGCTATCTTTCATGCCAAAATGAGGTGTACATTTTTACACAAATTAAGCATCTTTTACTTTCCATCCCCATTCTGTATAAAAGTTACTCCTATTTATTTATGAAAAAAAAGAGAGAGAGTTAATTTTGGAGCATTTCATCCAATACTTAATAAGGACGAGAAAAATATATATATATACCATTACCAGGCTCTAATTATACTTATCTTGAAATCGATCAAAGACAATATACTGAATTCATCATCATTTACAATTTTATTTGTAACATACTAACATCATATATATTCCTTTCACTGGGAAATTTGAGTTTCGTCTCACTTTGATTTGTTTTTAATGTGTAAAAAGGTGTATACAAATATTGAAGGAAACATTTCGCATGTAGCAAATACTGGATGGGCTATGCTAGCCCTAATAGAAGCTGGGCAGGTTGGTGTAACTAAATTCTAATATATAGTAGTTTCTAAGCTTTATTGACTAAAAATATAACAGGTAAACTGCAGTAAATCTAAGTTTAAACATATAAATTAATATTGCTCATTGTTTTATTGTGGTTTTATTATTAACAATGCTATGGACAATATATGTATATAGGCTCAGAGAGATCCTACCCCACTCCATCGTGCTGCAAAGGTGTTAATTAATTCCCAAATGAAAAATGGTGACTTTCCACAGCAGGTCTCTCTCTCTCTCTCACTCACTCTGTCTCTGATTATTAATTAACTTTGATAGCTAGGGAAGTTATATAAATATAATAAACTGAGTTTCAATTTATGAAAATGTTGATATTGATCTTATAATTTAAACGGAAGGAGTATTATACGTTGACTTTAAAAAGTTAACATTGATTTTATAATTTAAACAGAGAGAGGGAGAGTATTATATAATTATAATACATGAGTTTTACTATTTAATTTTTGTTTACAGGAAATTGTAGGAGTGTTCAACAAGAACTGCATGATTAGTTATTCTGCCTACAGAAACATATTTCCTATTTGGGCTCTTGGAGAATATCTGAATCGCGTATTACAACCTTCCGGCAAGATCTTGAAAACCTTAAATGTATAAATTAATATCTATGCATGTTATAAAACGAAATAAGCTGCACTATCATATGGATTTATATATGCAAGTGCATAGATTCTTTATGATAATATGGGGTATGTTATGTAAATAGGGTCGTGGAAGATTTCCAATATACATATGTATACGTAATTGTATCATGTTGTACTCATGAAAATTGATTAGTATCTTCACCTAATTGAAGACTTATTCAATCACATCATTGCTTGTCATCATAATTTTATGAGCTTTTTTTCTATGCGAACATGATAATTAAACATAAACTCTTTACAATTTCATCTATTTGTATTTTGACCCTCCATTTTTTATAATAAGGGATCAAAATACAAATAAATAAAATTGTAAAGAGCTCATATCCAATTATCATGTCCGCATAGAGTTTTTGTAATTTTATTGTCATTTTCACATGGGGTACCATCCGACTTGTTTTAAGATAAAAACCAACTGAGATTTGTTGCATGTCTACAGGAGGGAAAATTTAGAATTTAAGACCGAGTGAATAAAAAGGAGCTGAACAAACACTGCTCTAATTCATTGTGTTTTTCTTGTCTTCCCCAATCCTGTCTCTCATATTTCAATACATATAAGCAACCACACGTACTCAACACCCCTTCATAACAGTAAATATGCAGCATGAGCATTGTAAGAAATAAATCACAGCTATGGAAAACAAATCAGTTGGCTTGCTATTATTTGCCTTCATCCATTGGATCATTCTGGTTGCAAGTCTGAGATCTTGAATCCTTGTCATCTCCCCTTGATGATTCCAATTCTGATGTTTTTGAAACAGAATCTTCAAGCGCTTCTAGAAAAGATAGAACGGTGAATTTATCTGCAACAACAAGGAAAAAAATGCCTATTAAACGATTTATTTAACTTTATTCAATTCGATACATCTTCAAACTCAAATTTAAAATACAAATATAAATGGAGGGTCAAAATACAAATAGGCAAAATTGTAAAGAGCTCATGTCTAATTAGAAGAGCTCTAAATCTTATAATCAATAGTATCTTTTAGATAGTTTAAAATGTATCAATAGTTTACTAAAGCGAATGAATCTATATCAATTTTTTTGTTCTTTAAAATGTCCACTTGAACTCTTGAAGTCAACAGTTGGAACAGAGGGAGAATAAAGATATATCTTTCTACTCTTTTTTCGCGAGTCTCTCAAGAATTGAGGTGGCAATTTGCCAGTAAGGAAAAGGTTAATCTAGGAATATTATCAACATACTAGATCATTCAAATCTCAACAGCCAAATGTAACATAAGACATACCATCATTTCCGAGGACATAATAAAAGTGACAAGATTGTGAAGAACCTATGTCACCAATTAAATAATTCTTTTATGTTGGGATTTAATATTGAGACTTTTGAGTTCTTATTTCTGAATACTTACATTTACTTGGGTCAATTCCAAACTGAGTAAGATCAATCTGTCCTGTTCGAAGCACCTACATATAAGCAGGAAATCATTCAAAAACTGGGGCACCCAATTAAGGGAGCAAACGAGGAATAAAACAATTGAGGTTTAATTTTCTCACATAAGTAAATGAATCCACTTGTTGGCGGAAAGGAGGGCTCTGCAGAATCTCCATCAAATCCTCTGGAGTCCATTGCCCCTGCAACAGCGCAACAAGTCTCAAACATATGCAGCTATAAAATTTTAGTGATAAGAGAAACTTGGACATCATATACTGACCTCAGGTAAGTGCGACGCAAGCCCTTGTTCGAGTGGTAATGTCTCGATCAAAGGCAATAGCAACTCAGGCTTCAAAATATCACCTAATCCCAAGCCTAAAGAAAGAGTAGGTGAGAATATTCATAGTAAAAGCAGAGATATAGTATCAACCAACAAGCTAATGGCTATGTCCCAAGACAAACTGATCTTTACTCGATAAATAAATTAAATGATTCTTAATGACCTCTCTATAGTTTAAGAGGAAGTAATATTATTATCCTAGTCCTAGCACCTCTTTTTCACCTGTATTTATATATTTGCTTTAAAGGTAAGATTTTTTAACACCATTTAAGAAGTGTTTCCAATATATTCAGGTGATACACAACCCCTCTATTCAACCACAAATAGTTTCAATCTCAAGTCTGCCAGATATTTAAGGTAATAAATAAAAAAATTTGTTATTTAAATAAGTGACACTCAACTCAACAATGCCTTATCCCAAACTAGTTGTAGTAAGCTGAAAAATGAATCTAATATGCAAGTGCAAAAATAGAAAGGCAGTAAGAAAACTTAAAAAAAAAAAAAAAGACGAATCAAATAATAACACAATAAAATAAAAAGCTCTGGCAATGTAATGCCAACATAAAGAAACGTCTAATAAATACTGAACTGGAATGTATCCACTTTTTGACCAAAAATCTCATTATATAGCTTAAAACGGAGGCTACACCAAATTATAAAATCGCAAGTAATAATTACCTGCATCTGGATCTCCAGCTTCATCTGGACATGAAGCATGAAGTCAGATTGATAAAGAAAAGATTAAGCATAAAGTTATCCCAAAGGACGGACCTAAATTGTACCTGCAGACCCAATGTTACTTAATATTCTTTGCAGATCCGCCAATTTCACGGGCCCCGAAGAGGTCACATCACCTGATACTTCTGCACCAATACCTGGGCCTACCAAATTCCCAGCCCTGAAAGAAATTTAATTATAATTCAATTATAATGCACCCAGCCAAAAGTAAAATCAATCTTGAAAGGGCAAATCTGAAAGCAAACGCTATAAAGATAAATACAAGTCAGCCATGTAATTAATAACAGCAATTACAGCTAATCCCCCAGGAATTTGGAATACTAGACCTCCCTATGCCACAAAAGTAATTACTTAACAACTTTATGGTTTCAATAAAGGTGTAAATTACTGTTTCCATTTAAACAAATTAACAAAATGACCAAAAGCCCTCATTTCTCTTTCATTTTACTTGTTTCCATTTCTTTTTATTTATTTTCTTCTTCAGACCCACCACCTGCAAAACTCTCTCTTATGTATATCATGAGACAAATATACACACAGTTATATACATAATTTCATAGTCAGAGAGATGAGAAATATAACTACTATTTGCTCTTTCATACAAATGTCAACACGTTGCATCGTTCCCTTGACTCAAATTTCTGGATTTGCCCCTGATATATATAATCCAAATAAGCATGCACTTTGTGGGCATATCTTGGCGGGGAAAAAAACTGGGCATACCATTCCAATGCAGAGAGCCATAAACAATGCATCCTTTTCTTTGATGGAAATATGTAACCTTCTTAGGGTGGGACTACTACGAAGCCAAAATGAAACCATTATATTATTATTTTGAAAGAAATACTTGTTATCAAGATAAGAAAGCAGGCCTTTTTAACTCTTTTAGGGAGGGAGGGGCTCTGGCCTTAAATAGCTCCACTCCATGATGTGCTAGATAATAATATAAACACATTCTTCATTTCTTCTTCCTCTCTACATATATATTAAACACATATTCAAACAAACTCATAAATATAAATGTAAATTGGGCAATACGAGACCATGGAACAGAAGATTGGCACCACAAAAACTGCAAGATGACTAAGAAGCCAAAATGGTAGACAATGATACTGCACACAAACAGTTCACTAGTAAGCAGTATTAGGGCCCCACCATCTTTCTCCCTTTTAAGCAAATATCAACTCAAGAGAGTGAAAAGCTGAAATTGAAGAGGCAAAAACTGAAAATAACTGCACAGTTCAATCATGGAACCAGACTTCTCTCTCTCTCTCACTCTCTCTCTCTCTATATATATATTAGAGTGATTTAAGAGCTGATATAAATATCATAGTTTCCAAAGAAAAGTTGACAGGTCAATTATACTAGTTCATGGCCAACTGAAAGGCCAAATGAAATTCTATTTTCCTCTCCAAACTGGTACCCACACCTAGACTTAAAGGTAAGTCCAAACATGCTATAATTTTGTTGTGATCTTTAATGCGGCACGATTTGGTCGTATAGATTATAAGAATTAAGAGGGAGTTGGGGGGTCAGATTATGTAGCTTGATAGGTTGGGATTATGTAAATGACGGAACTCAGGTCTTTTTGTGGAAACCATTTGTTGTTCATGTGGTCCCATTTGCATCACTAGATGGCCATCTGTAACACTACCAAAATCATAATGAGGTGATTCATTCTACCCTAAATCTATATACTTTATTAAGGATTTCCAACAAGGCACTTAACACCAAAAGAACCAACCGAAACGAACATGAGGGAGAGAGAGGGAGGAGAGGAGGAGGGAGGGGGAGAACTGACACTAGAATAATAATAAGGATAGTGCACCATCTGGTGCACATATTGATGATACCATTACAACTGGTGCTAATGCACATTGTGCACATGCTAGCAAGCTGACCAATGCTGCACTCAGACATCAAGAGGAAAAAGAGATGAAACATTCTCTACAAAGGAGCATACATTACACAACTGTGCCACAAATTGGACAAATGGATACCAAGAATCCACATGATGGAGTTGAGAAGCACCGACGTAACCTACAACTGTGTTTTGTGTTTCAATTTATGAATCATAGTTAGGTTAGTAAATCATGGTTAGGTGAATAGTTAGTTAACTTGGCAGTTAGTTAGCTAATTGCTACGCACAATATAAATAGTGCTTGTATACTTCATTTCACGCAAACCTTCATTTTGTAATACAGAGATGTTAATCTTCTTCAATGAATTCTAGAGAGTTTTCATTTGTTTTCATGGTATCAGAGTTGTTGCTCAGCAGCAATTTGTCTTCGATCTATTACTAAACACTTCCTCAAGTTCATTACAAAGTTACTTCTGTAATTTCAATTACTTTTCAATCAATTCTTCTCAATTTCAATGGCGTCTGGATCAAATGAAGAACAAAACAGCCAAAATCAACAGAATCAAAACAGAACAGAAGATATATTAATCATTGAATCAAATCTTCATCCACTTTTTCTCCACAACAATGACCATCCTGGTACGCTTTTGACTTCTAAGAAAGCTTACTTGAAATGAAGTATACAAGCACTGTTTATATTGTGCGTACCAATTAAGCTAACTAATTATTAACCTAACCATGATTTACTAACCTAACTATGATTAACAAGTTAGTTACATTGAAACAAAAAACACAGTTGTAGGGGTAGCAACATTACTCCAGTGTTTCTCAACTCACTCTCAGCGTCCTTTTTGCCTTTGTATAATTTGTGGCACAATTGTGTAATGTATGCTCTAGTGTAGAGAATGTTTCATCACCCCTTAATGTTCGAGTATAGAATTTGTTAGCTTACTAGCATTTGCATTAACATCAGCACCAACTGCAATCGTATCATCAGTATGTGCACTATGGTGCACTATCCTTATTATCTGATGATAACTTTGCTCCTTGGAAATTTATCTGCTAAATATAAGCTTTGTATAGTGGATGGAAGTTATCTTGTACCTAGTGAAAATTTTGTGCTATATAACCAATGGATGAGAGTTAATGAGATGATAATTTCATGGGTGATAATGATGAAATAAGTGATAATATGAAATTTGTTGATTCTGCTGCATCAGTTTGGAATGAATTGTCTGAAAGATTTTCTAGTATTAATGGACATTGGATTTTTGAAATCCAAAACGACATTCATAAGCCAGAACAAGAAAACATGTTAGTGGAATTATATTATTATAAACTGAATGGACTCTGGGATGAGTTCGCAGCTCTTGAGAGAGATTGTTCCAAAATGCACTTATGAGCTTCTAAAGCTCAAGAAGAGCAAGAACAAAGGAAGAAGCTAATGCAATTCCTTATGAGATTACATGACCGTTTTACAACGGCTAGAGGACATATTTTGATGATGGCTCCTTTACCATCAGTGACACAAGCATATTCTTTGATTAAACAAGATGAGGAAGAAAGACAAGGTTACAATCATAATAATACTAATCTTGTTGCTTTGGGGGTTTCTTAACAACAATTTAAAAAGAAGTTTGGTAGCAAGAATATTGGAAATGATGATGGAGGAACACCCGTGGAATGTAGTTACTGTCATGGGGTTAATCACTAGGTAAACCTGTTTCAAACTCAATGGTTACCTAAAGGACATCCTCTGGCAAAATATTACAAACAGAAAACTCCATTTGGTATTTTATACAATTCTAAGGGAAATTTTCACAAGAATGTTACTGGAAACTATACTGGTAATACTGGACACTCTTAAGCTATGCAAGCCCAAAATGAGCAGTCTATTTTTGTACCTGATACTCAAAACCAACTGGAAGCAAAATTCGATCTTATGACAATGATGGAGAAGTCTGAGGGGAAGGAAATCTATTCTCTATAAGATCACATAGCAGGTATTGTAGTGTCTTTTATCTACCTTTTCTGCTTCTCTCTAAAGAGTGAATTATTGATAATGGGGCTACCGATCATGTGTTAAAATATCAATTTAATGCATTCCATTCAAGCTGTTAATCCTCCTTTACATATCTTATTACCTAATGGTGTTAATGTGGCTGTGCATAAACTGGAATCAGTAACTCTTACTTCCTAATGGTGTTAATGTAGCTGTGCATAAACTGGAATCAGTACCTCTTACTTCTACTCTTGACATACATGATGTAATGTATATACCTTTGTTCCTTTATAATCTCGTCCATAAGCAAGCTCACTACTTCTAATAATTGTAGTGTGATTTTCTCAACTGGGAAATGTCTTTTTCAAGACCAGTCCCAAATGAAAATCTTGGCAACTGGTGAAGAAATAAATAGCTCTAAGACAACAGTTTTGGGTGACTGCTCCATTGTGATCTTTGGGGTCCATATAACACTTCAACTATTCATGGATGTAAGTCTTTTCTTACTCTAGTTGAAGATTGTTCTAGAAGTACATGGACTTATATGTTACCTACTAAGCAACAAGTGTTCAATACTTTGAAATCTTTTCTTTCATATGTTAATACACAATTTCATACATTTGTTAAAACTATTAGATCAGACAATGGAACAGAGTTCCTGCTTATAGAAGGTACAACATTTTTCACAGAACTTGGTATTGTCCACCAAAGTTCATGTACATACAGCAAAATGGTAGTGGATAGGAAACACAAACACAATTAGAAGTTACTAGAGCTCTCAGGTTTCAGTCAGGCTTTTCAATCAATTTCTGGGGTTATTGTCTTTTAACTGCCACATATCTCACAAACAGAATCCAACAGAATCCCTACACCTATTAGTTCTCATAAAACTCCATATGAAATTTTATTCCATAAAGCTCCTGATTACTCACATCTTAAAGTCTTTGGTCATACAAGCGATAGGAGGTTCCTTTGGAGATGTGCTTGTTTTGCTATTTTGTAGGGTAGTAGTTGGAAGGCCAAACCCTAGACTACAGTTAGAGTTATGGTTACCTAGGGCCACAACGCGGGCATACTCTGCTACCCACAAATATCTTGATAGACGAGACAATCCCCACCACCATCTCTTACATTTTATCGAGGGGAGTTAGATGTGCAATCTTCGTGACAGGTAGTTTAGCGCCCTTATGATAATTTGAATGGGTTTAATTTTGAGGGAAAGTTGTGGGATCTGGTAGGATCTCCTTGATTCACTTTGATATTGTAGAATATCATATGTCGGACCGGGTGATGAGGCAGTTTGGGTTCCTGCAAGGTATACTCTTTCCAGCCGAAAATCGCGATGAGCTAAGAAAGCCCAAGGAACATAAGTTTGACGTCGATGATTTCATGGTCTTGAGGCGAGTGTACATTGCTCATTGGGAGGCTTACATGGATCATCTTGAGGGACAGCAGTACGAGATTGCAAACTACGTGAACATTGATGACTATATAGAGTGGTACGGGAGAATTACACGTAGAAAAGTACATCAACCTTGGCCTGAAGGGGACCAAGACCCTACTTATGAGCCTATGGCCATATACAACCAGTATCATCTCATTAACATGGTACACAAACATCATTGTTTAAATTTTTTTTCTAATATCTATATATATATATAAATATATATATATATATATATATATTTATTGATCTCATTTATTATTTCTAATAGTTGTGTTCATCTTACATGACAGGTTGAGAGCGCAAAGTCCTTGCTTGATAAGTGCTTCACATTTATCCAGATGCCTCCTGAGTATGTTTTGGAGAAACAGAGATGGGACTACCATTACGACATATACAATTTTGACGTGAGAGGGAATAAGGTACCTCGGCATGGGGTAATGATGGTGAAGGATCTCATTCCCGATTGCAAGAAGAGCAAGTGAAGCTATTTGATTTTGGCGTACAGGAGAGCTACATCCCACCACCCAGGCATATATACCCTCCTACGCAGTTGAGGGTGCATCTGACTTTATAGGGGAGGAGGAGCTTCACAACAAGAAGTGCAAGGGCAGATGTCTTATGGATGGAAAAGGTGCCCAGCTTAAGTACTTAGGGAGCATAAGGTCGAATTCATAAATGAACAGTTGTTTGGGGACACAGTGTTGGATCCAAAAATATTTCCCGTATCATATCCCCGAAAGTGGTATACTTTATACCACAACGAATTCATGTTCTTATGCCCTGCCGCCTAGATTTTTGAGCATGTCCTATATGCATACATGCTACTACTGCGGGATAGAGGGCACTACTACAGGGAACAAAGAATTAAAAGGTATGCCAAATTTGCTTGCTTGGGGTCATTCTTCATGTAACTTGATAAGAACTGTGTGCCCCCCACCGAGGCAAATCGTGCGGCCAGCTTCTGTAACCCTTATGTTTACCCAGATACGGGCCCGTCTTTACACGAATGCGACTACATTTTTATGTCGGTTTGTAATACGACTAATCGTCATTTTATCTTGATGATATTCTCGATCGCGGAATGGGTGGTAATCATCCTTGACGCACTCTACAGTGATACAAAGTATATGAAGATCCAGGAAATGTACAAAGAATTTGTTGACGTAACGGTATGTGTAGTACTTGATCTTTTACTTAAATAAATTGACATATGTACGTGTTAGTAACCAACCTTTTTGTACATGTAGGTATCAATTCGCAAATCCAGGCGCCAAGGCGTAAGAAAATGAATTCGTTGTGGTATAAAGTATACCACTTTCGAGAATGTAATACGGGAAATATTTTTGAATCCACCACCGCGTCTCCAAACAACTGTTGATTTATGAATGCGACCTTGTGCTCCCTAAGTACTTTGGTTGGGCACCATTTCCGTCCATAAGACATCTGCCCCCTACATTTCTTGTTGTTGAAGCTCCTCCCCTATAAAGTCAAATGAGTAGGAGGGTATATATGCATGGGTGGTGGGGATGTAACTCTCTTGTATGCCAAAATCAAACAGCTTCACCTGCTCTTCTTGCAATTGAGAATGAGATCCTTCACCACTATTACCCCTGCTGAGGTACCTTATTACCCCTTACGTCAAAATTGTATCTCTGTTTCTCCAAAACATACTCAGGAGGCAACTGGATGAATGCGGAACACTTATTAAGCAAGAACTTTGCGCTCTCAACCTTTCATGTAGGATGAACACAACTATTAGCAACAATAAATAAGATCAATAAATATATATATATAGAGATATTAGAAAAAAAACAATGATGTTTGTGTATCATGTTAATGTGATAATGCTGGTGTATACGGCTCTAGGCTCATAAGTAGAGTCTTGTTCCCCTTCAGGCCGAGGTCGATACACTTTTCTACGTGTAATTCTCCATACCACTCCATATAGTCATCAATATGTTTGCAATCTCGCCTCAAGGTTATGCAATCATCGACGTCAAACTTATGTCCCTTTGGCTTTCTTAGCTCATCATGATTTTCGGCCAGAGAAGACATACCTTGCAAGAATCCAAACTGTCTCGTCACCCGGTCCCGACATCTGATATTCTACAATATCAAAGTGAATCAAGGGGATCCTACCAGATCCCAACAGCCTTCCCTCAAAATTAAACCCATTCAAATTATCATCCCACCCACCTTATGTAAGGGCGCCAAACTACCTGTCACGAAGGCTGCACATCTAACTCCCCTCGGTAAAATATTTGATGGTGGTGGAGATTGTCTCGTCTATCAGGATATTTGTGAGTAACAGAGTATGCCCACGTCTTGACCCTAGGTAACCGTAGGCCTTTGTGTATCGACCTACAACTTCCTTACCTACTCTAGAAGGGCAATTTGAAAAATGTTTGTGCTGCCAGACGAGTGAAATAGAACCTAGTTTTTTTGGATTGCTGATATTCAACAGTTAGTTCAGGCCAAAAACAATCCCTAAAATGAAACAATAGGGTGTCAAATAGGGGAAAAGTTAAGGGTTTGCCCAACACCGACAACCCAAAAATAAAATGGACATCCTTTAAGGTTATTGTTATTTCTACACATCAAGATCAGTTTGGTGTACAACTGCCGCGTGTTTAAAAACCCCAAAACCACACTTATCTAAAAGAATTTTTTGGGCTTTTGTTAAGTTCCATTTGTCGTATATTTGTTTAGTTAATTGTGATGATATTAGCTTTCCCCTATCTTTACCCTTATATACGTTCTCGGACACATGATTTATTTGGTTATACAAAACACTTTAGTAAATTTGCCCAGGATTCTAACTGTCTATCTTTGACCTAAAGAAAAACAATATAAAACCATTTTGTACCAATTTAACAACTATGTAAAACAATTGTCTCTCAATTATTTTACACGACCGTTTAACAATAATTTAAAACAAGACAATTTACAAAGTTTATATAGTCACTGTTATTCCCAATAAATCATCATACGCATGTATTGTCCCCAAAACATAACTCACTAATTTAACAACAATAAAACACAAATATATCTCAATTATTATCCACAACCATTTAACAATAATTTAACAAGAAACAATTTATAAATTTTATATAGTCACTATTTCATTAAAAAAATAACATGCATATATTTATCCAAAAACATAATTCACTAATTTCCACCAAAATTCATATGCATATATGTATACAAAGACATGGTTGCTAATTTTTTCTAAAAGTTCACATGAATATATTTGTCTACAAGAATTTTTCAAAATAGATCACAGTATTTATTTTTTTTTAAAACAAATTGGTAAAAATAATCTTACAACAATTTTACATGGTTGCACCGCTAAGAATTTGAAAATTCCTTGCACTTTGTTGAAGTAGCGACAAGACTATGGCTCTTTTTCCTCTTCTTTCTCTCTTCTTCTCGACAACCAAAGAAGACAAAGTCTACCAGCAACCAGTTGCTACCCCGATCAGATCTGATATAACCTGCCGCTAGAGGCTCTAGCGGCAGTGAATAATTAAATGGAGGGCACTGTAGTAATTTCTCGGACCGCCAAAAAGAATAGACTTGCCGCTACTCCTTCTAGCGATAGGGTCGAAGTCCAATTCAATCTCAACCCTTGGATATCATGATGAACGACCGTAGATGTGGTTGCTGGAATAGTACTTCCAGCACCCAGTTGCTATGAATGGGAACCCTATACACACACACATATATATATTTATCTATAAATAAGTATTGCAAATAATTTATCGCTTTAATAACGACTAGTCGACTAGTTGTTTAGGAAGTCGGCCAACGACTCGCTTTGACTTAACAACTATAATCAGTATCTAGGATTCCTGATTTGGTTGATTTGTTAAAAATTATCAGATATGTTACAAGCACAATTGATCAAGCTTTACATTTTCCTTCTGGCAATCCTCTTACTTTGACTGCCTATTGTGACAGTGATTGGGGCACTTGTAAAGCTTCAAGAAGATCTATTACAGGTTACTATTTTTTCTTGGGTTCCTCTCTTATCTCATGGCAATCCAAGAAGCAAACAGTAATGTCCAGTTCCTCAACAGAAGTTGTGTACAGACGTTTGGCAATGACCACTTGTGAATTACTCTTGTTACATGTTCTTCTTAAGGATTTCTTACTTCCTATTTCTTTGCCTACTATGGTGATGGTTGATAATGAGGATGTTATTAGTCTAGCTTCTAATCTAGTTCAACATGATAGAACCAAGTTTCTAATATAGTTCAACATGATAGAACCAAGTTTCTAATATAGTTCAACATGATAGAACCAAGCTTCTAATCTAGTTCAACATGCTAGAACCAAGCACATTGAGCTAGATTGTCACTTTCTTAGAGACAAAGTTCTTGGAGTTTTACAACCTACTTTCTTTCCTACTATAGTCAGTTGGCACTTGAAGATATCTTCACTAAACCACTGGCTAGACATCCTTATCGGCAAATTATCTCCAAGTTGGGAATGCACAATCCCTGTGCACCTCCCACTTGTGGGGAGGGGGATAATAAGGATAGTGCACCAGATGGTGCACATACTGATGATACCATTGCAGTTGGTGCTGATGTACATTGTGCACATGCTAGTAAGCTTACCAATACTGCACTTAGACATCAAGGAGAGATGAAACATTCTCAACACAAGAGCATACATTACAGAGTTGTGCTGCAAATTGTACAAAGGCAGACATCAGACACCAAGAGTCCACATGATGGAGTTGAGAAACACTAGAGTAATGTTGCACCGACAACTATGTTTTCTGTTTCAATGTAACTAACTTAGTAAATCATGATTAGGTTAGTTAGCTTCGCAATTAGTTAGCTTAATTGGTACGCCAATATAAATAGTGCTTGTATACTTCATTTCATTTCATGTAAGCTTTCATTTTGTAATACAGAGATGCTAATCTTCTTCAATGAATTCTAGAGAGTTTTCATTTGTTTTCAAATAACAACAGCTAGAGATCTAGACTGACTGACCTTTAAGTTGGTCCTGTTGTTGAGACAATCAACATGTTTAAAATTAATCGCCAACGGAAAGAAGTAAATAATCAAAAACTAGAACAGGAGGGGAAGCATTACAAAAAAACATAAAAAAAATAAAAATAAAAAGGACTCAAAACTGGAACTAGCCATTAACAAGCAAATCTATATGTGACAATTTAATTTGAGAAACATTATCATTGAAGGATCTCTACTTTCAAGTTTCAAAATATTTGAGCGTTTATTTCTCAACTATAATAGAATTATTAAATGTCAAATAAATGTGCGAACACATACACAAAAAAAGAAATGGAACAACTAATAGTGTACTAGATCCTATCAGTTGTACTAACATTACCTTGATGAGATATCTTCTTCGACCATATCTTCAGAATTCTGCAGGGGAACTGAAGCATCAGGTTCTTCTTCATCAGGGAACTCTGCTAAAAGTAGTTTCCAAAAAAGTTCTTAAGTTGGTGGGAGAAATTAATAAACCACTAAGCTTGCACAAAGGTCTAAATTTTGAAAGCAAATTCACAAACACTACAGAGTACATATAAAGAAAAAGCCAACGAAATTTTGAGCAGGTAAAGCTCAACTTAAACTGAAGTTAAGTCGCTTCAGAATAAGTAAATGTAAGTTAAAAATGGTAATGTTCAGATCAGCCACGCCACTGGCAGACACAACAAAGAAGTCAAGCCTTGAGAAGATGAGCATGGCTAAAACAAGGATGGAAGATTGTAAAACAAGCTTAGATATAATTAGATACATTCTATATGATAGATGATCCACAAACTATACAGCACATAAGATGTACACAGCTAGTTATCAGCAGCGAAAAGGATATCGCTAGCTTAGAAAATTGTTTTACTTCATGGTAGGGCAATGATACGGAACGCCTAGCAAGGAACCTCCCCCTGAGGGGGAAGCGTAGCAGGGGGGAAAGGCATATCCGCTCTAACCGAGGCTGTTATTCTTGATAAGGAATAGAGTAAGGCCTTGCCCTTTCCGTTACCGACTTTAGGAGGTAATTGAATAAAGACAGTCCTTCTTATATTCCCATATGAGCTTTGAGCTACTAAGTTAGAGCTACGCTCTTAACCTTATTGTATGGCCAATATATAGGCCTTTAAGGCCCCTTCTTAGCCTCTTTAATGTGTTAATCTTCTATGGTCTTTTGACATTTGTTAAAAGCCTCTTAGTTGTGTAACTGTCTAGGGTATGCAATACAGAAAATGAATTTGTATGAATGGTTCAAACGTCCAATATGAATGGGGGTATTCATTATGTTGTTTAGCAAGCTTAAGATTAGAGAACTAAATCAATTTCAAATACCCAGAGGCTGATTTATGTAGAAGTTGACCGAGCTACAGATTTGGTCATCATTGTCAGCTTTAGGCTCCTGGAACCAATTAAAAGAAAGTGCGAGTCAGTATCTTAAACCAATTATGCTTTACCCAACAATGAAGGAAAAAATTAATCAGTGCTGGCCTGCATCCAAAAGAAAAACTTTCTATCGTCAGTCTGGAACTTCAAGATGTAAACCCTTCCAGATGCTTGATTAACCTGGAATATTCAAAAATAATGAAAAGTAAATATGAATTACATGTATCTATAGTTTTTCAGAACAAAAAGCTAAACAAGTCTAGAAAGAGAGAATACCTTCTCAAATACTCCCTCCTCAGGGAAAATAATCTGATCCTATATTTATCAGGAGTCAGGGAAAAACACAAATTCTAAACAAAAAGTAAAGCTGATATACAACCTATCTGAAAGTAAAAAAAAAAAAATGGTGTACAGGAAAAAGAAATTTCTATTTTGTTGCAGGAACTTAATACTTGAGGATTAGCTATTAAGGATTATTAGTTACAGGTTACAAGCAACGAGAAGTGAGACCCACAATAAATAAGAATACATTACTGTGTTGGTGAAAAATCTTAAAACAACACCTAATATCAATTTACAAATTTCAGCTTTGACCACACACAGGTACAAATGCATGAGTAACAGCTTAAGAATGATGTTCAACAAATATAGGAGGATTGCAGCCACTCATGACGAGAGGCTTGCAGAAACTCGTGTCAGGCATATACCAAAGCACACTCACTTAATTCCACAAACGCATTCCAGAATAAAATAGTCCACCAGCTAAACCACAAAAAGAAGTTACGCATTTTAATTCAAATTATTAGTAAGAAAAATATGTTGTGTAAGATACACAAGAAGAAAAAAGGAAGAAAAGATGAGGTTGTGCACAATATATACACACCGTCAAATATTATTGGTCCCAAGAACACATATGCAATGGAAAGTAAGACTCCACACAGGAACGGATTTCTCACCTTCCATGTTAAATGTCCATGGTGTCATCTGATTTCTCATATTAATTCCTTCAATAAAACTCCGTATTTATATTTGGTGTCAACTCACTACATTCTGGATGGAGTTAAACCAGACGCAGTGCAATATAAATGCTGTTAATGTGAAACCCCACCAGGAACAAGAGTAGAAGTAACCAAATGGGCAGGCACATTCTATCTTTGTTCCTGGGCCACTGCTGACTCATGGTCCTCATGGATAATATTCAAAATGGTCAAACCTTTGATGTGTTCTTCTTCCAATACGCATGATTATAATAGGCAACCCTTGCGTGGCCTTTCACCTTCATATATTTCAAGTTACTGAATTAACACTCAGCGGAACTACAGAAATGAGATGATCTGACAAATATAACTTAGCACAAAAAATATGTCCCCATAATGTACATACCGAAGCTTATAAATATATTATTAATTTATTGGTATCCAGTTGTAAATTTGTGAACAAAAATTACTGGAATCAGGATACATCTTCAACAACATTATTGGTTCGATCAAGCCACTGAAAATGGACTAATCCTTCTTCACCCTAGCAAAAACATTAAATGTTAATTTCCAGTAAACGATCTCAAACTTAATTTTCATTCTATTTTATTAAACTTTTGATAAGTATCTCAACTTAAAGTTATATTATAACATTCTACTTAAGTAGAGATTTATCTTGGAATATTTAAAGTAATAAAATAAAACAAAGGTTAAATTAAAAAATAATAATATGTTTTAAGTCCGTTTACCCTTCCTATACGAACAAGTCCTTTACGTGAATCAGGAAGAACTCGTTTTCCTTCCATAAGCATTTTGCCTGCACGAAATTCCAGTAAAATTTCCTGCGCAAAGATTTCAAAATATAGATATTTTTATCAAGGGTAATGTAGGACAATATTTGGGATATTAATAATTGCTGGATATTAATTGTAATTTAGTGGAAAACTTGTAACTAAATGTGGAGTGCAGAGTGTGGAGTTCTGCACTCCACATCTCCACCAACACTTACACGTAGGATCCACACTCCACTACACTTGGATCCTCAACTGAAAGAGTAAATTGATCACAATCAATAATAATAATGTCTCAACATTAATAATCAATAGCGTGCCCATAGCTTGTGAAGATTACACCACTATTTAAAGAGATTCCAAACCCTAATATTACTTGAGAACAATAAAAAGTACCAAAAGTCTAAAATACCCTAACTAAATAACAATATTTCCTAAGTTACCCTAAATTCCCAAATATGAAATAAAAATCTTAATTACATCAATTACTAACCAATCAATATAATAAAAATCATATAAAGTAGAAAATAATAATTTTTGCTTTGGGCTTGTGGTCCCCATTGAAGGAGTATCTTACATGCAAAAGGTAGAAAAAGGCATTATATCAATTTAACTTTTCCAGCATTGACATTCAAAGACAAACAGATGTCAATAAATGTATTCAAATCATTAGAGGTTCCAGTTCAACATCTCAAGGACACCCTCATATTAGAGAACAACTAATTCAAACAGGCATAACCACGTAACTCAATAAATTAACATGCTGTACATCAGAAGTTTTAATAAAAACATGGAACTTGATTATCGCATGAAGCCAAAGACTTTTTGGTAGAAAAATTGAAGGGGGAGAGGACGGGAGCATAGACGAGTCTCTAGATACCTGAATTGCAGGGAAAGCATCTGCTGCTGTTGACGAACTCATGAATCAACCTTCTGATTTTCTCTCGCAAAGAACTACATGCGTGTATGAGACAAGTATCAATTAATCAGTGAATCTCCTCAAAGGCTGAAATTTATACTAGTACAAGTATAAATAAATAAAAAAATAATAATAATGCAAAAGTAAACCAAAACCACCCAAAGAGCTCATTCAAGCATTTTAATATATGCATCATACAAGACCAACAATAAGGCAATACCCATATATGTGTATAGTCAAACAATGTATCTAGTTGAAAGAATTGAAATCCATGAGCAAAATGCACGAAAAGGGAAATTTAGACTCTTTAAACACATATAGCGCAAATAAAATTCTAGTATCTAATGAAAGAAAACTTATACATTTATATATTGAGCTCAAGGAACATATAAAACTCGAGCTAAGCATATAATCGAAGGATTAAACCCTAGTTCATTTAGTTTTTCATCGAAACAGTATATAACAGCAATAAAATAGTAAATAAGGTCAGTGATAATCGTACCTGCTTGTACGTATGTATGTATGTTACGAATCTTAAGACCAATTTCAAACACTTATTATTCAGATAGATAGGAACGATTGTTTCGGAGAGAAGACAGAGACACAGTTTGATTCAGTATAATTTTAATGTTAAGACTGCGGTACATATAATTTGATATTGGGCTTATAAGGCCCGATATCAAATTATTAGCGAAACTGGATTGCGGCATTCGCAAGTGTTGGTCGCTATTTTAACTTTTTAACCGTTCAGTCCTACAACAAATTTATGTAAATATTTTAAAGGAAATAATTCATAGCAAATATTTGTTATGTTACTATTCGATTAAATATATTTATAATCGTTCATAGTAGATTAGACGATCTAAATTTAAAAAAAGTAATTCACACGTTACTAATAATGACAGATGATATTTAAAAAATAATAATTAAACTGTTCATGTGTGGTTCGATCAGAAATATATTTAACTGTTGGTTCGAATAGTATTTATAACAAATATTATGAATCACTCCTCAATATTAATTTGTCTTCCTATATTAATAAAAAAATTCTACACACTAATATTTAACTTCATTTATTTTTCTTGACCGTTTAATGGTGAAAATTTTAGTAACTTATTTAGCCGCATTATTGTTGGTATATAAGAATATACAGTATTCTTAAAAGTACAATCACATTTAAACTTTAAAACTTATCACAATAAATTCATAAAACACTTCTAAAGCCATTTATTAAACATTATTTAGATTTTATGTGAACATAATTTTTATAAAAATATAATGTTGCATTTAGATTGAATAATGTAATTAGTGAATGAATTAAATAAATAAAAAATTGAGACTGAGATGATTCATTTCATTCCGGTTAGAATGAGTCATCCCGATTATAATGAGTCATTCTATACACTTTTTCAATAAATAAAATTCAAAAATTTGATAAGAATGAAAATAATGAAACAACCAAATATCTAAACATAATTTTTTTCATTACATGAAAATGAATCATTCAATTATCAACTTCATTTCTGCAATCAAAACTTAGCATAAAAGTGACCAATTATATTACACATTTTTATTAAAAGTTATTACTAATATTAATACTTATTCACGAAAATCTGAAATATAAATTTGTAATGTTTCATTTCCTTTGCTTTTATTTCTTCTGTGAATAAAAGATTTGAAATTTATTTTTTGAGGATAATATTAAAACAAAATAAATTTCTACCATTGCAAAATAAGACTGTTTGATCAAAACAGGCCATTAAAGTTGTATATTGACCTGGGGATAAAAATTGGTACTGTAGTGTACTCCTTATTATCTTTGCCAAAAGCTATAAAACGACAGGAAGGTAAAAGCTACTATAAAACAACACGAAGATAAAGCTCAAGTTTCACCGAGGAGATTGGCAGCTTATTGCTGGCAGAAGGACTGAAATTAGTTGGATTCAGGTTCTAACGATCGACAGAGGAGAGATGGATATCATATCGACTGACAATCATATTATTTGGGATGAAATTGAGCGTTCCGAAAGGTAATATCTAGGACTCATATTAATTTTTATTATTTTTAAATTCCTGTACTGAGAATTTGATTGTTAACCAAATATGGTAGAAGACCAATAAATTCTGAGCTCTCTGATGAACCCTTTGTAGTTTTTGTAATTTTTCCAACAGTGTCCGCACTAATAATATATACATAAAATACCCATGTCCTTTTTACAATGGAAAATAAATTCATTAACTATGGTTGTATCGAACAATTAATTATCCAAAAACCAGTTCGTTATACAGTATGTTATCTATCATTTGAAGAACTACGATGCTACTTTTTTACCTGGTTTTCTTTGCTATTTATGGTTTTATCTTTCCTATTATTTTGAAGAGAAAGTAATTGATTATCTACATGCCAATATTTGGGTCTGGGGTTGTTATATTTATCGAAGATTGTACAATTACAATGAGGCTGAAATCATATTTATTTTGCAATAATTTGACTGACTTGCAGCTTCCTTGTGTGCTGTATGTTTAACGAAGCGGCATCATTAGCGTCTTCTGTTCTCAGGCGTTTATGTGACAAAGAATGCACTGGACCAATGATGGAAATTATTGAATTTAATGACATGTTGGAATCTGCTGGTATGGTGTTTGTTCAGTCCTTGAAGGAACTCGGAAGGTACACATTTTGTATTTGTGCTCCTCTTTCTAAGATATCTTGCATTTCTTGTCGGCATAAGTTGTTTTTCTGTGCAGAACTAATTAAATTTGTCACTAGATGGTTCATGTTTATTCATAATTATGCAATAGTAAAATTTTACACATGATATTGAAATTTGGCAGTTTCGTGACAGTTTTATTGTCTTTAGTACAGAATACTATAATCAATCATACTCGTATGGTGATTCTCTTTAGGCTTTTTCAATTATAATTTAGCCACTAAAGAGGAAGATTTTCCTCTATAAATTCTTTTCTTTTTCTCCATAAAATAAAAAGTATCACTGTCACCTGCCAGCTTGTGAGGGAGACCTACGGATATGCTACTGCTGAATATTTGTTTATTCACTTCTCATGAAACTGTATTATTTAACTTTTGCCTCCCAGGACTACAATTTCACCGATTGTTTGTTCAGTACTGTCCAGTAAAGGTTGACACTTTACAACTATCCCATGAATGTTTTCTCTTTTCACTGCATATACGAGCTTACCACAAGCCCAAATTTAAAAGAAAAATGCAAAAGAAGGGGAAAGTGAAAAACAAAAGGGAAACATACATGTTCAGATATTTTTATGAATTTTAGTTGAGAAGCAGATTGCTTAATTGGTTCTTAGATTTCTTTGTAACTGGACCAGTGATGTTTTTATCAATATCACTATAAAGTGATCACTGATCACAGATAGCTCGATGTGATTTAATTTCAAACTTGGTTGATATTTAACTACAGATCCCAGTGCCAATAAGAGCATCTTGATGAGCTTGAGTCTATGTGTTATGTATATGAATGCATATGCATGGAGATACATTTAGTATGTTCGATCTATATAGCTTCATATCTTATTTTTCTAGCAAAATAGAACTCTTGTCATGTATATGATCTGCTTGGCTGGCATGCTTGAACAGAATCAGATACACACACATTGTAGTGCACAAAATATATATGTCATACTCTATCTTTTTACTACGCAGAACACTGGAAATCTTGAAGGAGCTTAAACTGTTGTTTGGTTCAGTCACTGCCATTCCTATACAGGTTTTCCTAACAGGGTATGCAAATATCTTACACATATTACTTTCCATATCAATTTAAATTCTCTAACTCAACATAATTCCACACATCTTCTGAGTAAAATTATCTCCATAGTTAACAAAACCAATGTTCCTGCTCGAATAAGAATTTCTATAAATTGGTAATAGCTGGGAAGTGTGTATATGTTTTAATGTTGTTTCATCAACCACTTGACTTTGCAATCTAAGGACATATTACAAATCAAACCTTCAGAAATTCAATATGGTTCTCCTTTTTACTGTTAAATTTATTTAATCTAATGTGTTAAATATAATAAAGGGCTTCATGCTTCAATCTCTCCTTTAGTGATGATCATGTTACGAACTTTATACTCTCCTATTATTCCAGACCCCAGTCCTCCATCAACAATATAAACACAATATGTACATATATACTAGAAAGAAAAAAGCTTACATGATCCAAAACTTCCAATTCATGAATTTCCTACACGAATCCTTTCTTCGAAGGGTTTTGTTTTAACTCTCTCCTGAGATGCTTTGAGCATGTCGCAGCATGACTTTTTGATTTAGTTGTGGTGCCCCTAATCCTGGTTCCACTTTGAAAATGTTAGTGTTTCATCTTGCTTCTTTTTGCACTGAATGATGTCGCAAGCATCCTAAGTTTTCATGTAACCTTTTCATTTAAGTTATATATGCTTCAAGGAAGTAATTTCTCTTGCAGAGGTATTAGACAAAATTTTGAAGGCAATAAAACTATGCCATCCTTCTTCTTTTTTTCAGGGTATGTTTTCAGATAGAAGAAGGTTCTTATGATGTTCGAGATTTTCTTGAGGAATTCCTTAGTATGTGGAGATGTGTGGATGACAGATATTATGTTCTTGCAAGTGCAGAAGAAAATATGGGTAACTTGGGAGGATATGACAATCCGTTTGTAATAGGAGTTGATAAGTACCTTGAAGTTGTGGAGGTGTATGTAGTAACACTTCTTGCAAAGCTTTTGAAGGACATGGATCTTGCCATCTCTTGGGTTGAGAAAGCTGCATTACCTGAAAAAAAGCGACAGGTAACCATAGTTTCCTCATCTTAGTTTAAACTAGGTCATTGTTTGAATTAAGTAAATCTATTGTGCAATTACCAAACATCACACATGTATTTTTCTTTTTGAATTTTGTGTGATTTGGAGTTTATATCTATCATTATCAAATCCTGATTTAAATCATTAAATTCCTTCATTTTGCAGTTTTGTACCTAACCTTTTACTTCAACCCAATTTGAAAAACTTAGAATAATGATACTTATAAAAAAGGAACCTTTGATTAATGGATCTTGGACATAGGATATATTGTAGTCCATACATTGTCCCTAAATTATTGCCCTTTTGACTTTGAGCACAATTAGGTGAGCTAATTGATTGCATTGAAATTTTTATATTTTCTTTATTTCTCACTTTTTCCCCCATTTTTTTGATTGATATTTGAAAAAGGAACATTACTTTATTTTGGTAACAAATGAGTAAGTTTCACACAAGTATATGAGATATGCATTATAGACTTAAAGTGCATTCTGATTAACTCATACTAAATATTAATGAAATGGTACATTTTTGTTTTCCTTCTTAGTACTGTAAGACCATTACGCTTTTGAGTTTTCTCTATTTTTCTTTTAGGAACTCTTGAGACAATTACAGTCGATATATTCTGATAAGATCACCAGCTTGTCGCATCAAAATAAAACTCGTACAGCTGAAAAAGAACAAAATATACACGAGAGATTACCAAAAGTCCTTGAAGCCCAGAACCCATCTATTGGAAATAATGGTGCAAAAGAAGCAATTATGAATTTGTCTAAACAGAAAGCTCCATGCTTCTGGTGGTTCAGAACCATCACTTTGAAGTTTGGAAATGGCCGGTTGGTCATATCAAATGGAAGTATCCTGCTGGGATGTTTGCTGTTTCTCATGTATTATTCTATGCGGAGAAAGCAAGCTAATTTGAAAAGGTAAGATGTGCTTTTCCAGCTGTTTTCTCTACAAGTCGTTATCTCCTATGTTTTCTTTGAAGTTGAAAATCCATGTCTAGTTCTATTTTCAATATTTAGTAAGAACACTTGTGTATTTTGAGTATTCAATTTTCTTTCTATTCAATTCATTTCTCTCAATATTTTTCTATTAAGAGACAGACTCCTAATACTTTAGAGAAGGAAAATCTAAAAAATGTGATAGTACCATGTTAATAACTAAACAGATATGGTCTAATTGCCTAAGGCTCTAAGCTTTGAGCTCGTGACTCAGGAATCAGACCTTACATATAATCACAGAGACAAATAGACAGTTTAATGTCGCTTTCAGGCTGCGTTTGATAGCTTTAATTAGATGCAAAATCCGTGATTTTGTTAGAATTTTATATTAACTATGATCCCATCATAGCCCTAATTTCACGGAGGTTTCTCTCATAAGTCATAAGCTAAACTGAATAAGAAGCTATTGGTACTGCATATCTGCATTTGGAAAAGCAAGTGGTATTGGACAAATTACACTCTCTTCTCTAATTGAATCTTTTTTTTTGTCTAAAAAGAAAATGTGGTATTGGAAAAAGGTGCGTCGCATGACAGACCCTTTGGTTATAAAAGAAAAGGAAAATACTATTTTATGGCTCTAACTTTTGTTTCTTTATCTCTTGATCTCTATATATACATATTGTGTGTGTTGAATCCATAGGTCGATTCGATATCCACGGCCTGCTACTTACTCAAGTTCTGTAGTGACCTGAAGGGTAGAAAACTTTAGGTCCGTGATAGGCCATGGACATGAGCCAACCCATTCTGTTATGAGCCATTTCGGGGACTCACAGAAATACCTTGGTCGGTGCCACAATCTTTTCGACGTATGGATCTTTTCCTCTGTAAGCCCTTATATATGTTACATAATTATTTCAGATTAGGGCAAGTCAGTGGGAGAGTTGCTGGATGTAATATGTGGAATACAGTTGGTGAACAATCTCTTTACATCTTTGTACTCAGTTTCTGTATGGTGTTTTGCTCTTCTTCTTATGCTCTTCTCTTTCCACTTTTCTGATTTCATTGTATAGTTGTTGCCGTAATCAATTGGACAGTGTTTGGTATATCATGAGTACCTCATTTGTACCACCTGTACTGCACACGCTACAAACCCTACTTCCAAGTAAATAAACAATTGAAAATGAAGTGGTACCATAAATTATCCTGTGGTTTGCTATTAAAAATGTAGGATCATTAGTTTGTTTCTCTTTTTTAAGAATGTCACTAATGTTGATGTGAAACAACTTAGGGGAAATTTTGTGATTGGTAAGTTCTAATATATGGTAATATCAAATGACTTGCATATCTGAAGATGAATGTTTTCATTGTATTCCCTGTTTTCTTGGAAGATGACTTCCCAAATGTTTGAAGTTGCGAATTTATTGTCACTAATTTATCAGTATCCAGTGGTGGTAAGTTTCTGAATACTTATTTCACTCATAAAAATGCACAGAATTACTCGGGATAGTATGAGTGGACTGAAAGAGGACAAGAAATCATCTTACTTTATAAGAGCTGAAGGATAAACATGATTGTTACTGATGTTTGAATGTAAAGTTCACTGAAGATTCTTTCTATCTTGCAGCATTCTTAAGAGACGAGCCCTGTCTGCAAAGAAGGCGGTGATGGACTTGTGGCAACTGGCATTCTCATACCAAGTGAACCCTCTAGCTGCTGTTCAACCCCTCCCACCGGCCTCCCGAGGGAGCCGGTGAGGGCGAATCCTCTTCTTCTCAAGGGTATAACCACTGCTGAATTGTTTCTTTACAAGTCCGAAAACTAGCAGCATCGCGATACACAGCAACTCAACAATTGCTAATCTTTTGTTGAGAAGTTTTATGTCGGAGCCCTTATTTCTCTCTTTTAACTAGAATAGGGACAATGTTGTATTACATAGTGATTTCAAGTCATATGTCTCGACGAATGCTGGTATTGAAATATTAAGTAGAAATAATTTCACTTCATGCCATAAGTCTCGATGCATCAGGGTATAGTGGAATTAGTCCACTTCATTGATGCTGTCTTTCTGATCACGAGGATGTAGTTCTGAATTGCGGGGGCCCCCCCCCCCCCCCCCCCAGTTTACCGTCATTTCTTGCATAGTTTCACCATTTGGAGTTGGAGTTGTGGAAATTTTTGTATTCATGTATTCTCAACCCAATTTATTGAGGGCGATTCTGCTCAAGATTTGAACTGAACAGGATTTTTATAATTTGGTAGCTATAAATGTGAGATGCACGAGGATGGTAAAAAATGTAATATCGTATTAAAGATGGGCAAAAGGAGGAGAGCTGAGGGCACCGTATACAATTGCGTGAGTTATCATACAAATAAGAAGTCATTTTTTATAATTGAAAACACTTCCTCGTATGTTACATATAAAAATGTGTTTTATTATTTTTCAAAATATTGTTATTTTAAAGGACATCTCACACAACAAGAAACATGAGATGTCTATCGCTTTCTGTTCCCTCTTAAAAATATGTGTTATATGAAATTAATTAACATATATGAATGATATTACTATGATCAAAATGAACTGTTGTTGCTTTAATATTTCCAAGAGAACAAAAAAAGAAAAAAAAGCTCTTGTATAATGAAATATTAATTAGAAATTCAAAAGGAAATTGTTGTTGTTATTATATGGAAGGAATTTAATTATCATAATTAAGTGCAACCTTTTAATCGGATTCATTTGTTTCAAATTTCATATATATATATATATATATATATATATATATTATATACTTGGTAAAAAGCCCGCAAAAGTCAGAAGCCTGATTTGGTGAATATTTATTTGTTTTTCTTTTCTTAATCAAAAAGTTACATACGAATTAATCCAATCTTGACAACAAATTATATGCAGATTGTTTATAAAACAAAAGAGGAGATATGTCGATACAAATACTTTTATGTTGACATGTGCTAAATGAGGGAGAATACAAAGGAAAAGAACGGAGGGCAGTTTCGTAATAACCGTGGAATAGCGCGGCTACGTATCAAGAAAGTCAATTAAATTAAATCTCAGAGAAATTATTTTAACGGAACTTTGATGCGTGAATTAGGTTTCCGATTGTAACGTCGTGGTAGCTCCGCGAGGGGGTGATGACAACAGTGTACCCGAGAGTAGAGCAGACGGCGGCGAGATACATGATGGAAACCCAGGCTCAGAAGAAGGTTTATTTACATTACAACCACACTGATGCGTGCAAGTTCTCCAGGTGGAATGCTAGGTGAATTACTGTTACTCATCGGCTGAATTCCATAGTTTCTTTCTGCTAATTAATCGGATTGGGAGGGCGATTTATATGATAAAAACAAGTTGATGCGTATTCTGAGAAGCTCTTGATTTTAGTTTAATATTGACTTGATAAGGTTTTGAGTCTACTGAGTTCAATTCTTGAGAGGGATTTTATTTTTTACTTTTTAGTTAGCTTAGCTAAAGTTGTTGTGTTACATTAGATAATATAGAATTCACTTGTTGTGGCAGGGAGTCTTACCAGTTCATGTATGCAAGGCCATGGCAAAAAGTTGTAGATTTTTACTCGAATTTGGTGAAGAGTAACACATCTTTATCGGGAATATTTGGAACTGAGGTGGGTCATTGGCAAACATTATTATGTATTTAGTTTTTGGTTTTAGGAAAATTATGGCAATATATGGTCCTATTTAAGTTCCAAGATCACTTTTTTCCCCTTTCTTTATTTAGTTTAAAAACTTTTCTAAACATGATTGGAATATTGTAATGAGCATGCTTAGACGATCAAATGCCAAATTGCATAAATTTTAAAGTAACCACTGATTGTATAAACTCTCATTGATGCCTCGTTGGAATGGTGGATATCAATTAAATAAATTGATTGTAATTTCTGATAGGTAGGTGCTTGTTGTTATTTGTTTTGTTGGGAACAAAATGAGATACATGTTCAAGGAAATGCAAAATCATAGCTAGACTGTACAAAACACAATGGACATGTGCTCGATTTGTCAAGCAAGAGCATGCAACAGGAGTTTTGGTCTTCATAAATCCCAAGTAACAACCTTGATGAATGAAGACCAATAACTGCTACCTACTTGTCATATTTACCATATTTGTTAGGATAGTGTGAATCATTATTCCATTGATCCATTCTATGTAGTGGCTGTTCGGAGTCAAGGGTGAATCAAGATTCACTGTGGATTGTAGGCTAATAGTAGTGAATAGATATGATAATCAATATGAATCGTAGATTTACAAGCTGTGTGAATCTGGGCTAACCATCGGGCCTGTTTAAAACTAAAAAATATTCATTCTTTTTTTACTTTGTATTTCACAATATTTTCTCTCATTCTCTTGATTGTAAATAAAGTTCTTCAGGGCTAAATATTTATTACTCACTCCATGTCTCTTGATTTTCTATTACTTTTAGTAGTTTATTTATTCATCTCAAGACATCATAAAATTTCCTCCCCCCCCCCCCCCCCAACCCCAACCCAAGGCTGAGTACAGGACAAATCTAAATGTCAGAAATAGTTGAATTTAGTCTTAAAGATGGATAATTCGACATGTATAAGCTGTGTCGAAAGTGTCTAGAGGTGCTCCATTATTTCTGCATTTTGCTCTTTTATGACATTTTAGAACATAAAACCTTGGTATGAACTTGGTTATCTTAGTGATTTAATACAGAACTGCTATGATTATATCTTCACTTCAAAAGATTTTACAAGTTCTTATTACAATTATTTTCTGTTATTATTTATCATGGACGAATTTCTTACAGACACGTTTTATTCATGATGATGCTGACATTCTAGAGGCTTCTGATGAATCTGAAATGGTGAGTTTTCCAACTAGCAAAAGGACTGGAAGGTGGGCAAGAGCAACATTTAAGATAGTCTTGTCATATAATGGAGGTTCCTTTGACGGATGGCAGAAGCAGCCTGGCCTTAAAACTGTTCAAGGGTAATTTTTTTCCTTATTGTTAATGAGCTATAAGTCAACATTCTATAATGTGCCTCAGAATGAAAATCAGAATATAATAAATTAATAATACTTCGCCTCCATTATTAGTGATATTTGGTGGCAAGTGGAATCTTTTAAATATACATTGGTCAAATACACATCGGTTACCTGGTGTTACTTAACTCTATTATGGACAACATCTGAAAGAGTAGGTTTTATCTTCACTGGTATTTGAAATTAATTTACTTTTTGTTCGTCAAGATTGTTGTTTGTGTGTGATATTACTGTATAATTACTAAGACTTGTGCAAATGACTACAGTCTAAACTTTATTTTTGTGCCTTTGATGGCTCTGGTGAACATAAACCTGTGCATATACTTTATACATAAATGCATATGGACAGTTCTAAGTTGGAAATTTTATTTTCTTACATAAAATTGAGTCGCTAACTTAAACAATGTTAGAACTTCCTTACTCAAGTTTCTGGCACAATAATATAGTGACAATATGAGGGGTAACTTTTTTGTTCTTATTCCTAGTTTTGTTTGGTGTCTGCTGTATTAGCTTCGTTGAAAGGTCTCTTGGAAAGTTCGTTGATGAAAAGAAGTTTGGATTGCTCAAAGACAAGGGTTTACCAATAGAAGGCTGTGCTGTAGTTGCTGGTCGTACTGACAAAGGGGTGACAGCTTTCCAACAAGTCTGTTCTTTCTGTATGTGCCACGCTCACGCTTCATTTTTTCAATATACATACAAATTACAATACAGTCTTGTATGGTGGCCTTGCCTGCTTGTCATCATATATTTGATCATTTGTGTGTTTACTTTATTTTCTTTAATGGCAATGACATGTCTGGACTATATCCACAAAACTACAAAAACTATAATATAAAGTTTTGCCGTTTTCTTGGTTTTTCAAATACATTGTTAGATCTGTTCACAAACTGGCTATATGTCTAGATACATGGAAAAAGGACGTTAAAGCTCAAGATATTGAAGAAGCCATCAATGATACAGCACCAGGAAAGCTCAGGGTCATATCTGTTTCTGAGGTAATGCTTCCTCAATTTTTATGGCAAACAAGCACAATGATTCGAAGCACTCCTAAGTGCATTTTGCTTGCTTGTCGGGTGGTGAACGGTTACTGTATATTTGCTACAATAGATTTTCTTAGGATGTACTAATCTGGGTATAAATTCCCTCAGGTATCACGTGCATTTCATCCTAATTTCTCTGCCAAATGGAGACGCTATCTGTATATTTTCCCTTTCAATGGTGGAGACGAACAAAGCAGTCAGAGTAAGGAGGACATTGAGGACACTGAATATAATGTAAAAGATGGTGGCCAAAGAAATGAATATGGCGATATACACATTGCTGAGGAAGATTCTGAATTGCAACATGACTGTGACAACTTTGAAACAGGAACTGGAAAGAAATCAACCAGGTTCAGTGTATACAAGGTTAACCAACTTTTACGTCAGCTAGAAGGGAAGTTATTATCCTACAGGATGTTTGCGCGGGATACTAAAGCGTCGAGAAATGTGTAAGAATGAAAATCCTTTTGTTAATTTAGCTGGCAAAGCCTCAGTTATAGGCATCTGCCAATGTTGGTTTAGATATACTGGAGATTCAGGTACTATGAATATTTTAAAGAGATTTCTGTGCACTATTTAGGTGCTTTTGGTATGTTTGATAGTCAGACATGATTTTGCTCATCTATTTTAGTATCAGAAAAGAGCATATAGGAGCAGATGAAGTTTTAATCTAGACATTGTTTTTGTAATCAACATCCTCAATATTAGCTGCATAAGAATTTAGTCTTCTTGGAGCAGACATCACTTACTAACTATATTTTTACTCGAATTGCAGTGGCCCACCAACCGAGTGTTTTGTCTTCCATGCTCGAGCAGCTGAAACCACATTACCTTCTGATGCAAAGGTTTTTCTACAACTACTAATCGTGTTAACTTTGACTGGACAAACTTTGACTGGACAATACCAAATCGTTTTCTTCTTAAAATCTATTAGCTTTTGACTTTCTGTCTACATATGCTTGATCTGTCTTATACTCTTGCTTATTCGAAGGAATGGAATATATGCTGATTTTTAACAAAAATAGTGTTTGGAAGCTTGCGATCACCCTATCCATTCTTTTTGCAATGCAGTGTACTTGGGAAATGTCTTTGTATTGAAATCAGACCAATGTCACAGGTTAATTTAACTAGAGATTCGCAACAGTATGTAGAGAACCCAGTATTTTTTGTAGTTGCAAAAGTAATAAAATAATATATTGCGTTGGGATTGCAAAGAAAGTGACCACTTGTAAGAAGAGGAAAAAAATTGTACATTTTAGTCTAGCACTACAGAAATATATGATCAGTTTTGTAGAATTTGATGTATGTGGGAAATTAGCTAGAAAGAGTACAGATTAAATAAGAGAGAGTTTCAGGCTCTAAGATCTTGATGAAAAAGTTGGAAAATACAAATCTTAGGAAATAGAGTAACTTTGCCCTTATGGTCTTGCCTTGTTCTTGTCCCGTCTATGATGTACATGCAATACCATAATTTGATATGCTCATGTGTTCATCTGAATGTTTTCCTTCTTATATCTGCATTTTAGGATTGACTAATGCTTCTAGCACTACATCTGGGCTGCATATGAACAAAGTGAACATAATTCATGTAACGTAAAAAATGTGTGATATGAATGATGATTGTGCCAGCTTAGGCACCACTTGAGATTAAATGCAAACTTTCTTTTTGCTCAAGCAACTTCATATTTCTTGTTCTGCTTAATGTTTCTTATTCTTTTTTTTTTCGAGTATTGGAATATAGAAACTCCTTTAGTCAATTTTATCCACCTTGATAAGTGGTTTACTTATTTGTTTGTGTTAATTGAAATAACTGGCATACTAATGTCATTGCTTTTTGTTTGTTTTAATTAAAGGATGGAGAAGGTACAAAAGCAATGTGTATTGAGTTGGTTGCTAACCGCTTCTTACGCAAGGTAATTACCCTTTTACAAATTATGCATCAGCGTATCATGCTTGTATTGTGAAATACCCTCGTCGTTCAACATATTAGGTTTTCATAACTTTAAACCTTGCTTCCAATTACTTGGGCTGCTACGTATTTCTCTTCTATTGTTGGCTCATTTTTCTAGGCATATACTCCATAAAATCCTATGGAACCACACATTAAAATATACTTTCTTCTATAAGCACACTAGAATGGCATTACATAAAATGAGATACTCCATACTTGTTAATGGTTAATTCTCTCAGTTCTTCAAAGTGGCATGCATTTAATGCATTCACATTTGGTGGAAATGTATATTTTTGTATAAACCAAAGCTTCTGAACTTAATAGATTCACTTGTAACTTATGTGTGAACTTTCAGATGCTTCCCTATTAAAAGTGCGACAAGTTTCAAAGACTAGTTCATTATTATTATTATTATTATTATTATTATTTTATAATATGGGTTCCAACTTTGGAACACCTAAAACAAACAAGGAAAATCAATTTGGTGGAAGGAGGGAATAGAGGAAAAATTAAACCAAGAGCATGATTTTCAGCTGATCCTTAGGATATTGGATATGTCTGCTATTAATTGTTAGTAGACTGTCTTACTTTGTTTCTCGCTTTTCTCCATCAAAAAATGAAGGTCCATGGTGGTCGTTATGAAAAATATTAGATAAATATTTAACGAGTTCTCTATTAATTGATCAGAGTGAACGGTGTTCATGAACTTTTTGCATATATTGATCAATAATAATGTAATTTCTAAATCAAGCCCCTTGGCGTCCAATCTAAGGCTTTCTAGTTTGCACTCTTATTTGATTGTTTTGTGAAATCATGCTTGGCAGATGGTTCGTGTTCTTGTTGCAACATCAATAAGGGAAGCAGCTGCTGGTGCAGAAGATGATGCATTAATAAAGCTGATGGATGCCACGTGCAGGCGCGCCACTGCTCCGCCCGCACCCCCTGATGGACTCTGCCTTGTTGATGTTGGGTATACAGAATTCGATCCAAAAATTTGCCTAATCCAATGAGAGTCACTTTTTGCCAATCACACATTTGCAACTTTCCATGATCAAAGTGAATCATAATGTACCTGAGGTACAGACTGTAGACATGTTCAGACCAAGCAAGAAATGTATTTGATTGGATACGAACAAAGATCTTATCCATCATGTAGTCTGTACTTCCAACTCTTATTCACTAAATTCTAGTGTTTTAACTGCCTTCCCTGCCTCCCTCCAGAGTCCAGATCACATTGTTTTCTCTTGGACCAGTCTTATAGATAGATATTGGCATCCCCCTCTTTAAGTGTAATGGTTTCAATTGTAATGCAAGCTGTTATGTGCACAATATTTAATTTGAAATTCCAATCTTTTTTCTTCAACTTACTTTTCCAGGCGTTTGTTCCTTTTTCCTTCAATTGAAGTAAATTTATAAGCTGAAACCCATTTTTTCTGTTTTATGCATTCTGGGGAAAGATTTTACGAAAACCACACTAAATTTAATAAAAAGATTTGATGAGAACCATTCTTTAAATAAGCTGTAGTGTTTGTTTTTTCATAAATGTAAGAGTGAAAGGTCAACCGCTTATATCTCATGCTAGTCTACATGTCCCATGCATCATGCATGCAGAAGTCAGACAGGAGACAGATGAAAAGACTTGGTCAAAATGATCAAACTCCCTTCCTCTCCAACCTCGCCACCCCTATTCTATTCTTGGCATTTCTCACCATTTCTCTCTCTCTCTCTAGATCTATGCCCACACAAATTCAATTACCCTAATTTTAATTTTTCTAAATTAATTCTCCCCCGGAAAAAACCATAAAAATCTCATATTGCAGCAGCAGCAGCAGCCCCTTCAGAGGGCGAGGCGCGCACGCACAAGTGCGCGCACCACCCACCATCATCAACAACATTATTTGTATTTCTATTACTTGTATTTGTCATGGCCCTTACCAACAACAATCATCGTCTTCGGACTCTCATTACACTATCAATCTTATTAAACATTTGCCTAACCACATTTTCAGACACCCCTTTATCAGAATCTGAAATACTTCTCAAATTCAAAGACACCATATCTAACAATGCCGCATTATCCAGCTGGAACGCATCTAAACCGCCCTGCCCAACCGGGAATTGGGTAGGTGTTTATTGCTTAAAAGACAGAGTTTGGGGACTAAGACTCGAAAGAATGGGACTCAAGGGCTCCCTTAATATGGAGGCTCTTAAGGATTTGAAAGGGTTGAGGACAATGAGCATAATGGGCAATGAATTTGAAGGGGAGTTTCCCAATATAAGGTTTGCGAGTGCGCTAAAATCTGTGTATTTGTCCGACAACAAGCTTTCTGGGGAAATAAAGGCGGACGCATTCAACGGCATGATTTCGTTGAAGAAGGTACATGCTGCTCGGAATCAGTTTTCAGGTCCAATTCCGGTGTCCTTGACGGTGTTGCCGAGGCTTTTGGTGTTGATGCTTGAACAGAATAAATTTACCGGTGAGTTGCCCAATTTTCAGCAAGAGAGGTTGTATTGGTTGAATGTATCCAACAATCAATTGGAGGGTCCAGTTCCTCATAGCCTTGCCAAATTTGATGCTTCCTCATTCTTGGGTAAGTAAGTACGTGCTAGCCATATAATTAATTGTCTTCTTCATTCATCTACATTTTTAATATTTTTAGGTAATTCATTAAATTATTTTTGGCGCAATTAATTAAAGTTTTTTTTTTTTAGAAAACAACATTTAACACACTAGTACCACATTGAAATATGTGGGTTACATTCGTGTGCAGGCGATTCCAACTATGCCGTTATGAATACTAATATCAATTTTGAGTGAGCCATTACATGTAATGGGATGTGATGACTTAACTGATTAAGAAATACATAGATTAAAAAATGTAATTAGCTTACCCATTACATTACATGTAATGAGATACGATGACTTAACTGATCAAGAAATACATGGATTAAGAAATGTAATTAACTTATCCTTTTAAAATTTATTAAAAAGTTGAAATTAGTTCTTTCTTAAAATTTACTATTGACAAATAAAAAAGAATAAATTTTTTCTTCTCAATTTATCTGTCTGATTGAGCAGGCAACAAACATCTTTGTGGTGGGCCACTGCCTCATTGTAATCCGTTGGCCAAATTACCAATTGAAACAATTATCCTCAGTTTAATAGTGGCGGTGGCAGCCCTGGCGGCAATAGTTGCAGCTTTTATGATCCTCCGCCACCGTAAACAAACCCCCGAACCCGACGATCCAAACTTAGCTGGGCCTATGTTGCAAGGCCACACTACCGATTTGGACAAAACGGATGTAGGGGCATCAGCTGTTATACATCATCCTCCCTCGGGCCATGGGAAGACTAATAGTAGTCAGAATAATAGCTTGAAGCTGACATTCTTGAGAGACGATCGAGAGAGATTTGACTTGGCGGACTTGCTCAGGGCGTCGGCAGAGATATTGGGTAGCGGGGTGTTTGGGTCTACTTATAAAGCGGCCATCGGGAGCAACGGCCCGGTAATGGTTGTGAAGAGGTATAGGCAAATGAATAATGTGGGGAGAGAGGAGTTTCAAGAGCATATGAGAAGGTTAGGAAGGTTGAGACACCAAAATTTGCTTCCGCTTGTGGGTTTTTACTACAGGAAAGAAGAGAAGCTCTTGGTCTCCGATTACATTGACAATGTCAGCTTGGCTGTTCATCTCCATGGCAAGCGAGTACCAAGGCTGGATTGGCCAAAGCGGTTGAAAATCGTGAAAGGAGTAGCAAGAGGGCTTCAATACCTTTACAACGAGCTTTCGGGCCTAATTGCACCACACGGTCACCTGAAATCTGCAAATGTGCTCCTGAACGATTCGTGGGAGCCTCTGCTCACCGACTATGCATTGTCTCCGATAGTGAATCAAGAGCATGCACAAGATCTGATGATCGCGTATAAGTCACCAGAGTACAGGCAACTAGGGCGCATCACAAAGAAGACGGACGTTTGGAGCCTGGGGATACTGATACTGGAGATCCTAACGGGGAGATTCCCGACCAATACTATACAACAAGCTGGGAATGGGAATGGGAATGGGAATGGGAATGGCAGCAGCGATGCGGATTTGGCGTCGTGGGTTCAGTCGTCTATTAATAATGTGAGAGAATTAGATTGGATGGAGAAAGTGTTTGATAAAGATATGGGAGGGAACTGGAAGAGCAGCAAGTCCTCGTCATCATCATGTGAAGAAGAAGAGATGGTGAAGCTTTTGAAAATAGGGTTGGGTTGTTGTGAGATGGATGTGGAAAAGAGGTGGGATATGAAAGAGGTTGTGGAGAGGATTGAAGAGGTGAGGGAAGATTTCTACTCAAGTGATGATCAAGGGGACATGCATCCTTCTAGCTAGAGGATTATCTGATGGTCATCGATTTTACTTAACTCCTCATCAACTTGGAATTAATTAATGCTTTGAATTGGAAGATCATCCATCCATCCATCATCAGTAGTTTTTATCAACAACTAATTTTCAATATTATATATATTTATTATATTCATCATTTCAAAGGGCTGTGTTTGGGAATCATGTAAAAGCTAGCTAGTTCTAGTTTTGTCTAGTTAATTATACGTACCTACCTACCTTTTAATTGGGGTTTTATTTTTCATTAATCAATACACCATGTGGGCCTTTTTGGTTAATTAATCAAAGGATTAAACCATGTTATATCCCGGCCTATTGATGATGGCTGTTGAAGAACATATATGATTCTGAACCTTCAAGTTTTTTTCTCCTTGTTAAATAACAAGACTATATGCTACGTCCAAAGACACATAAATATAAAATAGTAACGTTAAAATATTTTATTTTATCTCTCATTTCTTTAGTGCTCAAATTTAACTAACTGATGGGTATTTTTGAGGTAGAGTAATGCTTAAAGTACCAAATCTAAAGTCCTAAATGAATTTTTAATACACAAGAATTATATATATAGTCGATCAAAATGCAATAATGCACAACATTTAGGATACCAAAATAATATATATGCATGGTATCAAAATTTAGGACCCTAAGGTTAATTCTTTAATTGAGGTTCTATCCTGACCTCTTCCGGCAGTCTTCATATTGTATGCTTTGTATGCTCGGCTTTCATTACCAATTATATGAAGCTTATATATATATATATATATATATATATATATATATATATATTTGTTATGAATCAAAAATGGGCAAATAGCATCCTAACCTTCCATATTAATTATCAAGGGCCTGGATTAAAAAAGGAAGCTTGCCGTCCGCTAATCATTCTAGCGGACTGGTTAATAACATTTTTGAACCATTATAACCCCCATCAGCGCAAGCAGTAAAAAAGAAAAAGAAAAAAAAAAGTCGGATGCATACAAATTTGAATTTCTCCTTGCCTACTTCCTACTTACAAATTGTCTAATAAAATAAAATCAATTAGACAAAGGAAGCCTTATATTTAATTGATAAACCAATGCAATGATTACAGAAGAGAAACGACTCAGTTGATAAAAGCAAGAAGCCAAAAAAAAAATCAAATTAATACTGTGTAAGAAAGCCAGAAGTAATAGAAAAAATTGACTTGAGACTTCACTGTCGATCGACTGAGGAAAGGAAAAGGAAAAAGAGAAAAAAAGAAGTCGTCTGAGATGAGAGACGAGATGATGAGAGAGGAGAGAGACTTACCTCGCGTCTATCAGTCGATTGGATGAAGGAGTTGAGGTGAGTTTATTTTCTTTCCTTTCCTGCTCTTTGTTGCGACTTGCGACTGATCATTTCCTCCAAAAATTAAAGAAAATTTCACACTTTCAGACCCATCGAAATGATCCCGACATATTGCATATTACTTCAGTATTATTAATACATGAGCCCCACTTATTGCGTATTACTTCAAGGTATTAATCCCCACGTATACTTCAGTATGCTTAAGTAGTATTAATCTACTTCAGTATTGAATTGGGTCGTCCGTTAGTTCTGCTAGCGGACCATTTAAAAAACTCATTTTTGCAATGTTGATTTCGGCACATTGTGGGCATAATGGTCCGAAAATATTATTTAACCCAGTCCGTTAGAATGACTAGTGGACGGCGAGCTTCTTTTTTTAATCCAAGCCCTTGATAATTGACATGGAAAGTTAGGATATTATTTGCCCATTTTTAATCCATAGCAAATAGATGATATGGATCATTACCCTATATATATATATATATATATATATATATATATATATATATATATATATAGTGCGTGCTATCTATGGCATGTTCTTTTAGCTATGAAGGTGTTTGATAAAATTGAGTAATTAAGATATGAATTGTTAGTATAAATTAAATCATCTGAGTGAAATAATATTTGAACTTAAAAAGCTGTTTGGTAATTAAAAAGTATAAAATATTTGAATGATTTTTAAATTTAAAAATATCAATTTTAAATTTAAAAATATTTCAAATTAACTTTTTAAAAAGTAATAATGATCTTAAAATTTGGAATGGAAGGAATACAATATTTATAGAGGCTTCATAGATTTAATTTTTCATTAAGAAACAGTTTTTAATAATTTAAATTTATATCTCCCTTTTACCGATTAAGAGACGATAAGAGGCAAACAAAATTTTTATCAAACAACTTTACTTTCTTACTGAATCAGATGTGAAACTGTTAAGAGGTAAACAAACACCACCTATGCAAGAGCTAATGAATGAACTAGTACTGCATTTCACTATTTGGTCCAAAAATTCAAATGTTCACAAAAGGCTTGAGCTTGAAAGCCTAACCTGACCCAACTTGAAAAAGCCTGAAAAAATATGGCCTGCTTTCTGTCTGGGGGCCTTAAACAATCATCTTTATTTTCCCAAATGGGCGTCCTTGCATGAGCCTGAAAATCTGGTCTGAAAATCTCAAACTTAGGCCTATAAGCTTGAAAAATTAGGCTTTTTCATTCTTTTAAATATAGTTATTGAAATACCCTCTAAATACCACTCCTTAGCTATATAAAGACTTATTTAGAGGGTATGTTGGTCCACCAAATTTCAACGCCTACATTTATTTGCATTTATATTTGTTTCGTTTTTTATATTACACAATTGTTTTTATTATAATAGAAGTGGGAGAGAAGAAATATCAAAAAATCTAGAGTAAAAAGTTGAAAAATATTAAAAATCAGAAGTCCAAGGTCCAAAAATAATAGCCCCTCTCACTCTCTCTTAATAATATCAATAAACTTTTATTTATTTTATAAAAATATCAATAAATTTTGGTGACAAAAGAAGATTGGGTACACACAAAAATGCATAATCAATAATGCAAATACTAGTAGCGTCATATGTTGAGTGTTTAATTTACAATAAAAAAAGACGTAAATGTCTTGAAGAATAGAGATGAAATTAAAAGCTGATAGAAATATCCATCACAAAATGTATAATGCAAGTACTAGTACCCTGAATCACATACAACGAGTTTTTTTTTTTCTAAATAAAATAAAATAAAATTATATAGATAGATAGAGAGATATACACAACTTAGTGAGTTTGGGGGGATAGGAGTAGGAGCAATAAAAATTCAATTTTGTCAGCTAAGGGGAGAGAGAGTATTGGGAGCTAAATTGTTAACGAACTTGAGGGAGGCTAAAGCTATTATAGGGGGATTATTTAGAGCCTCTCAAAGGTTTAGAGAGAATAAATTGTAAATTAAAAATAAAATAAAATAAATCCAAAAAGAAGAAGAGAGAGGGTTGAAGAAGTTTGGGACCTCTTCCTCCTCCTCCTCCTTTGAGGCCCCAAACAATCAGGAACAAAATATTAACTGAAGGAAGGGAGGATTCGGTTGCATTATTATTATTATTTTTTAACTATCTTTTCTTTTTGAAAGAGAAAGAGATCAATTGCTGCTGCTCCTGCGGAATATAAATATATTTTTTTTATAAAAAAAACATGTCTTCTAACCAAAAAGGGATCAATAATAATGTAGAAATGGCAACAGTGGCAATAGACAAGGATAAAGGGAGCCAACATGCTCTGAAATGGGCTGTTGATAATCTTCTTGGGAAGGGCAAAAGTGTCACCCTCCTCCATGTCAAACAAAAACCATCTTCTGCTCCAACCCCAGGTATCTATATCTATCTATCTATCTATCTATCTATCTATATATATATATAATATGCTTATTCATTCACAAATCACATTACCCATTGATTCATGTTATGTAAATAAACGCAAAACAATTTTTTTATTGATGAAAATAAATAAATTCACAAAAATGAATGAATTGGCAAATCACAGAGTATTATGTAATGGCTAATTGGGTCAATTTGCAACATAACTCCTGTTTATTGTTCTCTACATGCATGTCATCATTCATTCAGAAACTTGCACACAAAAGAACAGGACAACACAAATTCAGAAACAGGAGAAGAAAAAAATAATAATCTTGTTTCTAAAACCAAAATGGGACCAATTATTTATGGATGCATGGAATCCATATTATTTACTATTCTGTTCCAAAATATAGGTTGAATTTGGAATTTGTATAGTCGATTTGAGATATTTTTTAAACTCAAGATTGACATGAATTCATTTAGTTTTTAGACAACATAATTATGAAATTTATAAAATATCCAAAAAGTATTACTACTACTACTTGGAAGATGTATTGTTTTCAAAAATTAAATGAATTACATTTAAAAATATCTCAAATTGACTGTAAAAAGTAAAATTGATAGAAGGGACTACAATTATACATGCATACTTTCTGTTTGATATATAATGAAAATCACTTACTATGTCATAGTCAAAAGTTTGATGGAAATCCTTGAAATGTTCTTCTTCTGTTGCAGCAACAAACAGCCAGGCTGATAAGGAGTTTTTCCTTCCCTTCCGTTGCTTTTGCACGCGTAAAGATGTAAGTCCCTCTTCTTGCTCCAATTCTTGATCATTTTACCACCTGCCAAAATGGACTTTTTAAGGGAATGTTATTTAGTGAAAATGAAAAGCAGTAAGTGAAAGAAATCAAAGTTATATCCATTTAAACTACAACCAAATGCAGTGAGAATCATTAATTATACATTTATACTACTAACTTTTGGAAATTATGACTGCGCTCTGCAACAGATAAAGGTTAGTGAAGTCATAGTCGAGGATACAGATGTTTCAAAAGCCATTTGTGACTATGTTAATGCCAACTCGATTCAGAATCTGGTGCTTGGTTCCCCATCAAGGGGTCTTGTTGGGTAATTTACCTGTTTTCTGTTTACATGCACTTTCTACTTATTACACAAATAAAAAAAATGCAATAAGGGAACTTAAAAACAACTCCTAGTGTGTTCTGGGTAGTTTTGCAGCTCAGCAAATCTCCTTGCTTAAAATTAAAAGCATTTACCTACTCTCCCACCAATAAGAAAGCTACGACTTTTACTTTTAACAAAAACCCAGACACACACACATGCACTCGTATGAAAAAACTCTAAATTAACATGTAGTAAAAGGTATTTCATTCAATTTGGAATAAATACGTCAGATTTTGAGTATTCTTTCTATTTCAAGCAGTTTTGAAATCCTTAGCCAACTAAAAATTCGAGTTTCTATGCAGCCAATCTGAAAGTTTATCAAAAGATAATTGTAAATAAAGGAGGTATCTAGTTTTCCTACCAAAATTCACATCTACTATGTCACAGCTATAGAGTAAACCACTGTATGTAAAACATAGTAATTTCTTCTTGACAAGTTGAACACAAAGTAAATTCAGAATTGTTGCCTGCACAAATAAACTAAAGATCCGACTACTTACAATCCCTTGTCTCAGTAAATTCAAAGCTCCAGATGTTCCTAGCAGTGTTACAAAAGGGGCTCCAGAGTTCTGCACCATATATATCATCTCTAAAGGGAAAATTTCATCTCTACGGTCTGCCTCTGCTTCAGTCCCAAACCAAGCCCCTCGTATGCAAATGCAACCCCAAAGCAATGCCATTCAGAATCATATGGATGCACGATTCATGCAAGGCAACAATGCACGAGGTCTGACTCCATCCTAGCCTCATGTTACTTCCCTGTATCTAGCTTTTGTCACTACTCACAAAAAATTATCTGATCCCATTTTAGCAGCTGAGAAGATTCCATTTGCACCTCGCCACTTCACAGATGACGTAGAGATCAAGTAAGTTTTTAATACATATAGATATATTAATTATAGGGAAGGTTATAACATGTAATATTTCTTATATTGTGATGATCGTGTAGCAGAGTTTCAAGGTAAAAGTTTATGTCTAAGCAAATACTCTAAACACTGTGTTGATACAAAGTTTCCTTTTCCTCTTTATCACATCTCTAATCCTACTGTTTATGTTTTTTGATGATTGGCTCCTCTTTCCTTAGTTTCTTTGCATAGTGTGAGATGTCTCATTATTAGTAATATATTTATTGAGAGAATTTATATTACAAATATTAATGCTTGCACTAGTAACTAGAGGCATGTCTCATGTAATGAATGTGAATGACACAGCACTATAGTTGTACGAGCAATGCAAATTTACATGACGTACTACGGTACTAGACTTCATTATGAATGTCTCTTTCTTGAGGAGTCAATTTATGATGAGGAAAAAATAGTCTTGTCTACATATGCTTTACTCAAAGACATTGGCTACACAATATCATCCAACTAACTAGTAACTATTATAGTACCATAATGCTTTCTTCTCATTGGAGAGTGCTTAGATTGTTTTACTTTTAATCATCCAACTGAGTTTTAAAAAAGCCTGTGAATCTTAAAGAAAATAATAAATGGTGCTTGCTGGTTGCTTATAATATAACATCATGCAGAAAACATGACCGAGTATAATTTTATAAATGAATAGGTAAATTCACTGTTGATTTGCTGTAAACAATATGGTCAAAATAACACAACGAGACACTGACTTGAAAACCTTTGTTGCAGGTCTCCATTTACCAGAGGAAAAGCCTCAAACAAATCATATGGAGAGCTCCTGCCGCCGGATAGTGATATATCATTTGTAAGCTCCAGCAGGCCAAGCACCGATCGCATACATCCTTCTTTCTCTGATGAGATGAATCTTGGCTCTCGGCTTTCATGCAGTTCAGACACAGAAAACAGATTAAGCTTTGGTTCAACACACAAGTCAAATGAAGGAAATAATTCATCCAATTTATCTTCAAGCCCAAAAGATGGCACAGGAAACTCGTGGTCATCGTCGCATAATGCGGTATGCATACTCATACTCCCAAATATCCCATCTAAAAATTAAATTCAGGAATCAACAGGAGAGAGTAGTTGTATTATCAAGAATCATACAATTAATTTCACAAGTATACTAGATAGTTTAGAAATAAGCCAAAAAAGAAAAAGAGAAGAGAGATCCATGTTAAACAACATGAATTGGCATATTTGAGATATTGGACAAATTGGTACACCGTACGAGTCTACCAGTCATATTTATTTACTTAAATTCTAGGACATGAAGACACAATTGAGTTGTCAACCTTTCCAACCTTACATTTATCCTTCTCTTTGTTCTTTTTTTGATTAGTCAAACATGTGTCACGAAGCATGGTGATACCTATGTACATGCAACTCAAAAACTCAGCTTAAAACAGTTGAACATATACTAGTTACAAAAATTTAACCCATGCCCAATAATTATGTACCATTTAATAATCAAACTCAGACACCAACAAAAGTAGCTGTACTATCAAAATAGACAATTAGTTCCGTAAGTATTCAAAACAGAAAATTAGAAGGAAATAAATAAAAATCCCTTCCATGCACAATAAGAATTGAATTAATACTTGAGGCATTGACAGACATATTGACTAACTTCCGGTCTAAGAAAACATGTATTGGAAAACAATAAGCATGTCGGTACTGCAACTTGGTCCATGTTATGACAGTAAAACATATACAAGTTACAAAATATACTTGCACATTCTTTCATCTCCCATAAAGTATATGTATGTAGTTAACAAAGCATCTTAATTTCGAGGACCAAAAACAGCCATTCTAAAGTATATGGAATCCTATTTTGTGTTTCTTTTTCTTTAACCTTTAGTTTACGCTTTTAGGTGCATTGACTTGTTTATCCCAGGGAATCTCATGCGGGTGGGGGGCAGGCTCAGACCAACCCAAATTACATAGTACTAGTTCAAATGATCTATTAAGGGGTTTTTTTTTTTTTTGGGTGTTGGGGGTGGGGTGAAAAGGTATGGATTGTCCTATAATAGTACCGGTACTGGCACAACTGGATATGTGCTTGCTTTGAGGTGCATTTCAGCAAATCATTGGTAATAGGAATAAAATATAAGAACAGTGCATTATCAACCTACTATAATACATGTCTTTTTCATTTTTTATTCCTAAAACTAGATAATAGTCTATGGTTATCTCAACTTAACAACGCCTTTAATCCCAAACTAGTTGGAGTATGCTGTAAATGAATCAATACAAGTCTATGGTTATCTAGTTTTGAATTTTATTTTCCAACTTCAATGAAGATCTGTCTAGAATATTGGAATTCCTACCACATTGTATGATCGGGCTAAAATCAATCTATTTCCAACCAGCAGTCTACGTTAGCATCGCATTATATTGTTAAACTTATTGCTTAAAATATTCAGCAGCACTCATATTTTTGTTGAACAGAAGCTCTTGGTAGGGGATTATAAGTTTAGGCAATTCTATATTATACCATTTATCAGAATCTTAGATATTCACTCAAGATAACTGACATTTGAAAATTTAGCTGCAGACTCATGCATGATTAATAAGGACAATATAAATTCCTATTAGTTATACAACAGGTATAAAGTACATGAAACTCACAAAACATCTTTCTCAAATATGTAGGATGAAGTGGAAGCTGAAATGAGAAGGCTTAAGTTGGAGCTCAAGCAAACAATGGATATGTACAGCAGCGCCTGCAAAGAAGCACTGTCAGCAAAACAGAAGGTTTGTTTAGGTTTTGTGCCGAAGATAATTAAAAATATCAGTTGAGATATTGAAATACACGTACAAGAAACATATAAAATAAACTTCCATATATACATATGTATAATATATCTCCATGTTACAATCTTACAAGCCCAGTGGCTTTAAGCCCAGGGTAAATATCAGAAAAGTTTTGAATTGTAATGTATTGATAACAGGCACAGGAACTTCATCGTTGGAAGATGGAGGAAGAGCAGCGATTGGAAGAGGCAAGATTAGCTGAGGAAGCAGCATTAGCTATTGCAGAGAGAGAGAAAGTAAAGTGTAGGGCAGCCATTGAAGCAGCGGAAGCGGCTCAGAGGATTGCTGAACTGGAAGCACAAAAAAGAATTAGTGCAGAAAAGAAAGCACTCAAAGAATCTGAGGAGAAGAAGAAGGTTATGGATTCGATAGCACAAAGTGATATTAGGTACAGGAAATACTCAATAGAGGAAATTGAAGTAGCAACTGAATACTTTGCAGAGTCTCGCAAAATCGGGGAAGGAGGTTATGGTCCAGTATACAAGTGTTATCTGGATCACACGCCAGTTGCAATAAAAGTTCTTCGCCCAGATGCAGCTCAAGGAAGGTCACAATTTCAGCAAGAGGTTTGGAATTCTGACTGTCAGCTAGAAAATAATGTTAAGAAAATCCTCTCCTTTTGGTCCTTTGTAGAGAAGATATATCATAGATATTTGTAATCCATCAGTTATCACTTTGGGGAAGAACAATAGTATTTCTTTGATAGAAGTATGTAGCATCTCTAATTCAAAACCGAACATAAAGCAGAGGGAGGGGATAGGGGGTTGTCAAGTTTGTTTTGGTTTGAAGTAGGGGAGCTCTATCTTAGTACCTAATTCCCCTGTTTCCTACTTAACAATGCTCTAATATTCTCAACCTCAACTCCCCAAGCACCCTCTTTGTGGAAGAGAAAAGGATTTAAATGCACTTCCACAACCAAATTTATGATCATTTAGTTTATCCATGTCACATGGAGTGCCACTTTCCTAGTCTTAATAGTTAGGGTCAGGACAATAGAAACACTCTCATTCTCTGAACTTTGAGGAATTTAAAAGAAACATTATCATTTTTGTCTTTAATAACGAGTTATGTGTTCATTATATTCAATTTGACCACTATGATGCAGGTTGAAGTTCTTTGCTGCATACGACATCCCAACATGGTTCTACTCCTTGGAGCCTGTCCAGAGTATGGTTGCCTAGTCTACGAGTACATGGCCAATGGAAGCTTAGAAGATTGTCTCTTCCGGGGTGGAAACACTCCAGTGCTTTCTTGGCAACAAAGATTCCGCATAGCTGCAGAAATTGGCACTGGGCTCCTTTTCCTACACCAGACCAAGCCAGAACCACTAGTCCACCGTGACCTGAAACCAGGGAACATTCTGCTCGACCGGAACTATGTCAGCAAGATTAGTGATGTTGGTTTAGCCAGGCTAGTTCCTCCATCTGTAGCCGACACGGTAACTCAGTATCGCATGACATCAACAGCTGGAACGTTCTGTTACATAGACCCAGAGTATCAGCAAACCGGCATGCTCGGAATAAAGTCGGATATTTACTCACTAGGGATTATGCTTCTTCAAATAATTACAGCAAAACCCCCAATGGGTTTGACGCATCATGTAGAGCGGGCTATTGAGAGGGGAACTCTTGCTGAAATGCTCGATCCAGCTGTTACTGACTGGCCAGTTGAAGAGGCTGAAAATTTTGCTAAGCTGGCTCTTAAATGTGCAGAGCTGAGGCGCAAAGACAGACCAGATCTTGGTAAACATGTGTTACCTGAGCTTAACAGGTTAAGATTACTCGCAGAAGAGACAATGCCTAACATTCAAATGGGTAGCGGCCCACGAAGCTCACCGAGTCGGAGCCAAATATCCACCTCTCAAGTGAGTTGATTATGTGTCTACTTATACTTTATTATTTTCCACAAGAACTGTCTTGACAATTATCAATTCGAGAGTGTGGGACTCATATAGATATTTACATGAAAAAAAAACTCTTCAAAGTGGTTTCGAAATACACCTAAGATTCTGATAATAATCTAGCAACACCCTCTTGACGCAATCATTAAACTCATACAATATAGAGGTCATTTCTGAACAAATAACAAGGTGGTAAATCTTTTGTAGGGAAAGAGTGGTCTTCAGCCTCTGCCTCAATCTCAGGTGCGACACTCTGGATATGAAAGCATGCGGAGCCGTTTAAGCTTACCATATTATACCCAGAGAGACTGACTTAAAGCAAGTGCAATTTTGAATTGTGAAGAATAACGAAAAAGGAAAAGGAAAAGTAAAAGATTTTGTTAAATGCTAAAGATTACTGGATTTTGAGCCATGAGATTTTAGGTATACAGAAATGTATCCATAGTGATCAGGCAATGAATATGATTCTTCAGCCTATAATCAGAATGTTTAGCTGCACTTGACAACCTTACAGCTACTTTTTCTATCTTCTTCAAGGTATAATAAGAGCCTGATGGTGCGGGATTATGTTTAAAAACTTTATTAGTAGCATCTATTTAACTGTTTTGATGGGCTTGAATTATGAAGTTTACTTCTTGTCTTTAGGAGCAACGGTATAAAAAAAAAAGGTGTAGGGGATGGGATGCTTATGCTTTTGTCATATGGCAAAAGGATTATGCTATGAGAAGTTTGAACAGGGTTTTTTGATATTTATGTTCCTGCTTGGGCCTCAATTTTTGAAAGTTGCGCTTGATGGTATTAATGCTACTTAAATAGTAGTATATTTAACAAAGTTATTGAGTATTTATTTGTCTCCCACTCCCAGCCACTTCTATAACCGACCCTTTATGATCTTTATAAAGAAGATAATTGTCAACCACAGCATGAGTTGCAAGTTGCAACCATTTCGCTTTACCATGATCATATCATTAGTTTTCTGCAAGGAATGATTCTGATACAAATTTTCTTTTATAATAAGTACCTCCCCGATAACATCCCATTATTTGATTATTTTTCATTCAACAAATAAACCCAGTATTTATATTCAATATTAGGATCAAACAATTTGCTAAAGAAAAAAAAAAACAAAACAAAACTGTGCATCTTTGCATAACATTCTTTCGCAGAAAACTATATGAAATTACCCAATCAGAATTATAACCAGAAAACCTCCAAGGTGATAATGTCTTTGTAAAATATTTAAATACGAAAATCCCAAACTTAGAGGCCAAAAATTGATTAGCCAAATCCCAAAACACATCAAACTAAAACAATTCTTTAACTTGACACCGGGAATCCCATCTATATATAGGTACCAAAACTACTTAAATATGACTTAGAAATAATATTTTAACTACTGCACTGATCAATTCACTGTAGAAACTAACTAGTCAGTATAATATATAAGCTAATAAAACTATTCTACATAAATAAAAGAAAGCCGCAACAAATAATACACCGCTATGAACAAGGTCGTTCCTGAGATTTTGGTGGCCCAAGGCGAAAAATGAAAGTCAGGTCCTTTTTCGAAATATTGTCTCACAAAAAAAATTAATAAATAAAAAGTACAAGCTTCATCCCAAAAAGTGTATTTCCGAAACTTAAAACATAACGGTTCGACTACAACACAATATATGAGAATTTTGACTATAACAAAATATAAGAAAAGTTCGACTAAATAATTCGACTACAACTAAATATATGAGAATACATTCGTTGAAAGATTCTTCTTCTAGTATTCCTAGAGGCAAAATCTTCAGTCAAATGTTCATATATATATATATATATATATAATTTAGAGCTCAGAACGATCGACCCTTCCGTCCGTATTCCTGGATACGAAGAAGAAAAAACATAAGAGAGTGCCAAAACCATACCTTCCGCGCTAAGGCTCGATCAGGGGAGTCGTAAATTTCTTTAAAACATATTTTTAAAGGTTTTGAAAATAATATTTGTAATTAGGAATACTTTTTGACCCTTTATAATATGAGGATGATTGATTCGGATTCTCTCGCTGTCCGCACAAGAACAGTGGGCTTGAATATCTATTCGAGGAGTACTTTTTTTTTTGGTGTTACTGCCCTTTTTTTTCCTTTTAGAAAAAAAATAGTGCCCCTAGTAACAATTTGAAAAGGGTATTAAAATATGAAGTCTTGTTGTATATTGTTATATACTGCGAAAGATTTCAGCTGAATTACAGTTACGACGTACATGAGATTGAATAAGATTATAAAATTGACCTACTATATCAAATATATCGTAAAAGTATTACTAATTAGATTTATCTATGTAAATCACAATAAAAAAATCCACATATAAAGTCGCAATATATATCATTTTTTTAAAGTATGTTCGATTTTTATTAACATTTATTTTTTGTAACCATTGTGTTTAGTGCATTTAAAACATAAATCTTATATTTGTGAGTTAAATAAATTACGTTTAGAGTAAAGTGTTCGCAAATAAATAATATTTTCAATTACATTTAGATCTTCAGATAAACGAACATTATAATAGAAGGAATCAAATATGGTCAATGATGCTGTTCCATAAGAAAGATAAATTATTAATCAAGAATAAAATTAATTTTCATGAACTTAAAGAAGATAGGCTCCAATTTATAAAGTTAAGTAAAAAGAATTAACCAATGTCTGGTTAGTCATTTTTCAATCAACCATTTTCTTCTAATATAAAAATGTGTGGGTAGAAGGTCAAACACAAGTGCAGTACTGCAGTAGTGTTAGGAAAAACCTTACCAGATGATGGATACGCGATTTATGGGTCACTATGAAAATTGGTGTTCAGAAAGTCCAATGTGCTTTATGAGGACATCCATCATTTCTTGTAACAAATTATGCTCATATAAAGCGGGAAATGTTAACCCACTGAGTTTCAGTATTAATAAAGATATTCTAAAATGAATTTCGTTTGTATTGCGATAAATTTATGTTAAATTATAATTACGAAACTCATTAATATATGAGATTAGTAATAATTATAAGAGAACTCTACATATTATATATTCCTCCAAAAAAGATACCACTAATATTTATTTACGTAAGTGACAATCAAAAAATCAACTTAAATATTCACGATATATATTATTTTCCTTCTCAAATTACACATTGCCTGAACATACATATGAAGTTATCAACCAAACATTCTAACTTACTCAACACAAATCAATTTTCTCATCATTTAAATTCTACTAAATTATATTCTAATTCATAGTTCAAGGTACACTCTAGTCCATCTTATGCACGGAAAGAAAATTAATTAGACAATTTAGTTCATTGTGCAACCTTAGGACCATGGGCGGATCCAAATTTTTTTTTCAACAGATACGAATTTTTACTAATTTTTTTTGTTGAAGTTAAATAAAGAAATCTTGAACTAATCTTAATAATATTTACAAATTACAATGCTATCCTCCTAGACTTCATAATTTGAAAATGTTCTAAAATAGCTTCATTATCAATAGTTTCAAATACATCGTTTTCAATGTAAGAAACCAAACAATCACTTAATCATTTATCGCTCATTTAGTTTCAGAGAATGATTTTAATAATATTCATCGCTGAAAATATCCTCTCCACCGTGACAGTAACAACCAACAAAATCAAAACCAATTTCAACGACAAATAAACTCGAGGATACAAATCAGCCTTATTCTTCTTAACCAATTTTTGAGCAAGTTCACCAATCCCTTTGACATTAGAAAATTCAGGATCATTTTTCACATCTGCAATAAAAGTTTCAAGTTCATTCATCAATCTCTCAAAGATCTCTATCTTGAAATTCCAACGGGTAAAACTTTGCAAATTGAATCAACCGTCCCTTGTCAAATGCTGAGAAAGAGTTACGTAGATCAAGGTGCTGTCAATTTTGTAGTTCCCTGGAGCATTTTTTAACACAACTTTATTCATTTCATCATTGTTCTCACATAAAAAGTTTAGAATAGAAAGAAACAAACCTCGCCTTTTTGAAGCATCTGATTCATCATGGCCACAGAAAGGCAACCCTTAACTTAAAAACAACTGAACACACTTAATAGATGAGAGCAAACAAAACTTGTAATCTTTTTTTTTCTTGGTCAAATATATTGGCAAGTTTGATATCTATGTGTTGCTTTCGGTTCCTTAATATTGATAAGCTAACATGCATTGTCTATGAATATTATTAGGTGATTCTCCAGCATGTTCAGATAAGTATTATGTCTTCCTCCAATTATTAAATCCCTAATAGACAAATGTATTCTCACCCCCTTGACCACCAATATCAACTTTGATTAGATAACAATATAAGCAAAATAATACATCTTTCTTTTCACTATATTCCAACCAATTAGCATACTTTTTGTACCATTTGGGATTAAATCTACGTTTCTCTCTGTAAATAACAGTTTGAGGAAATTTGAAAAGTATTAGTTGATGAGGGCCCTTAAGCAAATATTCTCGGCGAATACACTCTCTCTTGTTAACATCATATTCCATTATAGATGGTCTTAGTTCCGGATCCGCAAAAAGTTCCTCTTCTAAATTGAATTCAACTTGGGATTGAGAATTGATATTTTGAGATTGTTATTGAATAGGGGTTTCATTTGAGAGATTTTGAGTAGTTTTATTGGATTGGATGAATTGTGATGTTGATGATTCAGTTTTGGAACGTTTAAATTTTGATCACATGCCATGAATGCTTAAATTAATCAAAATACAAGTATACAATAATCTCAAACAAACAATTATTTTATGCAACACAAATAGAATTCTATAATATACAACAAATAAATATTCATAAATCATAACTCAAACTAAAAAAAGAATTTTAAAGTAAAAAACATTTAGATAGAATTTAGAACTTACTTCGGTTATTTGTCATAGTTCAATTTGCATGATTCCCTAAACAATTACAATTTCAACCGTATGTTCAAAGTCTCAAACCAAATTTGCTTTCTATACTCAAACAAAATCAAGCCATAATAGTCAAAATCAACTCACAATTCAAAAGCACAACAAATTCAAAAAAATTAAAGTGTATATTCACTCGGTCCCATTAACTATTCACGTGGAGTTTTGCGGAAATAGTATTTTTTTCTTGTAGAAATATTAATTCCCGATGATTAATTCAGTGGTTGCTCTTTTGATTTTTCCCTTCTGTTTGTCAGTTTTTAAGTATGATCTTCTTCAAGTAGTTAATTCTCTGGTGATATTGCTGGGATTCTAATCACTCAATTACTAGATGAGATTTATTACATGACTTTGTTATGTGGTTATTGTTCGTCTTGAGCCCTGAGTTTTATGTAGAATGGTGTTATCCGTTTATGTGTCAAACTCTCCATCTTTTACGGATTTGTTTATTTTTAGGATAAAGTTTATTTTTTCTTTATGATCATGGATAGACAGCAAAAATATGGTTTGAGTAGAAATTATTTACTATTTTATTTCGCCGAGGACATAAATATTCCATTTTATTTTGGAGAGACGAAGTTGGAAGAATATTATACCAGTTATATATGTTTACTTAAAATAGGTAATAATGGTAAATCTAGCATATCTGCATATGAACACCATTAACCAAAAAATCAAAAGCAAATGAACAGTGTTCTAAAAATCGTTAGGCGGACCTAGGCGGCGGAGGAGGGGGCGCCTAATGCCTAGGCTGTACCTAGGCGTTTTTCTAAGCGGACTAATTAATGCATTTTCTCAGGCGATCTAATTTACGTGTATTTCTATTGTACATGCTTATTATACTATACAAAACATATAGTAAATGTAAATTTTAAAATTTTACTTGAAATATTACCAAAAAACAATCTTTTAAGACTTAATAAATTCAGTTTATGTATTGTAGATCTTCAAAGTAGAGGTTTTATAATTCCGTGTGTGGACACCTAGAAGGGGGGTTGAATAGGTGTAATTTATATTTAGTGAACAACAGTGATAAATTTTCAAAATGACTTTCTGCAGGGAATTCAGACAGTGATACCCTATCTGAATTGGTGTCTGAATTAGTATATGTTCTTCGTGATGATATGAACAGACAGTTATGCCCTGTCTGAATTGGTGTCTGAATTAGTGCAAAACCAGACCCAGCAACAGAATATTATGCAGATTTCTTCTAAACAGAATTCAAGCTTCAAGGATCAAACAACACAAATAAGCAAACCATAAACACAACGATTTTTACGTGGTTCGGCCCTTAAACTCTAATCTAGTGGCCTACTCCACGTCCAATACCAATTGGTATTGGAGACTCTTTTATTAATCAATTTGGTTTACAATTAAACCCCTTTACAAAACAAGTTTCACAAACTTTGAGTACCAATACTCCCTGAGCACCTCTGCTCCCTGAGCACCTCTGCACCCTTAGGCACCTATGCCTCTTTGAACTTGCTTGTAAAGACCCTAATCCAAACCTGATTAGAAAACACTAGACTAACCACATAGTCTATCAACTGTTTACAGAATTTATTGAAAGATAATAACAAGATAAATTATGATCAAGGCAATAATTATATCAACAATATAAAGCTCAACTAATATGCAATGATCAAAGAGTTGGATAAAGATATCACCAGTTTAAGCACAATGAATGCAAGCTGAAAATAATTGATACTTGATGTAGCACAGCAGCTTGGAATGATTTCTTCACAAGGAAAACTATAGCAATTCTTTTTAAGGCTTGTGAAGAGAAGAGATTATTAGAATATAGTTCTTGGTAGTTCTTAATCTCTTAATGTATGTGAAGAGAGAATTTCAGGATATATAATTTGTTCTGCGTATTCTTCTCTCTTACCTTGCTTGAGCCACGACTGGATAGATTTATACAAGAAGGGAATATGGTCGTTAGCTATTCAGAGAGAAAGAGTTAATGCTCAGAATATATTTTCCTACCGTTGGAGTGCATTTTGGTCTGCTAAGGAAAAAGATAATCAACCCCATGAAGATGATGGGCAATGTATTTAATTAGTTTTGAAAACATTCTTGCCCATAAGGTGAGGTGATGTTGCCAGCTACCGATTTTGTAAGAGTGGGAAGTATGGGCAATCATTTCAGCAGAATCCTTAAATATAGTTTCCAACAATATTGAGGAAATGGGGAGCAGCATTAACATTACTTACATTTATGCTAGACAACCTTGGTAGAAGGGATAGTATTTTACTGAACATAGTGAAGCCTGAGCCAACCATTAGACATTGAGAGAGAGAGAGAGAAAGAGTGGCGGAATTATTGCTGCAGTTTTTATCCCGTTGAAATGAAGCCATGTCCATATATAAAGGAATTCAGTAGGGAATAGTGTGCAGCATGGACAAAATTTGTATTCTTCTTAGTCAACCTTGGAAGAATAAATTAGCATTAAAAACATTATGCCCATGATATGAAATGGGAAGTGTGGGCAGCAAAGTAGTATTATAATTAATGCTTTAAATAATTTCTTTAATGATCAAATGTTGGAATAGTGGGAGATGTTGGGCAGTATATATTATTCAATTAGAATAATGAATTGCATGTGATAACCATTTACTTCATATATCATGTAGACAACTTTGGTAGGCTAGTTCATATATTAAGGAACTATGAGTATATTTAATAATGCATGTGATTCCAATAAGTAATGGCAGCTTCGGATTTAGCAAGAGTATAGATATCATACATAAATCATGTTAGGCATTTTTGGGATTACTTTAATTAAACACAGCCTACACATGATATGGAAAAACATGCTCTGCACTATTTTTGAAAGCCAATAACCAATTGCATAACATATTCTAGTGGAAGGAGAGAGAATCATGTAACTCATTCAATATAACAAATAATGACCAACTGAATGTAGCATTTAAATATGATTCAATCACTTAGTTAACATTTGATCCATATACATATTGAAAGTTTAATTAATTATTTTCATAATTAATTAAATTATTTCCATAAATATTTTCATGCAAATGCAGATCCTGTAAAATAATAATAACACTACAAAGTAAGTTGTCATCATTAAAACCAAAATACCATAAACTAACATTCTCCCCCTTTTTAATGATGACAACCTATAATATATATACTCCCCCTAAAACCATGCATTTAATCATTAAGCACAAGTTGACTTATTTTACTCCTCATGAATTATAGCATATGCATATCAATTTAGGTATCTAGATATCTCTCTCCCCCTTTGTCATCAACAAAAATAATTCATAAGAAGTATTTAAAGTCATAAAGATTATCTCTCCCCCTAAGATTATGCATAGTTAAGATCAATAAATACTATGATCATAAAAAACTGTCAACATAACCAATAAACAACTTAGCATGAATAGAATGCACACAAGTTTAAACAGTTTTTCATGTCTCATCATTAATCATATCGCAGAGCCATCAAAGCAAATAATCAGACCCATCAGACTCACATTAGTTCATCAGAATTCAAAACCAAATCAAATTAATTTTCCTCCATAACCTTCAATACCAATTTTCTCCCCCTTTGGCAAAAATAAATAATTCATAGGAAACATTTAAAGCCAAATAGATTTTCTCTTCCCTTTTCAGTATTACCTTTGAGTTCATTTCTATTTTATGAACTGATCTTGAAACAACAGTCTTTCCATCACCTCACAAGTACATTAGAGACCCAACTCCCAGTTAACCTCTCTAAGACTCTGGTCTTGGTCAAAGGAATACTCGTCTTTCTCACAGGTACATAAAAAAAACTAACTCACCTTTTTCAAGTTAAGTTTAGAACATAAATGTTTCCAAAAAGGGAAAGGGACACAACAAAGACCCTTGGGCTTTCTAGATCCTACTAAAAATATTTTAATAACTTTCCAAAAATATCCCTGATTACCATATATTTTATTTTTGAATTTTGGAAGCCATAATTTGAAAGATAAAAATATTAAGCACGGAATAACCACAATATCAAGCCCAAATGTACACATATGAATGTTATGCACAGATAGTTATGCCCAATTCTCTTCTTAAAGTGCAAAAACGTTCTTTGCATAAAGGTTTTGTAAAAATGTCAGCAGAAGATGCTCAGTTGGGACAAATACAATCTTAATTAATCCTTTAGCAACATTATCTCTAAACCTGGCAATTAAGGCCCGGGCCCGCGGGCCGGGCGGGCTTGGCCCGTAAAAATTGGGCAACGGGCTCAAGAATTTTAGCCCAGGAAAAATTGGACCGTTTTAGCCCGACCCGGTTTTGGCCCGGCCCGTGATGGCCCGGCCCGTCCACATAGTTTTTGCAAAAATTCAATGCCAATGCTTCCAAGAAGACTCGAACCCAAGACCTCTCCAACTTCATAACAAGTGTTTAGACCAACTGAGCTACAATAATTATTGTTATGTATACGTTACATATATATGTATATATATATATATATTATTAACATATATATATATATATAACAATATATATTATTAACGTTATATATATATATATATAATAATATTTGTTATTATTTATTTTCCTCTCTCAAAGTTACCTTCTCCTTTCTCAAGATTTTTAAAAGTTTTACTAACATTATATATATATATATATATATATATATATATGTTATTGTTATATATACGTTATTATTATATATATATAGATATATATATATATATATATATATGTATATGTGTATATATATTATTGACATGTGTGTGTACATATATATATATACATATATACACATATACATATATATATATATATATATATATATACACTACACAACGTTATTGCCTTATTGGTACGAGTTCTTATTTAGTAATGACTAATGAGAGGTGTGTATATATTAGTAACGTGTGTGTTATATATATATATATATATACATATATATAATTATATATATTATTAATGTTATATATAATTATATATATTATTAACGTTATATACATAACAATATATATTATTAATATATTATATATATACGTTATTGTTATATATATTTATATATTAGTAACGTGTATATATATATATATATATATATATATATATATTATTAACGTGTATATATAACAATATTTGTTATTATTTATTTTTCTCTGTCTAAGTTATCTTTTTTATTTCTCAAGATTTTCAAAAGTTTTACTAACATTATTATATATATATATATATTATCGTTATATATATATATATGTTATTGTTATATATACGTTATTATTATATATATAGATATATATATATATATATGTATATATATTATTGACGTGTGTATATATACATACATACATATATATATATATATATAGACACACAAACACACGTTATTGCCTTGTTGGTATGAGTTCTTATTTAGTAATGACTAATGAGAGGTGTATATATTAGTAACGTGTGTTATATATATATATACATATATATATATATATATATATATATATATTATTAACGTTATATATAATTATATATATTATTAACTTTATATATAATTATATATATTATTAACGTTATATATATAACAATATATATTATTAATATTATATATATGTATATATATACGTTATTGTTATATATTTATATATTAGTAACGTGTATATATATATATATATTATTAACGTGTATATATAACAATATTTGTTATTATTTATTTTCCTCTGTCTAAGTTACCTTTTTTATTTCTCAAGATTTCCAAAAGTTTTACAAAATTTGATACATATATATGTTATTGTTATATATATATATACACGTTATTGTTATGTATATATATATATATATTTATATATTAGTAATGTGTATATATATAATTATATATATTATTAATGTTATATATATATATATAAATATATATTAACTTTGTGTTTATATATATATATATATATATATATATATATATATTATTAACGTATACAATGTCACAAAGTTCGTCTAGCTCAGTTGGTAAGAGCTCTTATTTAGTTGTAAGTGGTCATCAGTTCAAATCTTCCCAAATGCATTGTTTTAAAAAAAAAAATAGAAAGCCCGCGGGCTGGCCCGGCCCGGCCCAACCCGGGCCACGAACCTATAGTTTTCAGCCCATAAAACCCGGGCCTTTTCGGCTCGACCCGTTCTTAGCCCGACTCGTCTCAAGCCCGGCCCGTTTGCCAGGTCTAATTATCTCTTAGAAAATGATGTCTAACCTCAATATGTTTAGTACGAGAATGAAGCATAGGATTTTATGGAATATCTATTGCACTAGTATTGTCACCCAAAATAGGTACATTTTCACATATATCATTAAGATCATGCAAAGATTGAATCATCTATAAAATGTATGAACAACAACTACCTGCTGCCAAGTATTCACCTTTTGTAGTGGATAAAGCAACTGATATTTGTTTTATATTGTGCCAAGATACAAGACTTTGGCCTAGAAATTCATAAGCACTATTTGTGCTCCCCTTGGCACCCTGCATTATCTTCATCTGAGTAACCAATAAGTTCAAAGCTAGATGATACAGGATAAAATAATTCAAGATTAATTTTCCCAAATAAATATTTAAATATCCTTTTTACCGCTTTAAGATGAGATTCTTTTGGTTGGGCCTGAAATCTTGCACATAAGCATACACAATACATAATACGGTCAAGCTCAACGAGACCTTTAAGGGTAATTGGGCAAATACCAGTGTTAGGAATATGAAACATAGAACTAAGCAATTAGCATCCACAATGATTGCCTTATCTTGAACTATGTTTTATATTGTATCAGATTTTAAGCAACGGAATCTTTGAATGGGCAGTACAATACATAATCGGTTTTATCACTTAGTAGATCCACTCACTATATGGAATCAATCTTCAATTAAGAGATGAAATGAATCAAATGATTATTCCAATTAAACATATTTAAATTTTCAGCGAAATCATTTCCATGTTCATTTTAGATAGAAGCTGGTGCAAGATAATAATAATAATAATATCACATATGGCAAGTAAACAAAATGACCATACCTTTGTATTTTGTTACCTATATATCAACACTTTTTGTTTTTACCAGTAGTAAGCTTGGAAGATCTGCTCCTTAAAGTAGCCTTGGATTTTGTATTTATGTAACCAAACCTCTTCTGGTTCATGTTTTGGTATGTCAAGTTCTGCATCTGACTGTTCATCTGACTTTTCTTCTAATGCAGACGGGTCGAGCTGTCTGGATTTAAGTGTCTGCATGTCTGAGTTTCCTTCTAAAATGGACGGGTCAGGCTGTCTGGATTTAAATGTCTGCATGTCTGAGTTTTCTTTTGAAACGGACGGGTCAGGCTGTCTGATTTTGTCTGTCTTTCCTTCTGATACAGACGGCTTAGACTGTCTGGATTTAACTATTTGGGTTTCATGATTCAAATTATCATTTCCTGTAGATTTCTCACCTTTTGACAGATCATGGTTAAATTCATCTAAAATTACATGCACAGATTCTTCAACTTTTGATCTTATGTTAAAATTATCAAGATTGACATGAGTATTAAATATGAAGCATTTAGCACAATAAAAAATATATGGCACATTGCAGCGGACTACCCTTCTAGGAAGTTAAGGTGTGCCAAAGAATCTTACCCTACGGTCTGCAAAGACAAAGATAAGTAGATCCAAGCTCTGATACCAAATGTAATTCCGTGTGTGCACACCTAGAAGGGGGGTTGAATAGGTGTAATTTATATTTAGTGAACAACAGTGATAAATTTTCAAAATGACTTTCTGCAGGGAATTCAGACAGTGATACCCTGTCTGAATTGGTGTCTGAATTAGTATATGTTCTTCGTGATGATATGAACAGACAGTTATGCCCTGTCTGAATTGGTGTCTGAATTAGTGCAAAACCAGACCCAACAACAAAATATTATGCGAATACACTCTCTCTTGTTAACATCATATTCCATTATAGATGGTCTTAGTTCCGGATCCGCAAAAAGTTCCTCTTCTAAATTGAATTCAACTTGGGATTGAGAATTGATATTTTGAGATTGTTATTGAATAGGGGTTTCATTTGAGAGATTTTGAGTAGTTTTATTGGATTGGATGAATTGTGATGTTGATGATTCAGTTTTGGAACGTTTAAATTTTGATCACATGCCATGAATGCTTAAATTAATCAAAATACAAGTATACAATAATCTCAAACAAACAATTATTTTATGCAACACAAATAGAATTCTATAATATACAACAAATAAATATTCATAAATCATAACTCAAACTAAAAAAAGAATTTTAAAGTAAAAAACATTTAGATAGAATTTATAACTTACTTCGGTTATTTGTCATAGTTCAATTTGCATGATTCCCTAAACAATTACAATTTCAACCGTATGTTCAAAGTCTCAAACCAAATTTGCTTTCTATACTCAAACAAAATCAAGCCATAATAGTCAAAATCAACTCACAATTCAAAAGCACAACAAATTCAAAAAAATTAAAGTGTATATTCACTCGGTCCCATTAACTATTCATGTGGAGTTTTGCGGAAATAGTATTTTTTCTTGTAGAAATATTAATTCCCGATGATTAATTCAGTGGTTGCTCTTTTGATTTTTCCCTTCTGTTTGTCAGTTTTTAAGTATGATCTTCTTCAAGTAGTTAATTCTCTGGTGATATTGCTGGGATTCTAATCACTCAATTACTAGATGAGATTTATTACATGACTTTGTTATGTGGTTATTGTTCGTCTTGAGCCCTGAGTTTTATGTAGAATGGTGTTATCCGTTTATGTGTCAAACTCTCCATCTTTTACGGATTTGTTTATTTTTAGGATAAAGTTTATTTTTTCTTTATGATCATGGATAGATAGCAAAAATATGGTTTGAGTAGAAATTATTTACTATTTTATTTCGCCCGCGAGGACATAAAATATTCCATTTTATTTTGGAGAGACGAAGTTGGAAGAATATTATACCAGTTATATATGTTTACTTAAAATAGGTAATAATGGTAAATCTAGCATATCTGCATATGAACACCATTAACCAAAAAATCAAAAGCAAATGAACAGTGTTCTAAAAATCGTTAGGCGGACCTAGGCGGCGGAGGAGGGGGCGCCTAATGCCTAGGCTGTACCTAGGCGTTTTTCTAAGCGGACTAATTAATGCATTTTCTCAGGCGATCTAATTTACGTGTATTTCTATTGTACATGCTTATTATACTATACAAAACATATAGTAAATGTAATTTTTTAAAATTTTACTTGAAATATTACCAAAAAACAATCTTTTAAGACTTAATAAATTCAGTTTATGTATTGTAGATCTTCAAAGTAGAGGTTTTATAATTCCGTGTGTGCACACCTAGAAGGGGGGTTGAATAGGTGTAATTTATATTTAGTGAACAACAGTGATAAATTTTCAAAATGACTTTCTGCAGGGAATTCAGACAGTGATACCCTGTCTGAATTGGTGTCTGAATTAGTATATGTTCTTCGTGATGATATGAACAGATAGTTATGCCCTGTCTGAATTGGTGTCTGAATTAGTGCAAAACCAGACCCAGCAACAAAATATTATGCAGATTTCTTCTAAACAGAATTCAAGCTTCAAGGATCAAACAACACAAATAAGCAAACCATAAACACAACGATTTTTACGTGGTTCGGCCCTTAAACTCTAATCTAGTGGCCTACTCCACGTTCAATACCAATTGGTATTGGAAACTCTTTTATTAATCAATTTGGTTTACAATTAAACCCCTTTACAAAACAAGTTTCACAAACTTTGAGTACCAATACTCCCTGAGCACCTCTGCTCCCTGAGCACCTCTGCTCCCTGTGCACCTCTGCACCCTTAGGCACCTATGCCTCCTTGAACTTGCTTGTAAAGACCCTAATCCAAACCTGATTAGAAAACACTAGACTAACCACTTAGTCTATCAATTGTTTACAGAATTTATTGAAAGATAATAACAAGATAAATTATGATCAAGGCAATAATTATATCAACAATATAAAGCTCAACTAATATGCAATGATCAAAGAGTTGGATAAAGATATCACCAGTTTAAGCACAATGAATGCAAGCTGAAAATAATTGATACTTGATGTAGCACAGCAGCTTGGAATGATTTCTTCACAAGGAAAACTATAGCAATTCTTTTTAAGGCTTGTGAAGAGAAGAGATTATTAGAATATAGTTCTTGGTAGTTCTTAATCTCTTAATGTATGTGAAGAGAGAATTTCAGGATATATAATTTGTTCTGCGTATTCTTCTCTCTTACCTTGCTTGAGCCACGACTGGATAGATTTATACAAGAAGGGAATATGGTCGTTAGCTATTCAGAGAGAAAGAGTTAATGCTCAGAATATATTTTCCTACCGTTGGAGTGCATTTTGGTCTGCTAAGGAAAAAGATAATCAACCCCATGAAGATGATGGGCAATGTATTTAATTAGTTTTGAAAACATTCTTGCCCATAAGGTGAGGTGATGTTGCCAGCTACCGATTTTGTAAGAGTGGGAAGTATGGGCAATCATTTCAGCAGAATCCTTAAATATAGTTTCCAACAATATTGAGGAAATGGGGAGCATTAACATTACTTACATTTATGCTAGACAACCTTGGTAGAAGGGATAGTATTTTACTGAACATAGTGAAGCCTGAGCCAACCATTAGACATTGAGAGAGAGAGAGAGAAAGAGTGGCGGAATTATTGCTGCAGTTTTTATCCCGTTGAAATGAAGCCATGTCCATATATAAAGGAATTCAGTAGGGAATAGTGTGCAGCATGGACAAAATTTGTATTCTTCTTAGTCAACCTTGGAAGAATAAATTAGCATTAAAAACATTATGCCCATGATATGAAATGGGAAGTGTGGGCAGCAAAGTAGTATTATAATTAATGCTTTAAATAATTTCTTTAATGATCAAATGTTGGAATAGTGGGAGATGTTGGGCAGTATATATTATTCAATTAGAATAATGAATTGCATGTGATAACCATTTACTTCATATATCATGTAGACAACTTTGGTAGGCTAGTTCATATATTAAGGAACTATGAGTATATTTAATAATGCATGTGATTCCAATAAGTAATGGCAGCTTCGGATTTAGCAAGAGTATAGATATCATACATAAATCATGTTAGGCATTTTTGGGATTACTTTAATTAAACACAGCCTACACATGATATGGAAAAACATGCTCTGCACTATTTTTGAAAGCCAATAACCAATTGCATAACATATTCTAGTGGAAGGAGAGAGAATCATGTAACTCATTCAATATAACAAATAATGACCAACTGAATGTAGCATTTAAATATGATTCAATCACTTAGTTAACATTTGATCCATATACATATTGAAAGTTTAATTAATTATTTTCATAATTAATTAAATTACTTCCATAAATATTTTCATGCAAATGCAGATCCTGTAAAATAATAATAACACTACAAAGTAAGTTGTCATCATTAAAACCAAAATACCATAAACCAACAGGTTTGACTCTGCCTGGGCGGGGTTCCAGGCACCCAGCCAAATCAAAGTGGTAGAGGACCGCCTAGTGCCTAAGCGGACATTATCGGACCTAACCGGAGATTTTTATAACACTGCAAATGAACACGAATACACTAGTTGTTTCCTTCAGTAACATTGTCAAGTTATGTATTTCTATAGTGTCAGTTTCTTAAAGATTCAATTAGCAGCATTTATGGTTAGTCGTGAGAGCATAATCTCCATTTGTATGGTTGCAGAAGTTGTTTCATATCATTGTCTATGGTGTTGATTTCTAAAAGATTGTCCTTTTATGAAATTGAATTGTAGCCACTTGATGTTAGATATTTGGGGTGGCTCAATGATGATGCCACTTTGATGTTTTTAGAATCCCTTATTCTTTTTTCCCATTGTCTTTGATGTGTGGGATTCTTAACCATTTCTTTCATTTGACGTGTTCAATTGTACTGCATCCAAAGGTCGGGCATGTCCTAAATTTTGTTCCCCTGGTTAACACTTGATGATGTGGTTGCCATAAAGATTATATTTCCTCATTTGATATCTCAATATTTTTTCTCATTTTCCCTCTGTGGTTGTATGTTTGCTTGATCATACTATTCTTTTTCGGCTAACTTTCTTTGTATTTTTATGTGGTTGTCTCTTAAGGGTACTGAAGATATTCTTCTCTAAATCTTGATATATTTTTATAAAAGTGTGTGTTCTCCTCATAATTCAATTTCTCATTTATAGTTGCTTTTGTGTCGCAGAGGAGAAAAAAGCATTTTGTAGTGCAGAATGCCGCCACAAGCAGATCTCAACCGATGAGCACAAAGAGAAGTGTGGCTCCAGTGATGAAACCGCACGAGTATTCTGTCTGTCTCACCCTGCTCTAGTCCAATGCAGTTTTTTGCTGGGGTGGCTGCAGCATAGGAACATTCCTTATAGAACCTATAGTTACAAAATAAATATATAAAGGAAAATCGCAATTTTTAGAGGGTTTGAGCAGCTGGATCTCTGCTTCTGAAATAGATGAAAAAACTGCAGAAAGTTTCCAGTTTCCCCCGGCTTTTGAACCCCGGAGAAAAGATGTTACTACTATTACTATAGTAGTATTAAACATTTTTTAGTTGTACCAAGTGTTAATACAAGTACATGGTTAGTTGCCCTCCATGTCTGATGGATGTCATGCACTGAAACTTTTAGCACAATTTTAGTGTGGCAATTTTTATTTCGATGACTTTTTTATTTATTCAAAAGCATGAGATTTTTCTTAGTTTGAAAAAAGTTCATGTATGTATATGTCCGTGTGATTATTAAACACCCCCATAGTTTGACCATGCGTTCTGCCGCCACAATTCAAAATAAGTTATGTTAAACACTTCTCCAAACCTTTTCAAGGCTCGTAATATTCTACCTACTACCTTAACTTCAACAACTTTTTCATCTCTTTTAAAGCATATTAAGATTTACATACATATGATATAATTAAAAACATTTAGTATCTTTACTTTAATAATAAATATTAGTTTTATAATATAATATTAAAACATAATTTCTCTCTCTCTCTCTCTCTCTATATATATATATATATATATATATTATATGCAACCTCTAATGTTCATATCTGAATAGATGGGAGATATGTTTATTCTTATGTCAAAAAAAAAAAATACGGAATATTAACACTAAAATATAACAAGACAAATATCGAGTTATTTTGGTTGGTCCCGAGTCAACATTTTTAGAGACACATAGCTAACCAAAATTGGTGATACATTAGCTATTTCTCACTATAAATTTGAACTTTCAACATTTAAAAATGCACGTCTACAAGCTGATATGGTGCGTGCAAAATCTAATAGGTAATGAATTAAATGAATATATTAGGAACATATATACTAACATTTCGTTTGCTTCAAATAGACACCGTGAACGTTCTAACCACAATCATATATAGCAATAGATATTCGCTTAAATACATTGTTTCTAAAATTTCTCTGATATGTAATTATTAAAATTTATCTGTGATTTGCATGTGTTATTAAACTTATATCAAACAAAAATATAGAAATGTTTGATCTATTCTTGAAATTATATGTCATGATTAACTTTATTTATTTGGTTAGACATGAGAAATATTAAAAATGCAAGGAAAAAAAAATTCTAAAATTCATTGAAACCATATTTACGTTGCACATTACATCATACTTACTTGTTTCAATTAAACAAAGTTGGATCACGTCAACACATGTAGGCATATACCTACCTACCTACCTACCCCTTCAACTAGAATCACCAAACACCACTCTGACTTGAAATAAACTCCTCCTACCAAGTTCAGCGGCCCATGGATTTTTCCCAAATACCATTTGACACCAACCCTCCATTATTACCAAATTCCATGCCCATAGATAGTCTATACCCGCCCCCCATTATATAAACTACTACTACTACTACTACACCACATCCTCCTCTCTCCATTCATTAAACTCACTTCACTTGTCTCTCCCTCTAAAATGGCCAAAATATTGGTAAATACCATCCTCTTTACAATTACAATTGCACTTTTTTCATTAGCCAAATTACTTTGCTCCCGCTATAGTATTAATTTTATTATTCCTTTCCCCCTTGTTCTCCCTATAGCTATACTCCCTTTCATTTTAAACCTTTTCAGCTCAATCTCCAAGTCCAACCTCCCACCGGGCCCACTCGCCCTTCCAATTTTTGGCAATTGGCTTCAAGTTGGGAATGACTTGAACCACCGGCTCCTGGCAGCCATGTCAAAAACCTATGGCTCTGTATTTTTACTCAAACTCGGCTCGAAAAATTTGGCAGTTGTATCAGACCCTGAGCTGGCCAACCAAGTTCTACACACACAAGGAGTGGAATTTGGGTCCCGCCCACGCAACGTGGTGTTTGATATCTTCACAGGCAATGGCCAAGACATGGTTTTCACTATTTATGGTGAGCATTGGCGCAAAATGCGACGAATAATGACACTTCCATTTTTCACTAACAAAGTGGTGCACCAATACAGTCGCATGTGGGAGGAAGAAATGGACCTGGTTGTTGATGATTTAAGAAATGGCAAACTGGCGGCGCCGGCGAGAGAAGAAGGGATTGTAATTCGAAAACGGTTGCAATTGATGTTATATAATATCATGTATCGCATGATGTTTGATGCTAAGTTCGAGTCACAAGATGATCCCTTGTTTATTGAGGCAACTCGGTTTAATTCCGAGAGGAGCCGGTTGGCTCAGAGCTTTGATTACAATTATGGAGACTTCATTCCATTGCTTAGACCCTTCTTAAGGGGGTATTTGAACAAGTGCAGGGATTTGCAGAATCGAAGGCTCGCATTTTTCAACAATTATTATGTTGAGAAAAGAAGGTACCTATCTACCTTTATATATTTCCTTAAATGCATTTGTAGGACGACTAATTTTATGTCGAAATGTGTATATACTACTACTAATGTAGTAGAACAATAATATGTGTATGGTCCCTTCCTAACTCTCTCGTATATCATGTATAACATATGTTGATATGTAATATCCACATAAATTTGCCGTCATATATAGGGACCAACATGAATTTGTCATTAGATATAGAAACACTCCCTATATATTATAGGGAACAATAAAAAGAAGAAGAAGAAGAAGATGCTCAAGATTATTCTATTTCACTACATTCAATTTTAACATTCCAAATTTTTGATGATTTAACGTAGGAAAATAATGGCTGCCAATGGGGAGAAGCACAAGATAATTTGTGCAATGGATCACATAATAGATGCTCAAATGAAGGGAGAGATCAGTGATGAAAACGTGCTCTACATTGTGGAGAACATCAATGTTGCAGCAATAGAGACAACACTATGGTCCATGGAGTGGGCCATAGCAGAGTTGGTCAATCATCCTACCGTTCAACGCAAGATCCGAGATGAAATCTCAACCGTTCTTAAAGGAAGCCCAGTCACAGAAGCCGATCTACATGAGTTACCATATTTACAAGCCACAGTAAAAGAAACTCTAAGGCTACACACTCCCATACCCTTGCTAGTCCCACACATGAATCTTGAAGAGGCTAAGCTTGGGGGTTACACCATTCCTAAAGAATCCAAGGTGGTGGTTAACGCCTGGTGGCTGGCTAATAATCCGGCGTGGTGGAAGAACCCTAACGAGTTCCGGCCAGAGCGTTTCATGGAGGAGGAAGGTGGCGCCGACGCGGTGGCTGCAGGGAAGCAGGTTGATTTTCGATACTTGCCGTTTGGAGTGGGAAGGCGGAGCTGCCCCGGGATCATACTTGCACTGCCAATTCTGGGGCTTGTGATTGCAAAACTTGTTATGAATTTTGAAATGAAGGTTCCACGGGGGTTGGGAAAGATTGATGTGAGTGAGAAAGGAGGGCAGTTCAGTTTGCACATTGCAAAACATTCCACAGTTGTCTTCAATCCCATCATGGAATAATCTCGATCGGCAGAAAAAGTCAAGTACTCCAGGGCTTGTTATGTATTTCCTCGGTTCCAAAAAAATAAAATTATTATTGACTTTTTTTTTTTTTTTCTTTTCCTTGGTTGAGAAACTATACATACAGTTGCAAGACAGAGGCGATGACACCATTTGAAATTTGTAAGAAATAAGCACACATAACCGTCGCATACTGTAAGTAGTGTACATGCATGCATGTTTCATTAATCAAACATTTGAATGCAGGTTTTCTTTCCATTCTTGTGTTAGACATCTATCTCATGGTGTTTGATATATTCTTCATTCATATAATATATAAAGTTAATAAACCATTGTTGCGACAACATCACTGCTACATAAAAGTCCTTCCCAATGTCCATCCCTTTTAAGTCCATCGATCACAAACGAAATCCATCGCATGTGGTGTGTGTTAACATTCTTTTTCGTCACGCGACTTTGGGCCTGTACAAGTAGTAAATCGGTGCCCCGACGTTGCCATCTGGGAAAAGTCTCCGGCGTGAGAGTAATTATTTGCATAGGTAGGACTTAGGAGCATTAACAATGGAGGTTTTAAGAGTTAATAGAGAATATTACTTTCTACCATATTACTTTCAGCATATGGTGACCCAATAATCTCCAAATGCATTATCCACCACCACCACCAGCACTGAATATCTAAATTCATTATAAGCCATTTCCTTCAATTAAAGGGTAAAAGGAAAATTCTACACATCTATCTGTACACTCCTTGCGTTATGTACCCATGTCATACAATTATAAGCTTTAAACTTTCTAAAATAACACTCAGCAACATGTCAAAGATAGGGTCTTCTTGGCATAAACTTGAACATAGTTGTTGGAGTGTAGTTTGATAGGTTCAGTGGATTCGGGCGAATTCCCCGCGCCACGTGACTAGATGGCTATATTGATAAATGAGGAGTTTGATTTTTTAGAAAGATCACAGTCCAAATTGACTTATGATCCCTTGTCTTATTTGACTTCCTATTTCTGAGGAAGTTATATCCTATTCAGTTATGGGACTCACAATTATAAGGAACCTTTACACGAGACTCCTATTCCTACTCAAGGACGGGCGTGATAAATTGAAGCGGTGTAATCAAACTATAAATACAGCCATAATTCAAGTTCAAGGTACACACATTATTACTCTTATTCACTAGAGCAATTACATACTTCCATTATTAACGTTTCTGGCATGTACTTATTCTCACACTAGAACTATCCCCCAACGGTCCCGACGCTTTTTGGTGTGTTTATTTGTTCACTGTGCAAGTTTTAAGTTTGTTGTTTGGTAATTTGGCGAGCGATCAGAATTCGGCGTTTTTGTTCCCTGCCTGCCATTCTTTGGACCATTAACCAAACTCATAGGTGATGAAGCTTTCTTGTTTCTTCCACAGACCTCGGCAAGGTTGGTCCAAACTTCAAGAACAAGCCCCTAATGGTTAAATACGAAAACCCCTTGCTGGCAATATAATCGACATGCTGAGAGCAAATAAAGGACAGCTTCCTGGTCCTGATAATAATAGTAAGCTTCTAACTTGGAAGAAGAATTGCTACAAGTCTAGACCCGATCGACCAACCGACTACTTTACACAATCAATCCCACCATCAGAGCTGCTGCAGGCTTGATTTGGAAGGGCACTGTTCCCAAAATCTCCATCCAAGCTCATCTGCTGGACTTCTTGAGGAGAAAGGATCTTGATGTACCGGACACAGTTCACAAACTCCCTGGTCAACAATATATGACCAAATCAGTATATATATATATATACACACGCACATATACATATATGCATATACACATACAAGTTGACATATATAGAATGACTATATTAGCTGACTACGTTACGTTGCACAAATCAGAGATAGTTCAAAAGTTACAGAAGAGGGGGGCAATAAACTAGGGAATTTTCTAGGACAACTTTTCACTATAAGAATGTTGTACTGCATTTTGAACTGAGGGCAAAAATCTTGTGCATGTTTTCCATAAACCAGATCTTTGTATATATGATATATGTGAAACTTAAATAGACTTAAGATTGTGAACTTACTCCCAAGGGTCGTCCCCAACTAGCAGGACATCATTCTCGTGATCCACATAAACTAGTTTCCACCCAATTCTTTGTCTATCCTCCAGCTGTCCCTCTATACCAAATCGACGAGCCAAATCTTGTTTAAGCTCTTCATATCCTGAATAACGGCCAATATCAATTGATCTTCCAACTGCTCCACGTTTGTAGACCTTCAAACCATACATGCAAGTCAAACTCCATAATCAAGATTAACCAAAAAAATTGGAAAAGATATAATACACTTGAGTTGCTGATTTGGCTTTCCATAATCAACATACCTTTGTGTATGTCCGCAGCCGCTGAAATTGTGGTGCTGGAGCCCAGGCGTTGCTATTCAAGAAGCTGCTATCATTTATTGTGGAATCAATTGAATTGAATGCCATCTCTGGGACTCCAAATGACTGGGAAACAATTGATGATGAAAGCTCAGGCTGAGCTTCCTTAGGGTTCTCATAACTGGAAAGCATACCTCCACCTGAAGATACATTATTTGAAAAATCCTTCCCTGATCCAACCATTCCCTTTGCAATCGTAGTGTCGGGAATCATGGGCAGACCCAACTGGCTATCAGTGTTAGCCACAAATGGAATATTGTTTCTGGAATCAACATGAACTGCCCCATCATGACTTGTTCCCCTGAACGACATTGATTGTGAATTGAAACACACTGGATTAGTGTTCTGTAAGTCATTCTGAGAAAAGCAAACCGAAGTTGCTGAAGATGAACTGTCCAAGTAATCTATTTGGGTTCCAGCTGCATTTAAGTATGTTTGTTGGGTTAAAAACCCTTGGTTCTGACTCTTGGATATGTTCACTGAAGACGTAATATCAGGTTTTTGCTGCAAATCTTTAGCTATATTAGAAATTGCAGAAAATGTTTCCAAACAACCGGAATTCAGTAGTGTAGCAGAAGACTGAGCTATCTCATCACCCAAGATGGAACCTCTGCTAATACCATTTCTTGTTGTCATGGCCACATTTGGGCAGTTGTTCGTGGAAGGTGATGTGGAACAAGATGGAACATCATCTGTAATCCCAGATTGTCCTCCACCTGCAGCTCCCGTCAATAAGCTGCTGCCCGCTGTAGAGAGCTGATTGGCTGTTGAAGTTGGAGTGTGTCCTATATGCCCAGAAAATTCAGGCAGTGCACTGAGTTGCTGCTGGACCTTTGATTGCTTGGGGGGATGGGAGAACCGAACATTTGTCTGGCTATTATTTCTTGTCATCTGCTGAGGTATAATGTGTGTTTGAGGGAGTAAGGTGGACGTTGTTTGAGGCATTTCCAGCACTTGGCTAGTTGTTGTGGACCTAGAATAGCTCTGAGATGCATCTAACATCTGTTTGTGCTGATCTTGTAGTTGTGTCAATTGAGAAGGCTGCTGCAGAGCAGATTGCTGAGCTAAAAGTGACTGCTGTTGCTGATGAAGCTTCTGTAAAAGTAGAAGCTGTATTTGATTCTCGGACATCTGTAATTGTTGATTAGTTTGATCAGGCTGCTGAGATTGAATTAAGTTTTGCTGTTGCATCTGATTCACAACCTGCTGTTGTTGCTGCTGCTGCAGGTTCTGAGAAATGTTTACGTGTAGCTGATGGTTTTGGATAGATGGTTGCTGCTGAAATATATTCTGATTCTGGGCATGACTCTGTGGCTGCAGATGTTGGGCTTGAACTTGGCTTGCAGGTAAAGTTTGACTGACGTAATTTTGTCTTTGCTGCTGGGTAATATCAGTCAATAGTAGTTGCTGCTGTTGCTGTGCCTGTATGATGGAGCTTAATGGGTTTAGCGATGAGGATGCTAACTTTTGAAGTTGATCAAGCTGGTGTGCTTGATGGACTGTCCTCTGGGCATTGAACTGTATGTTGTTCTGCACAGGAATTTGTGGTGCTCGCAGGCCTAATTGACGTGAAAGATCTGCCCCGGCAAGGTTTTGCAGAACAGACCCGGACAAGGGATGCAAGTAGTTTGGCTGTACCGAGTTACCCAGGGAAGGGTTTTGCTGCATGTTCATCCATTGGGCTAGGCTTAGACCAGGGAGTGCCTGAGGATCCTTCATGAATAAATCATCACCAAGCCAAGGCATTGTCCTCTTGAATAGGTTGTCAAGATCAGAAGTTTCATCATCTGCAAAGAGAACATCATTAAAGGGTTAGATAACTCTCAAATTAAACATGGGTTTTAGTTTTCAAATTGTTGTTTCAGCAGAAAGTGTAGCTCTTCTGGCAGAGCATCTTATAGGTAAAATCATGATCTCAGCACATTGACACTATGCAACATTCAAGGACCACAAGAAAGTTGCTTTTTTAGGTCAAAGATTGACTATGACATGACAAAAAGAGCATCTAACATAAATCAGCCCTGGGCTCTTTTCATTGTTACTTTATTACTAAATAATAAGATCAGCTGTTGCCTCCACTTTAACAGAGCACAACACATTGGTGGGCCTTTCAGATAAGAGGGTCAACATTTATAGTCAAATATCAAAACCAGAGGCTCAAGCAACAGTAATAAATAGACGAGAGAACATTGTGGATAATTCACTGGCTAATTGACAGCAGTTCCACTTGTAGTGATGTACCTGGCATTCCTGGTTGCCTCAGATGCTTAGATCTGAAAAGGGGGGGAGTGGGGCAGATGAAAAATGGGGCTGACAGAGGTTCAATCTCCCAAACTGAGACCCGATTTCGTCTTTCCCCAGCAGTTGATTCATCCCAACCAACCTACACGAGCATTATATGTGATTACAGCAGTGGCTTGTATAAGTAACAACCAAATTACATCAGAATGAGAAAGATCAACAAGAAATATTCTTTAAGTTGTACCTGCAAATTACGCCATTGTGAATTCTTCCATCTCACAGAATCCAGGTCACTGATGCCTGTAATTGTACCCATATACCTGCAGGGCCAATAATTTGTTATATTAAAGGGTGTGTGTATATATATGTATTTAAGCTTTCATGCGGAGAGTGGATCAAATTTGGGAATATTAGCTGCTTTTAAAACAAAGGGGGGAAAGTAAAGAAGAAAATAAAGACACTGAAAAGACAAGTTGAATTAATTTTCAGTTATCAAACAACAAACTGTCATCAGTGTGTCCAAGTAAATAACTTTATGTGCCAATTCAAAGGACCCAAGTTGAAATAACGTCTTCAGGAATATTGATACCTTCTTCTTCCTGACTCCTCAGTTTCGAACATCATCCAAAAGCGCATGCCAAGGGATATTTGGCTATTGCATACTGCTGTATAATACTTGGCTAAAGGGATGACAAATTCCGATGGACTAGTCCTGCCAGCAAAGATGATTTAAGGACATTGGCATCTAATAAGAAAGATTTAACATAAAAAATGCATACTGACCTCGGATTGTAGAACACAGTGAACGGGCTATTGTTGGCAGCTGCATGGGCAGCTGCAGCAAGGATTCCAATATGCATACTATCACTAGATAACACGGATGATGATAAATTGGGGGGTTGCCGGTTAGCCCTTCTGATACCCAAAAGAAGCTGTTGTTTTTCATCCCTGTTCACAATTATTGAAAATTAAGGTTCAAATAAATATATTATATAGGAAATGTAGTTCATCAGGACAACATAATCGGTATCAAGAACAGAAAAAGAAATAATTAGATGATCAATATGTTACCTAATAAATAACACCGAGTCACCGGCGAAAAGCCTCTTTCCACTTACAAACAGGCTCCAACCAGTTGTAAGCAAGTGACGTTTTGGTTGCCCTGGATTATGAGGGCATTGGTGTCATAAGTTAAGCAGATCGCAGTATAACAGTCATCTTTAATTGATCAACAATTGCCCCAAATGAACTTACCGCGGTAAATATGGCGAAATGTCCATACATTGTCATGCAAATCCCTAGCAACAAGTTCTTGAGCAGGTGGTTGCATTGTGGAATCCTATGAAAGATGAGCACTTTCTTATACACGATATCAGTTTAAAATCAACAAATTTGAACATTGAAATCAAAATAAAGTTGCATACAAGAGGAGGGAAAATCTTCTCGGCTGCACTTCGAGGAACAGAAAATCCTCCATGAGTGCTTGTATCACTTGCTGTCAATGTTTTACAGAAAAACTCTGTCTGTGGTTTATTAGCTTTCATTGAAAGATCAGATCTTAATAGCGAATCCTTGTCGAACTGCACACCAATTGTAAACATATTAGGTTTGAATAACCAAATTAGAAAATAGTGCACAAGGATCCTTATTTAGAATGAAATCTGTTCATACCGAAGGAACAGGTCGGAGTGTCATCTGAGCATACACTTCATCCGTCTCAGGGTCAGCCTAAGACAAAGTTAAGAAAGCCGTAATAAATAATGAGAAGAAGTGATAAACATCGGTAGTTTATGTTCTATAATGGGAAGACAAACTAAATGAAGCATACGTGCAATGTGACATTGTGAAGGAGGCATAATAGCTTTGAGGGAAGAATAGGATAGTTTGGAATTTGTGCATCCACGTCCTTCCTCATGGATGCTGCAACCTGAAAATGAGCATTTTTAAACGCATATCAGTAAACACAATTTTATCACCAGAAGCAACAAAAGGGAAATTAAAGCAGAAAATTTTCACAGGTTACAATCATACACCCATTACGAAACTGGCTTATTCTCTATATAGTGTGTATCAAAGGAGGGCAAAGCACAAATAATCTTTTCCTATCTTGTCAAGAGCATTAAATATGAACTTCATATCTGAACCATAAGAGGGCAAAGTGTAAAAAAAATACGTTTCATATCTCCATTGTTGGCTGAACTGTTTTATGCATTTGAATGAAACAAACAAGCAAAGCATGTGTATTGAGAGTATTGAGACGATGATACTTTTTCCAGGCTTACCAATAAATTATGTAACTCTTCTTCCAAACATCCCTATCAACTTCAGGCTTTGATGGCAATTACTCAACTGCATCCTTTAATATTCAATGATAGGTGAGTAATAATTAGTGTCATCTTCACTAGTGGGGCATGACCTTATACCGGTTTAATAATGATGGTGATAATAATATTACAGAAACATCTCCGGAACTATTGAAGATATAGGTTTTACCCATATGGAGTTGCATTCTGATTCTCTATAATAAGCATATAAATGCAAGAAAAATAGAATGTATCACCTGCCTTCTTCACTTCTACTTGATTCCTTATTTAATAGTTTCACATGATAAAATGAGCGCACACAATTCCAAATTTAGAGACACCATATACACTACTTGTTGCATATGAAATATTTTTCACAGGATTGCCAACAATTCCTACTTTAAGACACCAATACAGCCAGGGTGAAGTAGTATGCAAGAAAGGCAACGAATTGGTTGTACTACAAAAGACCAATGTAGTTAGAACTCAATGGAATATTTGTTTTTACCTAAAAAGCCAATCAATTTCAACACAACCATCACAATCTAAGGCTAGGTCAAAAGGGTAATTCAATATCAAGAAAAGGTTTCATATCCACCAACCCACTACATTTGCGCACTATGGCACATGACTACATAATTACATAAATATTGCAAGTCTGCAACTGCTCATGCATGGAATGATATGTCGACTATTATTTTTCGAAAAATTTAATTAAAAACAAATAAACCTGTTCACCGTGGCCTTGAGGGAAGTAGACGATGTGGGTCCCAGCCGCCGGTAAATTCACCAGAGGCCCGGCACACGCTTGCCATAGCTCAGTATTTATTATGCTTTTCTTTTCTCCTCCCCCTGATAATAAAAGGAAAACAAAGGAAAACGCACCTGAGTTCTGACAGTCAATATTACTACACCGGCCACCGAAAATTCATTGACCCAACTCACCCATCATTACAAAGACTTTCCAAAATTAAATTTTTCCCAATTCAAAAAGAAAATTTTTAAGCTTTTCTTTTCTTTTTTTACTGAAGAGGGGACCAAAAACCTTAGTAAAGAAAAACAGAGAGAAAAAGACAAATCAAACAGCTTCTTTTTTCTTTTCTTTTTTGACCCACTCTCCGGTTGTTCCAATGTCTACTAAGCTTATCTTTAGAGAGAAAAGTACAGAGTAGAGTTTGACCTTCTCCGGGAGTGGCCATAGCAGCTACGGCAGCATTCGCCGGTGTCTTCATTGAGGTGATTCAGAGATTTTTCGCCCTCAGTGTTGAAGCTAAAATAATCGGAAAATCTTACCGGAGTTTCATCTTTCCGGCAATACATAAAGTCGATCTCACAATTCGAATAACTAAAATCTGAGCACTTTTCTAGCTCCCCTGAGCTCAATGGAACAGGTAAAGAAATTATTCATTTTATTCTCAGCTGAAAAAAAGATTTTCAAGAAAGAAAAGGGAAAGGGTAAACAGGCTTGGAATTTTAGGAAAATGGGTTACTAAGAAAAGGGTATGAATCTGCCGGCCGGCTATGCTCGTCGGCGAAAGCTCACCGGAAAAGTGTTGTAGATAGAAACAGGGTAGTGACCGGAAAAGGTGAGGATACCAAAGAAAGAATTTCAACAAAGTTTAAATAAAAAAATGGAAAATGTTTGTTGTGTTGCAGAGACCAAAAACTATGCTAAAGTTTGGCCCCTATTCTGCACTACATCTCCCAGACAGACAATCTCTCTCCCTCTCTCTCCTCTCTTTCACCTTCTCTCTCTTCTCAAATCCATTTATGGAGATTGCCCCTCTTGGCTAACCCAATGGGTTAATTATGACCCAATTAAAATTTAAACCTATAAGGTCAAAGGGTTAATTGCTCTTTAATTAAAAATAATTAATAATATCAGAATAATATCTATGTTACCTAATCAAATGGAGTATTATGTAATACTCATCTAACAATACTTTTATATTTATTTTTAAAAATATTTTAAACTTTTAATAATATTTATTATTTTGACAATATAATATAATTATTACGGTGACATTATTAATGAGCTTAAATTCTCCTAGACAAATAAACAAGATTTATTTAAACAAAATTTTAATTAATTATAATATACTAGTATCTATTAAGTATTTTGTCTAAATAAATGGCACAATTTTTATCTAATTATTGACATTAATAGTATTAGAGTAGTAGTAATTGTAATTACTTTAATATATTACTCATAGTTACCCTACCATCCTCCTTACATACTCAACGAAACACAAATTCTAAAGATGATCGGAATTTGGACAAATATTACTCCCTTTGTCTCTTTTTAAATGTCGTTTTAAAGAAGTATTTTTGTCTTTTAATATTTGTTATTTGAGAATTTCAATTAAACATTAATTGCTTAGTTTTTAATATTATCCCAAATATTAAATATATTTTTTGTTCTCTCATTATTTTCTGCTTAATAAATAACACATTTTTTTCCAATATAAGGAAAATATTGACATCTAAAGTTATTTTTAACTAAGGTGGTATTTGATAAAACTGAATGAAATAGTTCTGAATGTTTAAGTAATCTGAATGAGCTAAATGTCTGAATGAAAAAAATTGTTTGATAATTGACATATCTGAAACATCTGAATAACGAATTTTTATTATTTTACCCCTCTGAAAAAATTCAAAATTGTTGTAAATTTATTTAATATTACTTAATATAATAGTTAATATTGTAAATAAAAAAAAATATAAAATACTTCATTCAACAGTTATTCAGCCCATTCAGCTAAAAAAATTACACTTAGCCATTTAGCCCAAAAATTTGACCGATTCAGCCATTGAGACGATTTTTATTCAAAACAAACGCACTGAATAGGTGACCGATTCAGCCATTCAACTTCATTCAGCTCTAAACAAATACTCTCTAAGAAACATGGTATTAATTATTCTTCTTAATATGTGTGTTCACTCCTAGTGTGACAATAATAAGATAAGGAGGGAGTATAGAGCGTTGACCATCATCACCGCATTCTATTTACCGTATTACCCTCACCTATTTAGAGAAAAGACCCACATAATTACATAAACATACGACTAAGTTGTTAGCCTTTTGTTTTCAAGTGTTTTGAATCTTGATTGAGATTTGAGTGTGGCAGTAACAGTAGCTGTAGGCGTGGTCCGGCGGCACTGGTGGATTGGATTATGTATTCTGTTCTGTAAGTGTAGTGTAGTGGAGGGGTCCGTCCGTCCGTCTAGTTGTAAATTTCATCACAGAAACTAATTACATTATTTATCTTATTGATTGATACTATTAAAACTCTCAGTAACAAGCAGTAACTAGTGTTCTTGGAAATTTAAAATATAGGCGTGACAATTAAAAAAAATATTATTTTGACATTATTTTAGAGTATATTTATGTGCGTATTCAAAAACACACAAATCTAAAATAGAGATAGTAAAAGTATTTTTTTTCTCCTCTCTCTATAATACTTTTTCTCTCCTCTCTTTAATACTATTTTACTTTTGTGTGTTTTTGTATGTAGCACTAAATGTGCGCGCGCGCACACATATATATATATATATATATATTCAAATTTTTATTTTTATAATGATAATTTTTAATAAAAATTTTTTTTAAATATTTGTTATAAATATAATAATAATATTAAATCTATCTATATAATGTAAATAATGGCGTATGAAGATTTTTGTGCCATTTTATATTTTAAAATAAAGTATTATTTAATTTTAAAATAGATTAATTTTTAATTTTGCAATGAAAAGAAGAGTATATAGTAGTTATTACTAGCTTCTTCTATGGAAGATTGACGTATCATAATATACTATTTTCATCTTAATTTGTTTTGTCCTAATTAAATTCCTAATATACTTTATATTTTAAAATTAAAGGTACATTTCAAAATTATAAACACAAACATTTTGCAAGGAGGAAAAAAAAAGATGGCATATTAATTTTATCAATTTGTAATGGAGTCATATGAGGATTATCATCATGAGGAATTAAAAGAGAGGAGGGTTTGCTTTTTGACTTCACTCACTTGTCCACTGACAATAATTCTAAAGAGTTCGGGATTTGGAGACCGGTCTAAAAATTATTTTTTTAATTTTTGGTTTGACTTTCAAATAATTTATATGATTTATTAGAACTAATTTTTTTTTAAAAAAACAGTAATTTAGGTGTGATTTGAATACATATCAAAAACAGGATTACACAGACTGTGTAAATCTATTATGTGTAACCTTATTTTTGATATGTATCTAAAGCACACCTAAATTACTATTTTTTTTTAAATTTCAATTTTAATAAATCATATAAATTATTTAAGAGTCAAAATAAAAAAAACAAAAATAAATAAATTTGAACCGGTCCCCATTGTTGGGCAGCGTAGAAGGACTCGCGCACTAATTATCACGAATTAATCTAATCATTATAACATCTTTTATGATTTACAGGACTCCAATTAATTAAAGGAATTCTTACTTAATTAATTAATTAATAATTATATTTGTCAATCTCTCTCCCTCTACATCTATGGTCTAATCTAATAACTACACCATGACGTGGTGAACCATGTCGGCGGCTGTGGTACATAATATAGGCATATGCGATGTTGACAGCTCTGCTTCTTTTCTTTTAAGAATTAATATTTTTATATATTTTTTTGATATTTTTTAATATAATTTTTTTTCACATGAACATAAAATAAAAATATTATTAACACACGTGAAAATAATATTTCATTTTTTTTTATCGCTGCTATTAGCTTTCCCTCTATTGGAGCTTTTTGGCATTTGGCATCCTTGTTTCTTCATAAACCACAAATATGAACCTATATAGTACTTATTAACGATACGATTATTTTCCTAATATACATACACATATATATATATATATATATATGTGCGCGTGCGCGCGTGTGTTTATTCATCGTTTCCTAATCTTACATGTTTTTTAATTTGTGACTTTATATGGTTGTGCCTTTTATTGGGATTATACTTCTAATTGAGACTATATGTCAAGGGGTCATTGTAAGACCCCAAAAATTTTAATAAATAGAATCTAATTTTCTTCTTATTATTATTATTATTTTAAACAGAAAGGTATTAAATCGATAATGATAAAGTTACTAGTGAAATGTGACAATTGATATGTCTAGTAATAACGCCAAATCACTATTCACGCGATCACTATTCACAGGATACTATTCACGCTAAAACGCTTTATATTTTTCTTCGATCTTCGAATTACGTCATAACGTTTATATAAGCTGGATACGAAAATATACGGTATAAATACGAAAGTACTATTCATTTATACAAAAAGTCAAACTAGTATGTCGGGGAATATTCCTTCTGTCGAATATAGAAAGTGATAGAAATTAGCGGCAAAACTTTAACCGATAACCGTTGAAATACCCGGTGATAAAAAGAACAGTAAAACGCGTTATTCCACAGTAGCATACGGTATTCCACAGTAGCTCACGATGTTGCACAGTGTTTTATATTATTGATTCAATAATTGATAAAGTAGCAATTGCACAGTATCTTGATTCAATAATTGTTAAATAGCATCTGCATAATAGATTTTATTATTTGTCACGACACTGTAACTCATATCATTTGATAGGATATTTTAGCATTATTGACAATGTCTAGAAATTCTGTCAAGGAAAGGGTTATTTAATTGCGCGCCATTTTTATGGAAGGCCCCCCTCTTCCCTGGGAATAATCTGGTTGTCAGTATTGCGAGTATATGTTATCTGTGATATTAATACATTTAACACAATAATACAGAAAAAGGGATTTATTATGATAATGGAGTTATTTTTTATAATGGTTTTATCTTTTTGATAATGGAATTATCTTTTGATAATGGAAGAAAAAATGGATGGATGATATAAATGGAAGAAAAAATGGATGGATGATATTAAAAGAATATGTCAAGGGTATAAGCGTAAAAACTAAGAAAAGTTGGGGAAAAGACCAAAATACCCTCACCTTGATTTTCCTATAAATAGGGAGGGTTTGCTTAAGAAATTTTCACACTTTCATTGCTTATACTTTCTCTCTCTCTCTCTCTAAATTTCTTAAGTTCTCTTAGTGTGCTAGGTTATTCTGAGTATTTGTGAGAATACTAGTGTTGTCCAAAGTTAGTAAACTTCATAGAAAGCAACATCCAGTCTTTTGTTAACGAAGGTAGGGGATATCATTTCTTTCATACTCGTATATAATATCATTTGTTTTCATGTTCGTAAGTGATATTATACTCATAAAGGTTGTTATTTTTTTCGTATTAATTTGTGGGGATAACCTGTCCGTGCGGTATGACTCATGCCTGGTGAATATCCTTTTGTATTCATTCCTTATTATTCTGTGGGTATAACCTGTCCGTGCGGATTGACGCATGCCTGGTGAATAACCCTTTGTATTCATTCCTTATTAATCTGTGGGTATAACCTGTCCGTGCGGATTGACGCATGCCTGGTGAATAACCTTTCGTATTCATTACTTATTAATCTTTTGTGAAAATAATCTGTCTACGTTGTTTATCGTATGACGGGTGAAAATCCATTTGCAGTTCGTATATTCTTTTATACTCGTATAAAATATCATTTCTTTTGTACTCTTTAAGGGATATCTTTTTCTTTCATATTTCTCCATTTATGATAAGAAATCTTTGTTTGTTTCCAAAATCTTATTTTTAAATGGTGAAAATCCCTGAAAATTAGTAGAATATCCTTAATAGTTTGTGTTTTATCTAATATCTTTTCACCTGAATCTTTCTATTTCATTTTATACGTTATAGTTGAATTATGAACTTATTTCTTGAATATCATTCTTGAATTTGACTCCGCAATTTGGTCATCGTGTTGGCAATTTGGTCAATCTTCGACACCAATTAAATTATAAATATTTTCTTATTCTTAATCTCACTGTATTTATTTGTATATCATTGTCATCATCCTCATACTTAAATTGTGGTGATAGTTCTCTTTGGCCCGTAGTGCAAAGATGAACTGGTGTGACATGATTTTGACCAAACTGTGTATTAGTATAATCATGACCTTTGGCGTTACAGATAAAGGCTTCTGGTGAAAATATCTTTGGCCTGTAGTGCAAAGATGAATTGGCGTTTGGCGTGATCATGACCGGTGATGTTACAAATAAATATCTTTGGCACATAGTGCAAAGAGAGGCTGTTGAATATAAACTGTTGATTTGGATGTTCATAAACAGGAACTGTTAATGGTGTTACAAATAAATATCTTTGGCACGTAGTGCAAAGAGAGGCTGTTGAAATTGTTGATTGGTGTTACAAATAAATATCTTTGACACGTAGTGCAAAGAGAGACTGTTGAACATGAATTATTGATTGGTGTTACAGGGACATAATATTGGTGGTGATCTTTTAACTTGTAGAAGATGGTAGATATTATAATCTACTTGACTCTTCTAATGGATTGTTTGTTCCGCTGCAATTATTGTTGTTAAACAATTAAAATATCTTTAAATCTCTGATTTATTATTGTTAAAGGCTAAAGATAATTTTTATTCTTCATTATCTTAGTCATGATATTTCTTACTGGGCTATTCGTGCTCACCCTTTTCTTTTTTGTTCTATTGTTCTCCTCAGGAAAAGAGAGTGTAGCGGGGACTAGCCGGGGGAATAGAGTGATGGTCCGAGACAATAGAAGTATCTCAATACACTATTATTAGTGTGTGTCAATAAATGTATTGAGAATTTAAGATGTATTTGTATTGTGTTGTCGTATTTTGCACAACACTTATTAGTTGTAAATGGGAAAATTTGTATTTGTATTTGTATTTTGTAAGATGTTATTGGTGACTCAAAATGGGTTGTGTGGACCTATTTTGGGGGCGTCACAGTCATGTAAGAAAGTATTGTTTGTTTGGTTATTCTAATTAATCTTTGAGCTTTTATATTCTCTCTATTCCAAAATTAAAGATGTTGTTGGCTTGATATACATTATTAGTGTCTCTTTTTAATTATGTTGTTATTGTTATTCTCTTTTTATGTTGTTTGTTTGGTTATATTGTTTTTACATTGTTAGAGCCCAGAGTGTGCAAGATCTTAGATTCAACTAGCAGCGCGTTGGCTTTTATATGGATATGTATGTTCCGTAAGGTCTTGTAATCAAGTCTTCTCACTAACGGGCTTTTATATAAGTATAATCAAGTCTTCTCACTACACGTTACCTATAATATTGATATTAATGTATGCCTCTCCACATATACATGTGAGGGGGCTGTTGACTTGATATACATTGTTGGTGTATCTTTTTAATAGTTTAAGTTTTTGAATGAGTTGGTTACTTAACAGATGCATTATGTCTTTTTAAGTTAATTTGTAAATTCTAAAAGTCAAAATTTATATGAAATTATATCAATTTTAAAAACAACAAATATGATAATTTGTAGTATTTTTTTGGCTAATTAACAATCTTGGTCATTGTTTGGTTAATCCTTTATAAAAAAATCATTATATATTTGAGTTATGAATTTATTAGGAAGGAGAAGGATACAACTGGGTCGATCTTTGATTTCCTATTTAAGGGTATAAACGGAATTGGGGGAAAGTAAAAAATAGGAGGAGAAATTAATAGAAAAGACAAGAAGAACTAGTACAACTAGATTTGCGATTTTCAATCCAAAATGTTACAAAAATAAGTGTAATAATGTTGTTAAATAAATATTTATTCTGACGGTATAAATATTATTTTAATATTATCGACCATCCTTTATTTAAGGGTATGAAAGGAATTGGGTATAAAGAAAAAAATAGGAAGAGAAATCGAAAAGGACAAGAAGAGCTCCTAAAAGAGAGGTCAGGCGTAGCTTAATTTTTAGCAGCAGAAATTCCGGCAGCTTTGAGGGGGCTGTGTTGCTTCCGTACGCCACCACCACTACAAAAAAAAAATTAAAATTTAAAATTTAAAAAAATAATAATAATTAATTGTACGTTTGACGGGGCGGCACAGTGATGTAGTTTGGTAAAATAATAAATTATCTTAATTATAAATTTAAATATATATATATATATATTTTTTAAGAAAAATGATCTTATCATTTATGTATAACAAAGGGACTACGTACCTGCGTCTAATATCACCTAATTATATTAACAATTAATAATATTAAAGGTGAACATTTTTTCTGATGTTGGAATCAATTACACCAAACATAAGTAAGTGTGTTATTGATGTTAAATCTCCATTCCATGCATGTGCGTCTGAAATCAATGTTACACCAAACATGAGTTTGGTTTATGTTAGATTGCCATGCATGATGCATGATGCATGTGCATCTGATTGTGGAGTGGTGCGTCCTTAAAATGATCTGAATAAATATTTAATTTCAATTGACGGAAAATACCCTTATTTTTTAACTCAAAATAATAATAAATAAATAAATAAATTTCTATGTACGTGGGTCAGGATCCGTAGGACCCATGCGATCACCACCAGAGAGAGGGGTCACCATGTCTCCTTGGAGGTGGGCTGGCTACAAGTTTTGTAGAGCCCAAACCAGTAGGATCAAGCCACATGTACTTCTTGTCGGGTGTTAACGCAGTGGCATGTTTGTGCTTGACTTTGTAACGGGATTTATAAAAAAAAAAAAAAAAAAAAAAAAAAAAGGACTTATGAGGGGCACATATATTTAGTTAATTGTTTGAGCTGAAATAATAAATATTATGCTGAAAATTCGATTTTATATTTAGTTAATTGACCTACGTACGTACATAGTAATGGATAAACAAACCTCATTCCAAGTCATAGGGGCATCCATACGCTGCTTCCTCCAATAATGAAGTGAATTTTAATGTACATTTTTTTTACTTTATCTTACAAATTTTATTTATACCTTTAATTATTAATTATTTGGGTTTGGGATCGTATAATAATATTTGACAATGGGAACCTTGATTTATTGAAAGGAACTAGGAAGGGGGTGGTTAATCAAGTCACTCTTACGTACCCCACTCTCTCTCTCTCTTGGAGTTGTTCGGCCGACACAATAATCTTCAAAGAGAAATGGCCCATACTGACTTTTGTGAAACAAAATTAAGCATCTTAATTCCTTTTTTTTTTTGTTTTTTTTTTCATTTCTAGCCATATATGAGTCACAAAAGTGGAAAAAATAGATATTTCAATCATAATTTTTTTTTCTTTTAAAAAAATATTAATTGTTCTGAACACATATATTCTCCCTTAATTAGTCAAATTTGAGATTTAATATAACATCAAATTTTTATAAGAAATAAAAAAACAAAGATAAGGAGAGAAAGAGATGAGCCAAATTAATAGAATTAAATGCAAATGACGACAATTGCCCAACTCAATATTGTCGTATTATTATTAATTGCACTATATATATATATATATGTAATTATTGGATCCCACGAGACAAGCTAGCCACGTACTACGTACCTCTCATTAGACTAAATTAACCAATAATGCATGCATGCATGCATGTGCCACTAATCTAAGACAATCCTAGCTTCCTCGATCTCTCCCAATTAAGTAGCTAGGTAGGGTACCCCTCCCCTATATATTACAGCATGCACCTCAACTAGTTTATGCTTAATCTGAATAATGGAACATACTTAATTAATAATATTTCTATTTCTTAATTAGAGATCATAAATCTGCATTATTAGGATTGTGAAAGGGATTCTTGGATGTTTATTTCACAGATCATAATTATATATGAACGACGACACTAATTAATTAAAGCACTAATCCCCTTGCCAACTTTTCACTGTTGAATATCAGAATTAGGTGGTGGTACGTAGTATATATAAATACACACACACACACACACATATATATATATATATATATATATATATATTGACAATAACTCTCTTCATATTTAATCAAAACTCTCTAATAACAGAATTAATTAGTTCTCAAGTAAAAATCTAATGGGAAAAAATATCGTCTTTAATTCTTTACATGCATTGATTTAATTCTTTAGAAGAAATATTTATTACTCATTATTAATCAGAACCGAAATCAGAAATCAGAACCAGGTTAAGGTTTCTATAATGTTAAGAAATTATGCGACAACGGATGGAACAGTGTGCTGAATTATATTGTTTCCTAAGTTTAAAATGTATGTTTGTTGTATGGTTCTTGGCCCAACAGCAACTCTTACCTTATGATTTCTATGAGATTAAGGGTTCGATTCTTGTGAGTGTGGAAATTAGCAAAAAAAAAAAATTTATAAAAAAATGTATGCTTTGGAGTCCTCCTGTATACCTAAGCTAGCTAGCTCGCTCTCATCAAAATTAAACAGCATCTCTCTGGGGGCCAGGCCAGGCCACTTAAGCTCAAAAAGTTTAAGCCATGGCAGAAGAATATTTGGTACGTAAATGCGCATGTGGGACCCCTTTTTCTTCAACATGCATGTCTTTACCAGAGACAGAGAGAGTTCATGATCATATATATAGACTAAAAGACAAATTGCACCCCAAACTTTACCCATATGTTGACTTTTGATCTCAAACTGAAAAACGTATCTAAGTGCACCCTAAACTTTATATATACGTAACAAAATGCACCCTCCATATATTTAGCCGGTCAAAAGTGACCGGCTAAGGCACTGGGGTCAAAAGTCAACAAGTTTAGGGTGCAATTTGTATTTTAGTCTAATAATAATAATAATAATAAGACTTAATAATAATAATAATAATAATAATAATAATAACAGTAATAATAACAATAATAATAATAATAATACCGATAATAATAATAATAATACTGATAATAATAATACCGTTAATAATAATAATTATAATAATAATAATAATATTAATAATAATACCGATAATAATAATAATACAGATAATAATAATATTTATAATTTTTATATTTTATAATTTCCTTAATTATATTTGCTAATAATTATATCAAAACTCATTTGATATTAATTATAAAAATCAATTATTGGATACAAATAATGATACAATGCATTATTTGTATCAATTGGTTTTTACCCCAACCTCCAAGTCACTGTGCATTGTATCATTATTTGTTATTTGTATCCAATAATTGATTTTTATAATTAATATCAAATGAGTTTTGATGTATTTCTTAGCAAATATAATTAAGGAAATTATAAAATATAAAAATTATAAATATTATTATTATCTGTATTATTATTATTATCGGTATTATTATTATTATTAATGGTATTATTATTATTATCGGTATTATTATTATTATTATCGGTATTATTATTATTATTATTATTATTATTATTATTATTATTATTGTTATTATTATTATTGTTATTATTATTATTGTTATTATCGGTATTATTATTATTATTATTATTGTTGTTGTTGTTGTTGTTATTATTATTATTATTATTATTATTGTTATTATTATTGTTATTATTACTGTTATTATTATTATTATTATTATTATTATTATTATTATTATTATTAGACTAAAAGACAAATTGCACCCCAAACTTGTTGACTTTTGACCCCAGTGTCTTAGTCGGTCACTTTTGACCGGCTAAATGTATGGAGGGTGCATTTTGTTACGCATATATAAAGTTTAGGGTGCACTTAAATACGTTTTTCAATTTGAGGTCAAAAGTCAACATATGGGTAAAGTTTGGGGTACAATTTGTCTTTTAGTCTATATATGTGTGTGTGTGTGTGTGTTCATGTTTAGCAAAGCTCGCTAGCTGCATGTCGACACGTACGTACAGAATAAAATGTAAGTGCTTGTCTTGGTGATCATCCACCACCATTAGAAATTGGAAATTTAGTTTCTGCCATGTCATCTCCATCTGACATTTGAAGGCCAATTTTTTTACGTCAATGTTGTATTCAACATTAATTTTGTCAAATGGGTCGCTCAAGTTAATTACAATATTCCCTCCGTCCCAAATTAATTACATTTCTAAGGCTTTTTAAAGTTAAATTGACTATTTTAAAAACTAATCTTTTTACTATTTTTGTTAACATATAGGTGAAGATATTATAACCAAAAGAAAGTATATACTCCCTCCGTCCCAAATTAATTGCTTTTCTAGGACTTTTTAAAGTCAAATTGACTATTTTAAAAATTAATAATTAAACATATATAAATATATTTCTAAAATTATAAAAATTGAAATTAGTAATAAATTGTATATACTTTCTTTTGGTTATAATATATTTACTTATATGTTAGCAAAAATAGTAAAAAAATTAGTTTTAAAAATAGTCAATTTGACTTTAAAAAGTCCTAGAAATGCAATTAATTTGGGACGGAGGGAATATAATTTATTACTAATTTCAATTTTTATAATTTTAGAAATATATTTATATATGCTTAATAATTTTAGAAATATATTTATATATGCTTAATTATTAATTTTAAAAATAGTCAATTTGACTTTAAAAAGTCCTAAAAAAGCAATTAATTTGGGACGGATGGAGTATTATATAATATTGTTGTCAGACTACATGCTGAGAGCATGAACTTAGATCCCATGTGTTATAGTTTTGATATTTAATCTCTGACATATATATCCCAACAAATACACCCAATCAATATATATAATTAATAATGATACATTATTTCAAACAAAAAAAATTTAATTTGAAAACCTCTCGTATTATCTTTTGACTTATATATGCTTTAGCTAGGAAGTCAAATTTTAATCAACAAATTAATTAATTAAGAATAGTACGCGTATGATAATGAAATAAGTTATCTCGCTCATAAGAATTAAATATGCTTGTTCCACCTTTCACAATATTTACCGTCACATGCGTCATAAGAAAGATAAACTCTACGCATTGAAATATCATGATTAGGTGAATAGACACTCAAGTATTAATTTATTTATTTACTAGAGATTAATAATTAATTCAAGAAATTTTTTTAGTTTAAAATTCAAACTCGACATATATTTTTGTTTGTCATTAATTTTCTTATAAATATGAATGAGACTGATTTAATTAGGAGTACAGGACATATTATACTAACACTAATAATCAAGGAGAAGAGCCAAACAGCATTAAATGCAATAACTACTAGCAATCCAATCCAATCCAATCCAACCCAACATATAAATATGGGTCCTCTTAACATGTGCCCTTAGGGCACATGCTAAACACGAAAAACAAGAGATGAATTCACTAAATATTATTTGTTTATGCATTTATACTGAATTCAATGCATGGGGTCCACTCATATATTATTTTTTCATACATTGAATTCAGTGTAAATGTATAAACAAATAATATTTAGTGGGTCTCATCTCTTGTTTTTCGTGCTTAGCATGTGCCTTTAGGGCACATGTTAAGAAAACCCTATAAATATATATAACACATGATATCCATTCCACATGGGAATGTGCCACTACCACACACACACACACATATATAGGGCCGTTCAAATGCGGGTGGTCGTATGCGGGTGTCAAAAAATTTCACTAACATTTCCTTTGGAGATGCAGCCCACTCACATAAATAATGAGCAAAACAAAAAAAAACTAATGCCACTAACATTTTGTCCACCCGTTGCAAAATTTCTCTCTCCACCAAAACTCACTCATTTGATTTCATCACTGTTTCTCTCTCCACCATTGTTCAAAGAACCCAAACTTGAAAGAAGAACCGACAGATTTCAAGGTACCAATATTCATTAAATTTTTATGAAAAATAACATTTTACCAAAAATTAAAAAAAATCGCTAAACAGAGAAGAAATCTTCATATTTAATACAATAAGCACCCACTCCAACATTTTCAAAATGAAAATAATACAATAAGTTCAAAACACTTTTAACAAAATAACATAGCAGCCATGATGTCCAAATTTGTAACAGTACAAGCACCTCCAATAAAATCATAAATTGCACTCAAAATGATATACCTGTCAATATATATATAAGTTAAGTACTAGAAATATAGAGTTTTATATCAAAAAAGAAAAAGAAAAAAAGAAATGTGGAATAAATTACCGGTGGATGAATAATTGTCATTATTAGGAGTTGCATCACTAGAATGTTCTTTGCGGATCCGGTTAGTATGAAGTGAACTTCATGGTAAGTTCACTTCATGTCTAATACTGTGCTGACACGTATCATCCCTCGCCACATGTCAGCACAGTATTGAACATGAAGTGAACTTACCATGAAGTTCACTTCGTGCTAACCGGACCCGTTCTTTGCCTTTGGTTGATCTACATGAACATATATACATATAATTGTTAAGATTTTCATCACCACCATAATCTTTACCAACATAAAGTAAAAAATTATACGATAATTTAAATAAAATAAATGATAATTTCTTACCGATTTGTAAGTCTTGGACAATTTCTTTTATCATGTGCTTGTCCAAATTTGCCACATCCATTACAACGTCTCACTTTAAAATTTTTTGTCTTCGTTAGTGCATTTTCTTTCCCCCCTTCATCCTTTTGCCATATCTTTTTGCCCGCACTTGACTCGGTTCATAATAACTATGTTCATAATTACCATCCATGTTTTCCAAAATTGGTACACTATTAGAACCAATTACTTGATTAGATTTCACCCCACTTGTACTACAACCAACCATTAAATTGATTTTCTCAAGTGCACTACCTAAAGCATCGATCAAAACCTTTTTTGTTTTCGCATTTGAGAGGGCTTTATCAACTACATCCAAACAACACTGAATCAATCTACTCCGCTCCAAGAGATATGATTTGCCATCAACTATCTCAATGCCACCATCATCTATGACTATCTCAGATTTTGCTGATTTTATCCATCTCATGAAAATGTATTCATTTGGCAATTTTTCAAAATCATGATATTTGCCCAAAAATGTTAAAATGTGTCTGCATGGAATTCCTGAGCTTTCAATTTTTTTGCATGTGTATGAAGCAAAATCCAAACCCTTCTCGTAAATAATTTGTCGGCCTCTATATTTTTCACCACCTTTCTTTGAATCTTATACACACAATGATTGTTTGACTCATCGACAAGCATAAATTTATAATTAAAACTTTCCAATAACTCATTTTCGAATTTGTAGAACATTTCATGTGTGTAAATATCAACCATTTGCAACAAAATATCATGAAAAATTTTAAATTTAGGCTTCTCAGTCATGTCTTTGTTGTCGGCAATCAATACTTCATGACGTTGGTGTACTAGTCCCCTATTAAACTGAACCATAAAATCCACCAATGAATTTTTTTTAGAAACAAATTTCTTGAAGAATGAATGGAAACTTTCCGCTCGTTGACTACTTGACATGTCGGCAGAAAAAACGTGGTTCACATATGCAGGCACCCACCTTGAACGAATATCATACATTGACTGTACCAATTTGTTGTCACTCAACCCACTTTTCTCAATAAGGTTGTAACACCCCCTTTCCGAAAAATAGAAAAAGGAGGTCACGTGCAAAGCACAACAGAATTATAAACTAATACCAAAATTATAAACAAGAAAAGATTAGTCTGAAGAGATATTAACAACCGCCCAACCGGCTCAAAATACATATTGTTTAGTACATCCTAATCTTACTAAAAGTTCAATACAACAGAGACTCAAACATCAAAACAGAACCAAAATATCTAAACCATCTAGGTGAGGAGCTCTCATCACACTTGCCCATGATCCCCTTGAGTACCTGCCGGAAGAAAGACACAGCATGAGCCAAATGCCCAGTACGGATATAGAGAACAGAAATATGAACTGAATTCAACTAAATCAATTAATGAACTGAACTGAAACGAATTAACACAATAAAGTAATAGGCTGAATCAAAGGGCTGGGTGTTATTTCATACCGAGCTCAGAAATATAGCTTGCCACATAGACAAGTCAAATAATGCCACATAGACAAATCACACATTGGACTGCAGATCCAAATGCATGCAAATCGGAAAGTGTGTTTGGCACAACATCAACAATCCGCAGAACAGAACAAAAAAACTAGGGTCGACCCATACGCCTCCCACAACAAATCACCAAATGACCAACTCCCATAGAAGCACAAAACGGAGACGCCGTGAACTGATCACACTGCCACGGAAAGTGTCATGCCTCTCGTGCCAAGACGACATGCCTGTGGTACCCCTACAGGTGGTTATAGCTCAAGTATACCCTACGGTATATTCTAACAAAAATATGATGTCACAACACATGCGACATAATACCAACAAAAATGGGGTTCTAATGTGTATATGTCAAATCAAAACAAATCATCGATACAAGCCTCCAAAATATATTGACATATAACTATCAAAATAATTCTAAACATGATAATCCAACTCAAAGAGTACAAATACGAGTTCTATGTATCAACGCTAAAACAAAAACTATCATATTAATGTCACATGAAACAATTATGTGAATTAATAACGAAATTCAAAATGAGAAACAAAACGAATTAATTAAATTTCAAAAGAGTTTCGCTGAAGGAGTACGAAATCCGTACATGGAGTACGTAATGCAATACCCACAATTACAGATGCAATTGGTTAAACTCGCTCAATATAATCTATTCACAAAAATAATACATTTTATTAAATACTATAATATTAGTATTAATAGTTTTTATGCATATATTGAACCCTCCATATTATTAATTAAATTAATAAATTAAAGAGAACATTTTCTTATAATTGAGATACCTAATATTTATCCAAAATAATACCACAATATTAACTAACAAACTAACTAAAATATACTAATTAAAATTATAAAATAATAATACAGAAAATTAAATTAAACTAATACACAAGAAAGAAAGAAAGAAAGAAAAAGAACATACCCGAAATTATGAAGTTCGCAGTCTGCCTACGCCCTCAATACTGAAATTTTTTACTAAGAAGGTCCTTACCAAAAAGGACTTCACACAAAAAGTTCCTCACAAAACAAAATTTAGAGGCACTAATTGTTTGGTAAAATAAAGCAAAGGTTGATATCTTATATATAGGCTAAGGGAGGAGGAGAATTTTAGTAAAAGGGCGATGTGGGACTTAAGCAAAGGCTTGGGTATTACATTACTTCCCCTTTAAAATGATTTCGTCCCCGGAATCAAAAGAAAAAGAACGTGCCTAATTATCAAAAAGATGCGGATACTCCGCCCGGATGAACTCCTCCATCTCCCAAGTTGCCTCTCGTTCTGAATGATTTTTCCATAAAACTTTAACAAACGAAATTGTTTTCCTCCTCATAATCCGTTCTTGACGATCTAAAATTTTCTCGGCTTGTTCCTCACAAGTAAGATCCTTCCGAATCTTATCGAACGGATATTGTACCACATGCAATGGATGATAATGATAACTTCTCAACACCGACACATGAAATACATTATGCACATGAGCTAATTGTGGAGGCAGAGCTAACCGATATGCAACTTTGCCGACCCTTTCCAGAATCTCAAATGGCCCAATATAACGCGGACTGAGTTTACCTTTCAATCCAAATCGTCGAATACCCTTCCAAGGAGAAACTTTTAAAAACACGTGTTCACCAGGTTGAAACTCTAAGGTCCTCCTATGCTTATCGGCATAACTCTTTTTCCGTGATCGAGCCGACTGTAATATTTCCTTAGCCATCGCTATCTTCTCCGTAGTGATTTGAACTAACTCAGGCCCTTCTATGATCTTCTCACCAACCTCATCCCAACAAGTTGGTGCCCGACACTTCCTACCATATAATGCCTCAAATGGAGCCATATCAATACTTGCATGCCAGCTATTGTTATAAGCAAACTCAACAAGGCTCAAGTAATCATCCCAATTACCCGACCATTCTAATGCGCAAGACCTTAACATATCCTCTAAAGTATGAATAGTCCTCTCAGATTGCCCATCAGTTTGTGGATGAAAAGAAGTACTGTATTTTAATCGAGTGCCCCAAGCTCGTTGAAACCCTTTCCAAAATCGTGAAGTGAACCATGGGTCTCGATCTGAAACAATTGACACTGGAGTTCCGTGAAGTCTAACAACCTCCTGTTGAAAGATTTGTGCTAACTTATCTACAGAATAACCCTCTTGGATAGCTAAAAAGTGAGCTGATTTGGTCAATCGATCTACTACAACCCAAATAGCATCATTCTTCTTGAAAGTTTTTGGTAATCCAGTCACAAAATCCATTGTAATGTCCTCCCACTTCCAAACAGGAATATCTAATTGTTGCAGTAATCCACTAGCACGTTGATGCTCAATTTTCATTTGCTGACAAGTAAGACACATTCCCACATATTCAGCCACATCTCGCTTCATCCCATTCCATCAAAAATTCTTCTTTAAATCCCTATACATCTTCGTAGAACCCGGATGAATAGAAAATGGTGAACTATGAGCCTCAGCCAATACTCCCTCCCGAATAGTTGGATCTGACGGCACACATAACCGTTTACCCAACCAAATCACGTAATGGTCATCAATACGAAACTCAGGCTGCTTTCCCCCCTCCAAATTTTGCGCTATAGCCCATAACTCGCCATCTTCTTTCTGAGCTTCCTTAACCTTCGAGATAAGAGAGGGCTCCACTCTCATACCTTCTAAAAGTCCATCTGCACCTTGTACATATAACTCCAACTCCAACCGTTCCATATCTGAAATAAGTTGTGGTTGTGTAATAAGGGTTGCTACACTCCCTAAACTCTTTCGGCTAAGTGCATCTGCAACTACATTTGCCTTCCCGGGGTGATATTGAATTCTAGCGTCATAATCTTTGAGAAGCTCCAACCAACGCCTTTGCCTCATATTGAGCTCCTTCTGAGTGAAGATGTACTTAAGACTTTTGTGATCAGTGAAGATATCACAAGTCTCGCCATACAAATAGTGCCTCCAAATTTTCAAAGCAAAGATTATTGCTGCCAACTCCAAATCATGAGTGGGGTAGTTCACCTCATAAGGTTTAAGTTGTCTAGAAGCATAAGCAATCACCTTACCGTGCTGCATCAAAACACACCCCAAACCCTTCTTAGAAGCATCACTATAAATTTGGTAACCTCCTGTCCCTGATGGCAATGTAAGTATTGGAGCTGTCGCAAGCCGTTTCTTCAACTCCTCAAAGCTCTTCTCGCGCTCCTCGTTCCACACAAACTTCGTGCCCTTTTTCATCAATTGAGTCAATGGCAAAGCAAGTAAAGAGAACCCTTCTACAAATCGCCTATAATACCCTGCCAAACCCAAAAGGCTCCTAACCTCCGTCACCGTAGTAGGTCTTGGCCATTTAGTGATAGCTTCAACCTTCGCAGGATCCACTTTAATGCCTTCAACAAACACAATGTGACCCAAAAATATAACCTGCTCCAACCAAAACTCGCATTTGGAGAATTTAGCATATAATTTCTCTTTTTGTAAAATTCCCAAAACTATGTGAAGATGTTCCTCATGCTCCTCCTTAGACTTAGAGTAAATCAAGATGTCATCAATAAAAACAGTAACAAATTTATCCAAATACTCTCTAAACACCCGATTCATCAAATCTATAAATACCGCCGGAGCATTAGTCAACCCGAATGGCATCACCAAAAACTCGTAATGCCCATAGCGAGTACGAAAAGCTGTCTTAGAGACATCCTCATCTCTTACCCTCAACTGATGATAACCCGATCTCAAGTCTATCTTCGAAAAATACTTCGCCCCTTGAAGTTGGTCAAATAAATCATCAATCCTCGGTAAAGGGTACCGATTCCTGATGGTAATCTTGTTTAACTCTCTATAGTCTATACACAATCTCATAGACCCATCGGCCCAAAAACAATGAGTAATCCTTTGTTCACCATCAACCCCAATTTTGAAAGTGAATGAAGGATTCTTTCCTTGTTCCAATTTTAAAAATTCATACAACATTTCCCCATCATGTCCCTTCATTTTATTACGCTCGTCTCTTCCGTAGTTATATAAATCTCGTTGTGTACAACTAATATTTTCAAACCCCCCCCCCCGCTTGTACTCCAAAAAGATTGAATTGTTGATGAAGCGGTATATTTACCATGTTAAGTTGTTGAGACAAACATTTTTGGGCACTCGAAACATTGCGATGGGATCTGTGGCGCCCCCAAATCCGGGTACCTCAAACCCGAATCCGGTGCTACACGGTACATCCCATTCCATACAACATAATAGACATGAATGTAATTACTATATTATTACAACACGTCTTACTCTCAATCCCAGGTTCTATTACCATAACATCCTTCCAAATACATAATAAGTCTTAATATTACATCATTACTACTATAAATAAACTATGACGCCATCTAGACGTTCATCTTGCCCTTTCCCTTGTCCTTACCGGAACCTTCGGCCCGCTCGGGCTTAGCTGCAATGTTTAATATAAAGCAAGAATGAGCATTCAATTGCCCAGCAAGTATAACAGTTGAATAACAACAATATCATCAATCATATCATTTCTCTTCGACAACTGAACAATAGTTGTGAAATATTCTGAATAAACAAGAATAATACTTTGCTTTCGTTTTAAAAATATATTTTTGAAACGACATTGAGTGGTCATAAGACCTTGAACTTTCTTTTGCTTTCTTGAAAAGGTACACAGCATTATAACTGCAAACCGTCTTACTTACGAGCACTTCTAGGTGATCAGCCTATTGTACTCTATGTTGATCAACACTCTAGCTGGAAACGACTATATGCGTTTGTTTAGGCGCTCGATGCCTTGTCAGAATAACTGACTAAAAACTGCCCCTAATAGTAGGGTTGTTCATCTCATTCATGTCTCGGAATCCTAACCAAAACAATTCGGTTGGATAGCTCTACTTAATCATCAATAACATTTCAAGGATTTATTATCAAATCAATAAAATATTTCAATATCTGTCTAGCCGAAACAAATGGCATCGACGTTCTCTATAACAGTTCATATATATGTGAACTTGAAAGCTTCAACAATTTATGTCATAACATAGCTCGAATACTTGTGCAAATACTAAAAGATTTACATAAGTAAGGAATTCACACAACCATATATGTGTAGACACCCAAATTTTGCGTTTCCTTCTACTAACCATGACAGGAGGGCGAAATCGTCAATTGAACCGGCTTGCGGGAGCAAAGGAGCGGGCACAAGGGCGAGCGCCCGGTCCCGCCGCAATGTTTTGGGCAACCCAAGTTTACGTGACAATAAAGCCGTCCGAGGCAGGCATTTCCGAATGAGGTGGCACGTCTCCCGGAAATTCCCGGACTGCAGAATACGAGCCTGTCAGCGAAAACCGACGTTGCGGTACGAAAATCGAGGCGTGGCACGAAAATCGAGAAAGTCAAGCCCGCCAGCCGCGGATAGATCTGCGGCCCCCAAGTGGGGGTGCGCCAGCACGAAAACCGGGAAATCAGCACTCAGCAGCGGAGTGCGATGGGAGGCGTGCCAGCTGGCCCGCCGCAGATCTATCTGCGGCCAGCCGCAGATAGATCTGCGGCTGGCTCTGGCCAGCCTATTTAAGCCAGCTTCGGCAGCATACAGGGGTTGAGCAGTTTTGAAGAAGAAGAATTCCTGCAGCAGCAAAAAATACGGAAATAGAGAGAAAATAGCTAGATTTTGCAACAAAATAAGGAGAAAGAAGAGGAAAAAAAGAGTGGAATTAATTCTTTTGAGTTTGATTGTATCAAATACATCATTTATCCTATTCAAATACACAAGTTCACATCCATTTGAGATCAATTGCAAGGTGAAAATTTCTATTTGTTCTAGCAATTCATGTCCTATTGATTTGGGTAAATTAGATATAATTTTCATGTATCTTATTGAACAATGAATTAGGGATTATTTGCGAGGGTTCCATTGGAACAAAATTCTTCTTAATAACCCGATGATATTCATGTTTTGATTTCTTGTTTGTTGTATAAGAGATGTATTGGTTGTGGTTCCTTTAATTTGCTATTTAGGATGTCGTGATATTGTTAGAATTTCCGCGTTGGTTATTTATTGTAATGTTTGATTTGTGAGTATGTAATAATCGTGGTTGTGAGCCTAGGAAAGCGACCCGTGGTCCAAATCCGATGATGGACATGTCTTGATGTATTATAGCGGGTAGGATGTAGCCTCCTTGTAACGTGTAACCGTCGGGCCTTAAAACGACGCCAAAGCGAGAATCGGAATCGGATTTAAGGCCCCATATTAGTGGAACTTGTGATTGTAGGCGTTTGGGATTATTTTGATGGCTTACATGCCCATGAATAGCCCCAACGCATTTTAATGCTTGATTTGATTTACGACACGAAATTGATTTCAAAGCTAAATGATAAGATTTTCATAAAATCAATCAAAGTAGGATATTAGAATCACGAGGTTAAAATTTGAGAAACGTTAATGAATGTCGATTCCTATATAACGAGAAAGCTAAAGAAAAAAATCGTTTTCCAAAACAACACACGAAATGATTTTATAAATAATTGACGTTTTATTAAATCTTTGTGCATAGGGTGAAAGAGATCCTAGAAATTGGCCCATCATTTTATGAAAGCAACGTATAGATCTCGATTCCTATTTTGACGAAGGTTTAAAACTCTTGTTTTTTTTTAAAACGACACTTAATGAAAATCCCATAGTTTTTGGACAACTAAAATCAAACCTTTCTCATAAAGAATAAAGCTTTCTCGGGTACATCGAAAAGACATTCCGAAGCGTACTCAAATTAAAACACGATTTTCCCTAAAATCCAAATGACTCTTTCATACAAACTCACCACAACATTCACATAGACACACACCCACACACAAGCGCGCGCACACACACATTTCATGAATTAAAGGATAGGAAAGCATCAAGATTGCGGTAACCGTGTTTCACGGAAGTCGAGGGGTGCCTAACACCTTCCCCTCACTTAAGCAAGCCCCCGAACTCTATGAATCTCGATTCGCAGACCAATTAATTCGGAGTCACACATGAGCCAGCGATTTATAAAAAACGAAAACTCGGATGAGTTGGTACATCCATTTCAAATATACCAACTGGCGACTCTGGTTAATTGGCTCATCATAAAAACGATCTTTCAAAACCCCGTCGACCTCAATGCCGACCTTTTCCAAACGTCATCTAAACCAAAAGGCTAAAATTGGAAGAGACCAAAAAGAGGAGAAAGCGAAAACCCGGCGTCGACAATATGTATTGCGTAAATCGGAACTTCAAACATCGCATGAGAGTCAAGAGAATATAATCAAATGAATCAAATAAACTTGCACAATATACGTCTTTTGTATAAGATACGAAACTTGCATTCAATACTGAAAATGAATGAAGCTAGAGAACTTGCCCAACACAAAGGTTAGACAAGGGTTTAGGAAACTTGCCTTAAGTGCTTGCTACTAGTTGACGTTAATCGTCCTTCAAATATGTCCTACGCATTTAAACATATATTCACATACCAATTAGTCTCACAATACACACCAAACATTGGCTTACATTAATCAAGACATTATAATCATTACGAACATTGATTGCCACTACGCTTACCCAAACGGGGGTCTCGCTCACCGGGGTCATCCAACTATTACACTAACATATCATGCATATGTCTTGGGGTATTTATAACATGTTGGGACTATATAAACATGCATCGCATCAATAACACAAAGCAGCAGAACAGTTCACCTCTGCAGACCGGCGCAGCTGCGCAGGTCTTACACTTGGGAGTGGCGCAGCTGCGCCACTCTAATCCAGGGACTTTCAGGTCTGGCACCCAGCGCAGCTGCGCAGGTGCTATGCTTGGGAGTGGCGCAGCTGCGCCACTTTGCATCCAGGGACCTTCAAGTTCTGCTACTGCAGAACCCAAAAATCCAACCCAATGATTCAGTCCCATTTGCTTCTTAGCCATTATACAACAAGTCTATATGACTTAAAGCATGCTTTTACAACTGAGCTATGCATCATAACATCATTTAATCAATTAATCATTCCTCATTCTCATGTTCCTTAGAGAAATCATTCTCTTGGACATTAAACCAAATAGTTGGTGGGCATGAGTTGAAAACTCACATTGGAGCAGAGTTTCATTATACTCTAGTCCAGATTTCCCATTGAAATCATTACTCATACCTTCTTGGCATATACCAACAATACACAACCAATGCACATAACCAAACCAAGATGATTACAACTTTATTATTAACAAAACATGAATAACAGTCCACTAATGTCCATTTCAGTCCATTTCTTGATTCCTTATGCATAGGTTTGATTCTCATTCATTGTTCCACTTTTACATACCATTAACAAGGTTTAATAGAGCTAATCAATATTTATACACGTTCATGAACAACCAAGCAATTTCAGCAACATTACTTCAACAAGCAATCATAGCAAAACTAGAAACTTGGAAAGAATGTGGAAATGAGCTAAGCTCTATATTGCATACCTCTTGAGCTTCTTCTAAGGATGCTAAATGGATTAAAACCCAACTGCTACAAACTCCTTCTTCTTCCTCAAATCACCCGTACACACTCAATTCTTACACTCTCTCAATTTTCTGCTTCAACACTTAGCAACAAGAAAGGGATGGAAGCTAAACAATGGGAGAGTATTTATAGAGATGAAAAACTGAGCTTCAAGGAGGTGGAGGAGCTGAGCATGCTCGGGCATGGCAGCTCCCCATGTATGGGCGACTGAGCTTTTGCTCTCCCCATGGCTCGGGTACTCCCCCCTCTTCTCCCAAGTTGCTTTATCTCCCTTTTCCTCTACCAAATGCAAGGAATGCTTCTCCCCATGCTCTTCCCACGTTCTTGGCACCCTCCTCCCTCTCTTCCTCTCTTCCTCTCCTTCTCCCGTACTCTTCTCCCACCTTCAAATGACCAGCTGATTGTTATAACCCATTTCCCTTCATGGGTCATGGGTTTGGGTCATGGATGGTGGGTTTGGTTCATGGACTCGACCCGTGGGTCTTGGGCTCCAACTTGGGCCACTCTTGTACTTCTAATTTAATTCTAATTGGGCTCAAATAAAATCCCACACTTGGATTATTAATCCCCCTCATTAACGCTTTGGCGAAATTATAAAAAGTCATAAAATCGAAAAGGCATCTTGGCATAAATAGCGTTTTAGTGCTATTTCTCTAATGATTTAATCAACTCCAATAAAAAATAATAACAATAAAAAATTATCACATACACATCATATGTAGTAATAAAATATTCACACACATAACACGGAATAATATAAATAAAAGTTCAATTTATTCAATAAAATTCATAGGCTCGTGTTACAAAGCTACCCACGATCCGCGATCGTTACAGGATCTCAAAAGATGAGTTCTTCGGGGGGTTGACAATGGGTGACTATAGCCCTCAACAAATATACTCACCACATATGCGTCCGATTTTGACTTCACAACACAAAGTTTTGCATTACAACACTCCCTTATTGACCCCCGTCGTCTTGTTGTTTTAGAGTCTACTATTATTGAACTATTTCCTTGTTTAGAACAAACATATTCCTTCCGTATGATCTCATCACTTTCCCCACCTCTCTTTTTTTGGGACCAATTTCGAACACTAAACCCAGCTTCTTTCGCATATGCATTATAAATTTTTTTAACATCATCTAGTGTTTCAAATTCTTGACCTATCATAGGCTTGAGTTCAAGTGCTACATGATGATTGTAAACAATATTCTCCTTCTTTTCTGTTTCAAGCTCTATATCCCCCCACTTCCATTTACATTATAGTCTAAATTATCTTCACTTTGTAGTTCAAAGTCTACAATATCCATTTTAACAAACTGACAAAAGTAAAAATCTAATCAGCAAGAAGAAGAAATTTTCAACATGTTTAATCCTAAATGAAAAAATTACTACAAATATAAGTACTATTTAAGGAAAAAAACGGTGAAATCGTACCTTGAAATCTGTCGGTTCTTCTTTCAAGTTTAGGTTCTTTGAACAATGGTGGAGAGAGAAACACTGATGAAATCAAATGGGTGAGTTTTGGTGGAGAGAGAAATTTTGCAACGGGTGGACAAAATGTTAGTGGCATTAGTTGTTTTTTTGTTTTGCTCATTATTTATGTGAGTGGGCTGCATCTCCAAAGGGAATGTTAGTGGAATTTTTTGACACCCGCATGCGGCCACTCGCATTTGAACGGCCCTGTATATACACACACACACACACACACACACAAACAAGTAGGGCTACCCTTCGAATTTAGGGCTCTTAAGACCTCAACTTTTCTCTCTCTCTTCTCCCGCGAACTGAACAGTATATTATTCCTGTAAATATCTATCGGTGGCCCTCTTTAATAGAAATTGATATTTTCATAAGTACATCTGTTAATTCTAAAATAACATCCTCTTTTACATTACTTAAAGTAATCAACATACTAAGTGTTAAAAATAATAATTTGAATTAATTTTTGCTGGATCACATATCAATGTAGTAGAGGCACTTTGGTTAGCATAGAACATAGTGTGGTTAGAAGTCCAAAACGCACATAAAACTGCTTAGGTGCAGTTTGATAAATTCAAAACTGTACATGACACCGCTTGTGATTGATACGGTGCGGTTTTAAAATTTGCGATACGATTTTATTTGGTTCGATTTTGATTCCAAAATTAATTCATATAATCAACAATAATATTTAATAAACCAAAAATGATGAACTGTGTGATTTTGATCACCAGGCATTTCACATGTTTATTTGATGCAATAATGTAAAGATGAAAGGAAACAAGACTACAAGGCATTCAATAACAAAATATTTTGCTAGAAGGCAAAATGCAAACATTTTTCCTTTTTTTTTTGTTGTTAATTTTTTAATATCTTTTCTTGATTTTCGTAAACCAACTCAACTCCAATACAATCATAGACTAATAGTGTATTTTTTATCTAAAAATAAGAAATACCAACATAGACATAGATTACTAATAGTGTGATCCATTAATGAATATTATTGATTGATTAGTCCGGTACGGGAACCCCTAAAACCTCAACCAAACTATATATGCGGTTTTTCAACTAGTCTAATATCGTCTTGTTGGTGCAGTTCAATTGTAGTGTTTGATCGATTTTTGGTACGAGTTTGGAGTCAAATTCGATTAAGCCCTAGCCCCTAAATTTAGTACTCTACTGGTCTCCATGTGTTAAGCACTTGTTCCTTCTCTCTTATATCTATTGCTTACAAGCCAAACACAACAATATATATCTATTTGCTTGCACAATAACAACAAAAAAATTGAGTTTCTGATGGTTTAGTGAATAATCATAATTCATAATCATGATCACTACGACCAAGATTAGTATAAAAATTTTCCGTATCATTTATAAATAAAAAAAAAAAAAAGTAACTCAAACATTCAGTGCTTTTTAAAAGGAATAATTATACATGCAAACACTTTTCAGGTTCTATTGGAGGACCAATTTGTGGTTTGAATAAAGAATGAAACCCATCCCCATCCCCTTTCTTTTCTTAATAATAGGATGGAATGGAATGGAGGGGGCGTCAACTGAGATTCTATTCCATTCAAATCTCCATTCATTTGGCTGCATCCCAAAACGAATTATAATTCCAAGACTAATAAATAATCTTAATCACATGTTTTGAATGAACTTATTTATAAGATAATTTAAAATACTTTCGTGTTGAATTTTTGTCTAAAATTATTTAAAAGATTAGATAAAAACTTACCGTTTGGACTATTATACTCTTAGTACTAATAGCAAAGAAATCATATTTTTAATAATTTAAGTATAGATAAATTGAACAAGATATATTGTTCATTTTAAATAAAAATAAAGATTAAACATGTAAAACAAATTTTCAATCCAAAATGTTTGGGATTATAATACCTAGTTAAACATGTAAAACAATATTAATAATCCAACTCCAAGTATTATCCTTGTAAACAAACATAACCTAATAGTATTATTTTCTTTGACCCAAAATAACAAAAGAAAAGAATTACATGGTTATTATGCTTCATTTTATTAGTCATTAGTGAAGTAATAGAGTTAAGTTTGAGGGGATGATGATCTAAGCCGAATTTTCAGATATCCGAACTTTCCAGCACCTGGTGAAGAGCCCTCAAAAACATATGGTAGAAACCCCGTCGCATCTTTGTAGCTCTGCTGAATCTGAAAACATATATATTCGAAGATATTAGATATTCATGAAGGTGACAAAATAACAATAAAAAATAAATTAAGAAAAGATAAAACCAAAATCATTTGGATTGGTCATTCCCTAATAAAAATTACAAAATATTAATGGATTGTTCATCCATGAGCTCCAATAAATTTAAAATATATACAATTAGAAATAAATCATTCTTTCTTTATGCACACCAATAGTTTTACTTTTAGGACCTTATTTAATGTTTTTTTCCCTTCATATATTCCAAATGGTGCCTGGCCATAACTGTGATTTGCACCTATAAAGGAGCACTTCATGCATTTATTTACTTTCTTTTTTGTTTTTCCAACTATTTCTTTTTTGTTTTTTCAACTATCATCAGTTATCATTGATGTAAAATATAGATGTAAAATGCTGATGTAAAATGCTGATGTAAAATGCAGGTACACAAAATTTACCTGGAAAATTTGTTCACTGCTTCTCATGCAGTTTCTTCCAACAACACAAACTGTCCCACCAGAACCCCCGCCAGTAATTTTTGCTCCATACAAGGTCCCATTTTCGGATTTAGAAAGTTTACTGTTTTGCAGTTGTTGCACCAAGTCTACCAACCTATCTGTCCCATCCGACCCAAGTCCACAAGCACTATAACTGTTGTGACACTGCAACATAAGGGTCAGGGTGAAGCAGCATACTTGTAAATTTGTATCGAGTCTGATAAACTCAACAAGAAATAGATAATGCTGAAAAGCATCACAACCAACTAAATAAAGCATTGGTGGAAAATGGGGTCAATGAAGAACAAAAGTTCCTACTGATAACTGATAAACTCGAGCCACAATTTCCCAAAGTTATCAAAAAAGAGGGAAGTTTCAAATACCTGATACATGAGTTCTCCAAGAGTTGAAAGTTGATCATTTGAGGATGCAGCTGTTAATAATGATTTGAAGGCCTGCATTGCAAGTATAGCAGAGATGGATGTGAAGGTTGTTAGTGGTATCTTGATTAAGACTAGGCAATAAGTTAGTCAGTTATGTAACAATCTAAAGCAAAAGGCAAAAAGAAAAACAAAAACGAAAAACAGAGAACTCATGAACACCACAATTAACATGTTTAAATGGTGTATCAAGACTAAAAAATCCACTTTGCACCCCAAACTTTGCACTCAAAATCGATTTGCACCTTAAACTAAATTTTAGATTAAATGCACCCTAAACTTTAACCAAGGCAATTAAATGCACCCTCCACAACCTTTTCCGGCCAAATCTTCATCGGATCAGTTCAAATGAGGGGCAAAAAAGGCAAACCTTTAAATTTATTAATTTAAGTTATAAAACAGATATAAAACAATATATATTTTGTATTGACAAAAAAGACAAAGAACATAATGATAATAAATGATAAACTAAAGGGTAGAAAAGGTAAAATTTAACATTCTCTCTCCTTTTCTCTTTCCACCCATCTTCTATCCCATCTTCTTCCCTAATTAGATTTTACTCACTCTCTCTAAACTTTATAGATCATATCTCCGATCCACAACACCAAAACCTAACAATATTTCAAGTTACAAAAAGGCTAAATAGATGAGTAATTAGAATTCGTAGAGGGAGGAAAAGGGGGAAGAATTAATAGTATTTGATAAGACAAACAGAATGCTTTATTGAAACTATAGAAGTGTAGTTCATGCAAGTTATCAAAATCCCAATCTAGTCAAAACACAAGCACACATAAAAAGCGCACACAAACAGATATATAACGAATATACTGGAGTTACTAAGCTGTAATTCTCTGATCTAGAATCATGTAGAATACTAACCTTGACACGGAAGTTCTCATAAATAGGATGCCTAGTAGATGCTAGTACAGCATAACTGTGCCTTTTATCAACTACTGTCACTGAATCTTCATGATCGACATACTTTACAGCAAATTCTCTGCCAAGAAGGGACTCTGGAAGCCTATTTGCATATACAGCTTCATATCTGAAAGTGGAAAAGGCAGCAATAGAACAGCCTTAATTGCATTTATGCAAAAAGTACAAATGAACAAAACCAAATGAATGAAGTAATAGTAGAGCTCATGCTATCAACTTGTAGTTTAAAATTAAGAATTAGGCCAGCCAAAAATACAGCAATAATATGGAATGATTCCAAAAAGAGACAAAATAACCAAGAATATTACCTATAAGGTGAAAGGTTGCATAAGTAATCTAGTGAAGCTTCAGTCTCACGTAGTTCCATGCAGTCCTCTTCCATTTCATTGGAGTTCGTAGCATCATTTTGCTGGGATGAGTTACTATTTGACACTGATGAGGATAAGTGCTCAGATGCCATGGACTTAATCATTTTCCGACCCATAAAGGCACCTATTCTCACTGATCCATAATCTGCACCACCAACACTACAAGGACACTCTGGTAAATGATGGAAAAATATTGAAGGAATATGCAGATTAACATAGGATAGAAAACAGGGGGGCAGGTCCGGGGAGGGAGGGGGGGTGGGGGAGGAGGGGGAGGGGTGTAGAATCTACTGATCAAAACTCCAGCCTTGACGAATAATCTCAAGGTTGCTGGTTCAATCCCCATACATGGATCTGAACGTACCTACCATAAAAAAAATTAAAAAGAAAAGAAAGAGAGAGAGAGAGAGAGAGAGAGAGAGAAGAAACTAAAAATCAAGGCTGTCGACCAAGTGTCTAATCATGGCTCGAGGATGGAAAGAAAAGCGTGATTTCTCAGAGCTCCAGGTGGAAGAAACTCATAATTATCATGGTGACAGCATCATTACTTATAAGCAAGACCTTTTAACTCTACACCATGTTAGACTAACAGTTGCTTCAAAAGCTTGAGACGTAACATATTGTACCAAAAGATTATATTAAGCTATGGCCCACTCTCTACATGTGACTTTTTACCTTGGGTTGCACTGCCAGTGGTAGATAAAAAGACAGACAACTGGGTGCACCAATATGTAAAAACATAATCAGAATTGGGTGAACCAGTGCAAAACATGTTATCATAATTTTACTTCCCATCAAGGTTAAGTATCCAGAAGAGATTAGATTCTTCAAAAAAACTTTAGAAAATAAAGAAAATAGAAAAAGATAAGCACCAACAACCACAGGTTTGTGCAATCTTCAACATTCATCAGAGTAAATGATGCGAAGATAACAGTTTTCACAATATTTGATGGTGTTTGAAGGACATAATATTAGTTGCCCAAGATGATATATTTTATCCCTAATGTCTTAATAATTAATGCAATGATTTCCTTTTCTTTTCTGTAGGAAACAAATAATCTTTATGACTTGCATGTTGGAGCAGCAAGAAAGCACCTATATAGTGCCTGTATATTCACAACATATTGCCTTTCAATAAATTGAACTCCTGGCAATTAAAAATTTAGTCATGCAAATGCCAATCTTACCATTCAACATCATGACAATTCTGCAAAAATAAAAGATGGTGTAGAATATAAATACTGCAGTGTTGTACCTGTGTCGTATTCCTGAATCTATTCCCCAAAATCGTACATGGGGAGGAATTTCCACAAGTCCTAGTACCTCAGCAGGCTGCATGGGATAAACAAAATATTGATTTCAAACTACTTCATCTAAATGCAGTCAAATTTTTAAGGGTCCAGATGATGCTTACCTGACACACCATTGCAAGAAGTTTGTTTGCTTCACCACATGCTGAAGCCATCTGATCCATCACCCCGCAAGGAGCTCCAACAATGTGATTCTCTACCTATTAAATATGATAGTAGGATAAAGCAATGCCAATCATTACATAGGAGTTTGACTGTTTGAGAAAGTAAATCAGAATCACACAAGATTATAGAACAATGGATGTTTGGGGAAGCATACCTTTTGGCAAAGCAAAGCAAGATCTCTAGAGTCTATATTCACTCCTGCAAGTAAAGAAGAAACCAATGCAACCCCGAGGTTCTATGAGAAGGAAACAAGCATTTCTCATTTGATGAGATCATCAAGGACTCTATAAAAGTTACAATCTGGGAATAACAAATGCTTTTAATCCTCAGAACATGAATTCTAGAAAGTGAAGCATTAATTAATTTATATCATTTTGGATGTAAAATACAAACCTTGGCATTCCACTATAACAAGTGAAGTAGAATTCATGAAAACAAAAAAATTAGCATCTCCCTTTCCAATGCCTTAAATTCACCTGGTATTTGGTCTTCGTCCTGTTCTTATATCACCCTTCAACAATCTCAATCATTGTCTTCTGTGATTATGGTTATACATACTATCTCAAAATGTTTTATCTCCATTTATCATAATAACATGTACTTTCTTGACATCTTTTCATCCTAGAAAGAGTGGGTATGCCTCACATTCATTTCATATCTTAAAATTAAACCATTTACTAAAAGACGAATCACATAATGAACCAGCAGAGGCAAATGTAAAATATAACCAAATTTACATAAAGCATGTGGTTAGCAATAATAATGCCAATGTTGAGAAAAAAAAATTCTTGACTAGAAAATGAGTAGTTTTGATATAAGTTGCAGCCAAGGTTGAGGTCTCTGCAGACAAATACTGATGATAACTAAAAATTTTAAATTTAGCAGAAAAATGGACCACAATTGTTCAATTTTACTACTTGAAGGTTTAGATGTAACTGTTCAGTTCAACTAAGCCACTTGGTAAACATCATTAGAACTGATTGTAGAAGTATACAAATTGGATGCTGAGCTGGAAACCTTCCTTATTGGTTTGTTTGAAGGGGAAAAAACATGTAACTGAAAACTCAATTGATAACAATATTACCTATGTCTTTTTCTTTTCTTTTTTTCCTATTATACAGCTATCATTAGTGGGGACAAAAATTGGATAATGCCCACATTTTATGCTCTATGTCAAAGACTTTATTATCCACATATTCTTAGCATTTTCGAGAATTAATCTCCTTCCTTTTTTTCTATAAGAAGATTTTATAGATGAACTCAATTGATAACAATATTATTATCGGCTAAGCCCTCCGTCCCCAAAAGGATGACTAAAAGGTACAAATTTTTTTGTCCCCAAAAAGATGAGATAAAGTACATAAAGTGAAAGGTAAATATATCATTTAGTGGGGTCCATTAGAATAAAAAAATAAAAAATGCTCATCACTTTATATAATCCTACTTTTTTACTCTCTTTGGTCTACTTTTTACTTTTCTTAATATGTGTGCAAATTGTACTTTGTTCATCCTTTTAGGGACGAAGGGGAGTATTACACAAGGTTTAGTGAAAGGTAAGCCATGTGATGTACGACAAATTTCGAAGAGGATTAATTTCTGAAAATAATTATAAGAAACAAAATAAATCAACTTGGGTGAGGCTTTGCACTTCACTACGCAAGGATCTTTTACTTAGGTGATGCTCCCCACATATCATATTACCCCGAGGGTTTCTCAACCACATAAGAGAGGAAAATAGCTCATAACTTCATGCAATAATCAATAGTCTATAGAGTTATAATCTTGTGGGGATTACAACACTAAGAGACTCAAAACACTAATATTACTCGTAAAACAATAAAAGTACTAAAAGTACCAAAAGACACTAACTAAATAATAATATATCATAATAAATATAAATATTGTAAATCCCCACTAATAAATAAGTAATTAAAAATTACATCAATTTTTCCCAATTTAAACATAACAAAACTTTCAGAAAATAAATGTAAATTTCTTCTTGTCCTCATCACCATGAAAGTGAGAATACTATAGATCTACCTTCTTTAAATTAGCTTTTCGATTAGTTTACTATGGCCCATATCATAACTAGTACTCAAAATTTAATTTTGGTGTAAGGTCGAATGAACAGATAGATCAGACATATTTAATGATAAAAAGAGTAACACCAAAATAAACTAGTACCATGAACAGCAGCAATAGCAGACATAGTGGCAACTTCTATTGCAGCGGAAGAAGATACACCCTTGCCCTCTGGAACTCCAGAAATTACCTGGGAGTTCAAGCAATTTCTTTTACTATTTAAATACATATTAGGATTAGTAGATTCGTAATTTAATCATGAACTATTACGTATTCTAATTAAGCCACAGAAATTACATCCTGCACAACTACAAAATAAGATTACATGGACTTGATCTTTATCCTTCTGTAAGTATAACTTTGTTTCTTATTTAACAGGGAAATATATTGGATTAGTGTTGACTGTAGAGTACAAAAAGTAGTTGGATAAAAATGATGTTGAGTTGTTTCTTTTGTATGAATAAATAATCAAAACATTGTTTCTGTATGGATTTTAACATGCGCACAAGAGATAGCACCTTGTTTCTGTATGGATTCTAACATGCTCCCAAGAGATAGCACCTTTGGTGCATAAACATTTGAATTAGACTGGGCAATCTAGGTTCAAATCCATAAGGTTAACCCAACCTACATACATCCTTTTGCTTTGGATGCCTACTTTATATGCTATGAGTAGTGCTAGGTTTGAACATAAATTGTAAGGGACAAATACAACCTATACTTAACTGGATTTAGCCCATATATGTCTAATAAACTCATTCCAATCAAATTAGTCCTAAACCTTGAATTTATCTTACATATTCACTTATCTCTCTAAAATCTTTTAATTTTGTCTCTCTAAATTTTTTTTAATTTCTCTCTACAAACTTTTTTTTTTTGAAATAGTACCACAGAACGTGGACTAAGATTTATTCATCCAAAGATCCAAGGTAACAAAAAGAAGAATACACTGACCTACCTCGGGAAAGAAAACTCTGTAGATTAAGCTAATTTAGACAAGGCATGGGCTTCCTAAAAAATATATTTGTGTTGTATGGTTATTTTACATTACCATATGAAGTTTTTTTTTTTCTTTAATTTAGATTGGCAGAACTTCTGTATTGGTGATATAAATGTTCTCCCTTTTTCAGTTATGATTTATCAATATGTCAGTCAAATTTTACTTTAAATGCACTCCAAACTAATAGTTTTTTCTTTGATTCAGGATAAAATACTCTAAACTTTTAAAAGCTAGGCTCTCTCGGGTAAACACAATATAATTAACATTTACAATACACATCAATTACGAAGAAAATACAGAAAAACTCACCAGTATGCTGATACTGTCCTCAAATTGAACACCCAACTCATTCATTAGTACTAGAACCGTCCCAGCAACATATGCTGCCCACCTATAAAATAATCCTTATTATTTGCGACTCTGTTGCATCATATTGTGAATCAAAGAGAAACAGATGTACTAGAAAAGTTGCTTACTTTTGGGATGGGTCTCTAGCAAAGTACTGGTACGCCTTCTCATATGATATTGGCTGCCCACCATCCATGAAATCAGATAAATCCATATCAAAAGTTGGCCCACGATTCCCTAATTCTGACCCGAAAGATACCTGAAGTCAAATGACCAAGTTGCACATAAGTAGTAGTGACTTAAGCACATGGCTTTAACTATTGCAGAAAGAGAGATTAATGAGTTGGCACACAGTTCAAACGTATCTGCTTCAGGATTATGGGTCCAGGAGATTACAGCAAAAAATGGTGTAAATGTACATTAATACCATTTAAGATTTTAAATATAATATTTCTTTCTTTCTGTTTTTGACATGCCAATTACCTACTGTTCAAAGCAGCCCTGAGTGGTGCCTGTAAGAGTTTTTTCCAATCGAATTCAGTTTACCACATATATCAGGCTAATGATGCCAAATAAGAACTTTATCCTAAAAATATATTTCATAGAATCGCCCAACTTAAATAAATTCACTTTCACCAAACTCAGGTTTTCATATCAAAATTCTTGTGATATAAATGAATTTAAAGACAAAATCTTTACGGACAATTTGAAGAACAGGGGTCCCTCCTTGTCCTTCAGCATGCTGCCTAGCCTGGGTATGTTTCCATAACTTCTGCTTACTTGGATGATTCATCTGAACAGCAACATGACATGCTTCTCTAATTGGCATCTGAGAGATATAGAAAGATGAAATATCACATTATTTTAGAGAAAAGAGAATGAGAGGATATCATAACTTGAAACCTCAAAGTTATTCACACCCATAAGGGAGGAACCACTGAGGTGCCCAAAAGCTTAGGTACAGTTGAAGTTGCATTTATCAACATAGAGCAGAGTGGTTCAGAATGCTCCCAGATAGACAACAATGAAAGAGAGCTTCCCTCCAACCCCAACAAGATAAACAGATACTGAGAGAGAAACAAAGAGAGAGACAGAACCTGCAGAACAAGACTTCCTGAATAGTCTGCAATCCCTCCCATCACATCTAATCTTCCTGGAGCTCTTGCCACAAATATTTCCTCCTGCAAGACCAAATATCAACAATAATAGATAAGAAGAAAAACTAGCAACAAGAAAAAAAGAATAGAAAAAATAGCAACAATAATAAATAAAAAGAAAAAATAGACTAACTTCATAATTATTAAAGAAAATTATGAATGGAGACTTGACTTGTTTCGTGCATATTCCGCGACGCAGTTAATGTGAGAATATTTCAGAGTGGTTCTCTAAGACAGTAAAGTTTAGTTGCACTCAATAGAGCACAAATTGATGAGTGCGGATCATATTCAATCAGCACACATAAGCTGATGATGGTGAGGAGGAGGAATACAGGCTGTCTAAGATTTGTTTATCACTTTTAAGTACTATTTCCAACCTAAGGAGGAACTTGAGTATTTTTTTCCCTCTTTATCATATCTATCCATAGTCTTTCCATCCCATGATAATATAACCTTAAAGACGGATATGTTACTGTACTGGTGTTTCTTGATTATATGAGAATCTGACTTATATCAGAAAATTTAGGGGGGGGGGGGTGTTTGTAATGGAGAAGCACCGCAAAATAATTGCATAATCAAAGATACTAATACTTAAAATACCTCCCAGTTGAAAAGAGAAGCAGCAGCCATACTCTCCCGTTTTTGCTGCTTATGTTCAGGTAGACATGCAGCATGCAGTTCAGCTAGGTTCTTTAAGAAAGCTATTGTATCTGGAAGGCCATGATGATCACCATGAAGAATTTCAAAGTTTTTGGTTCTACAAAACATAATTAAATAAAATAATGCAAAGAACAAAATTGTCCACAAACAATTAAATAAATAATAACAAAGACATGAAAGAATAAGCTAACTCTTCCAAAACAAAGCAGAAAATAAGAACTTACTCTTCTGAAACAAAGTTACTTTTGATTGTTTTATCAGTTGGTAATGGAGTCCTAAAACTAAGTTCATCTTGTGCCAGCGTATACCAGTCCGGGACGAAGATATCTCTCCCAGGAACTCTTTGTAGTTGATACCCAAGTATGATTGCGTCCCGCAATCTCCTGGGTCCGCTAAGCTTTTCCAGAGAAATATGCATGTATTATAAAATGAACAAAATTATGTCCAAAACCTGAATTTCTTCAAAGAAAATGTAAGGTATGTTACATAGACTCGGATGGAGGGTCCTATTGGGCACAGTATTTTGAAGAGTCCAACACAGGTACTCCTCAATTTTGCCAATTTTTTGCACTAAAATGAAGTGTACACTACCCATACCCTTGTTCAAATGTCGAGTGTTGGACACGGGTACTTTAAGGCAAAGTAAAGAGTCCGTGGTAACATAGAATGTAAGTAAGCATCATTTTACCTTATCCAATGCATGAATTTTACCGATAGCTGCATCCTGTAGTATGCGTGCAGCCACCTAATGATAAAGAAGCAAGAATTGAGCATACAATAACAGAACTAAAAACTTACTAAATAAAACAGTCCATGAGGGCCAGGAAAGTTTCTTCTCACCCCCTCCCCGCCATATGTGGCTAATAGTATAAATTCAAGTTTTCGAAGGACCCTTAATTTTACTCTATTTAGCTAACTTTACAAGTTATTATTAGAAAGGAGAGCTAAGAAGGATTAAAATCTCCACACAAACATCACACAAGGAAAAAAAGAAAAAAAAAAAAAAAGAAGAAGAAATTATACTAGCTCATCCATTGGAGCGACATTTAAATTATGACAAAAGAATATAATATAAGGAAATACTTTTAATTTCTATTTAATAGGAATATAAAAATGTTAATAGAGGGCTTCGGATTTAATTTATAGAAGTTACAAGAAGAAAAAGTTTAAGTATCTCAAAAAGGGTTAAAGAGAATGTAGGAATAAAATTGAGGGGAAAGTGAAATATTCGGATTAGATACAATTGCTGCAGGGGGTTTCATGGTCAGGTGACTGACTGCACCTTAAGGCTTCCAGACCTGTTCCCATTTGATTCTATTATTTCTAGTTGCTTAGTAGCAATATCTTACGTTGCTAAGAAAATAGAGATACTATATTGGCGATATATACTTGGGGTCTGGTCCAAACGAGGCATGCAATATTTGGAATCTTTGTTCCTGGGCCTCCACATCCCCTTGTTTCTTTCCAAAGGAATAAAAAAAGAGAGAGAGAGAGAGAGAGAGAATAAAAGATTGGCATAACTTAAATCCAAATAATGGACCTCCTTTGTTAACATCTACAGATCTACTATACAATATAGAAAAATAAATGCCAAGTATTTAGTAGGAGCAGTAAAAAAAGACTCTTCATCTTCACTTTATTTCTTTTTAAAGATTGTACCATGAAAATTAAGAAGGTTCAAGAAGTTAAATACTTGAAATAAATAAATAATAATAAAATCATGACAGTTTTTTGCAATATAACTTGTTTTCCTATTAACAGGGGGCAATGGATTAAACATCCAAAGAAAACCAGCATTGATCAGTGATACTGCTTTGGACATCATATTTAGGCCATTAAGATTCTAAAAACGAAAGATGAATTAATATGAGAAGTGGCATACCTCACCACCATTGATGTCCCCCTGATAGCTGGGGTTCAAAGTAATCGCACGCTCGAGGTAGGGTTCCCATTGTCCTGTGAGCAGATCCCTCCTAATCATCTCAACACCTCCATTAAAGAACTTTAAAAGAGAAGAAAAAAAGGAAACAAGAGGTGAGTAAGATATGCTAAATTTACTATGTAAAAAGCTTAATAACTGTTTTGAGCAAAAAAAAACAAAACAAAAGTACATTAAGAAAATCACTGTACCTCAAGCATATTCCTAAGAAATGGTTCTTCATTAAAATAATCTCTGCGTACAAACACAAATGGTAATTTGTATGCCAAAGCTTCACTAACTGTGCCATATCCAATTTTTCCTGACAGAGAACATATAAAAGAGAGGTTCATAATTTAGCTTGGCAGCATTAAAAACCATTCAGCTCCTTAAATTTATAGGAACACTACCAAGCATGCAGTCTGAAGCTGAAATCAGATCAGGTGTATAAACATCTTTTGGCATCTTTATGAAATTTGGAGGAAGCTCTTGCCTTTCAGAAGCACCACAAACCTATATCATGTAATATAAGGACCTTTTCATCTCACACAAACCGCAGGTTTAAAGCAACACATTAGAGGGAAAATATTTAAAAGATCAGCCCAAATAAACCTACCAAGCATAGCCAATTAGTAGGTAGATATTCCTTCTTTAACTTCCACCCAACTGGCTGCAGGTGATTGACAAAAGATATAAAGTCAAAACCCTAACTGCCAAGATAATATCCTCAGCAAGAAGAAACTAATGACGTTTTACAGAAGATAGGATCCGTAACATAGTTTAATCTGAAATGGAAATTTTTGGAATTTCAAAAAATGTAATCATCAATATAAACCTTACCTGGCCTCCAAAATTAAATATAAGAACCTTCACATCATTCCCAATCCCAAGTTCTTTCCTAACCTGCTTAAAAATGAAATTAGTGGAAGCCTTTCCGAGAAATTATTACAAATACGGATCACTTGACAAAGTCTCACAAGACAAACCTCTGCTCTAGATTTGTGCAGCCTCCGTACAACAAGGGGTATATCAATTACATCACGAAACGCAGGCACTGAAAAAGTGGTATATCTCAAAAACAAGTAGAGAAAACCTCATCCAAATAAGTATATTAAGATAAATCTAACATAAAGCAACCCAATAGTGGAATGTGGTACAAGATCATATAGTAGATATAAAATAATAAACAATCAAGGAGATTATCGAGCTTTAGAACCAACATACTTGGGCAGTATCCTGGAAGGCGAATTAGAAATTCGCAATGAGAATAATCCTCGGCTATCTAAAAAATTCAAGAACAAATGAAAAAAGAAAAAAGTGGTCAAATCACTTGTACAAATATAATTAGCAATCCTTAATTACTTTTAAGCAAATATATGTGAAATGAAGATGCAGGTCAAGTCCATACCAAATATGCTCAAGAAAATTGAGAAAGTAATGAAAGAACCTAATATATAATGAAATTCTCACATTTAAAAGTTTGTTGAAGTATCAACCTTAAACTAATTGACAATGAGTGGGTTCAACCCTTCACACTTGCATTTGGTCCTCCACTAAGGTTCTTAGTGCTGCACTCTTATTGGTGTGTACAATATGATTCACAGTGAACATGAGGGAATATTTTCACATAAAGACTCATTCTCTAATAGTTTAAATTTAACGTACAAACTTGAATGATAAATGATAAGAATAAAACGTACTTTAACATAGGTTACTACAAGTGCCGATAAACCTATAAGGAGGAAGACAGGCTATTATCATCCAGCACTCAAATACTTTCTCGTTGCGAATAATACTTATGAAATTACAATGGCCGTAAAGGTGTAAACGGGTTCTTAAGAAGCTTAAAATCTTTCTGGAAACAAGTAAGAAGCTGATTCTAACATTGTAATGGCTAAAAGGTGAATTTCAATAACAGCCAGTGCTTCCTTTTGAGCAGAGATCCTCACAGAAATTGCAGATAATTGAAATCGACAAAGTCAGGTTTTTCATTTCCAGTCAAAATATTGGACGCAATAGTTCCATGCTAAAAAAAATAGCCAATTTGAGGTTCTTAGGGTCTGGGCTATGTAATTGCATAAAAGATTAGACATTTACCTGCCAAATAATTGACCGATTGTGATATCCAGCAGCCATTACATACTCTGAATATATGAAATCCCAACTGCAATAGTTGAAAAGAAAAGGAAGAAGAGGTTTAAGAAAGATTCAACGTATTCCAACTCACATCATAAAGTTACAAGTGGATGCAACACAGTAAAGGCCAAAACTTAAAAACAATGAAATTATATCAAAACTAGGATTAAAACAATAGCAAGGCTAAAATTGTAGAGTGTAAGCAAATTTATGATATTTTAAAAGTGCATAACAAAAACCTAACAATACCTATTAGGGTGTAAGTCAATCCATGTCTGTACCCAATAACATAAAACAAACAGATATTTGGAGAATATATAAAAGTGAAAATCTTGAGCAATATGGAAACATACCTGAAAAGAAAGTATAGAATGAACCTAAATTGGCATTGTCGATATGTCATCTAATAGCATCTCTCTCTATCATACCTTCATTGGAACTAACCAACCTTTTGCGTTGGAAGACAACCTTACAAAAGGCCAGCAAAATAACACTGTAATCCATCTTATCTTTGTGGCCCTCACATTGGATTCCATTGATACCCAAATAAACAGCACGACACATTCATTCTTGATTATCAATTCTAAGTGTTATTTGGTCCTATTATGAGGTATTATCAATACATTTCAACGAATAAAGCAGATAACGCATAGGTCCAGTGTCTCTGATTGGAGAACCCATTCTGATAGTGAGCAGGGAACCTCTCTTAATTGAAACACAACTAAAATCCTACAATTACGCATTGAGTCCTAAGCATACCAGTTACCATCATCATACCTGAAGTTTGTGACACAAACAGCATGAATTCCAGCATCTGCTGCCGCTCGGCATGCAACAGGAACTACATCTGAAACCTATATCCATTCAACAATAATATCAGCAATAGTGGTCCTATTAAGTGGAACATATATTGTAATCAACACTAACATATATGTGCCCCCAGCAAAGGTGAAATAAAATCCTTCAAAATCAGTAAATGAGAAATTTTAATACTAACTACAGTCTGTGTGTTACAATTTCATATCATAAATTGAAAAGAAAAAATGTAGCTGGGAGCATTTCAATACCACAAGGTTAGCTTTAATAGATTTCAGCCACTCAACTTCTGTTGCCAAAATAGATTCCCTGGGTACCACAGCCGTCTGAGAATACTAGATTAAAAATTAAAAAAGAAAAAGAAAAAAAAAAGGAAATGAAAGTCAGCCAACAAGTCCATACGGAATGATAGAGAACTGTGACCAAAAGTAAGTAAGCAAAATATTGTAATTAATAGAAGTCACCAAGATCTTTATCATATACAGAATAGCTTTAGCAGTAATTGTCAAGGAAACATTTGTCATTCCAGGCAACAGAACCTTTGGGTTCAAGAATTCACAAAATAGTTATGTATTACCTTTTCCAATGAAGCAAGACGATCAACAGTCAAAGCGTCTGCTTGAACAACTCCACAGTCCAATAGCACCTGTGCTACCACACAAACATATGTTCATGCTAGACATATAACACCACTACTTACATAAAATATTTTATAGTTAGTCAGAAATCAAATACTTTATTTGCAAAACTTGGGGGGGGGGGGGGGAGTAACAAGGGACATCTGAGTATCTTTTAGATAAGTTATAGTTTTACTTTTTTAATGGAACAAATCCAATCTATAGAGTAATATCAGCAAATAAGATGGTTCAGATGTGCAACAATGCACTCAGTTTGAAATAGGAAGTCTTTCAATTATCAATTATATATTCCTACACATTAATATTACTGCTTTCTGATCAAGAAAACACCCTCTAAGTGGTTCAGATCAATAATTATGAATGTTAATTTAAGGTGTCAAAGAAGAAAGAATAGACAGATGGTTCTATTATTATGATTAGAGTGCTACAGAAAAAAGTTCTTCATTGTGTCGACCAATTTTAGCTAACTGACCTTTCTAATTACAAGTCTAGGTGACTGTATTTCAGTTGTAAAAACATAGTCAGGGGCACCAGTAACCACATGAACATCGTGACCAGCGAGGATGAGATTACGAACAACCTGCCATCACAACTTCTCAACCATATCACAAGAATAGAATAATTCAAAGCATTAATATGAAAAAAATAATACTGAGTCAGCAAATTATAAATTTGTACTCGGTTTGGATGTCAACATACTTCACACTACATAAAGCACCATGCAACTGCAACATCATAAATTATAGCAGCAGAATGAAATTATATGCAATCGGCTATCGTGTGGACATAAAGTGATTTTGTTCTTGAAGGTTTATTCATTAACTGTGGTGGTTTGACCAATTTTATATAGATATGCTCTCACATGTATATTTCTTTATACTTCATGTGCATGCAACACCCACCACCAACCAAGCACATCAGGTTATTTCTATCTTGATTCTTTCAGATATTTTCACAGGATTTAAGTGATAGGAAGAATTATAAATCCCAGGTTTTTAAGATCAGTGGTCCCTTTTTCTTTTTCTGTTTTTGAGAAGTAAAAATCAGTGCCATTCTTAAGTTTTAAATCAAGATTCCTAAATTCAGGAGTTTCCAAAATCCAATATATTACATAACTTGAGAATTTCAGTCAAAACGGTAGAGAATGGTTTAACATATCAAAAGATAATTGGGATTGGACAGAAGTCTAATACCCAATTATTTAAAATCCTACTAGTATGCTTGATGAAAACAACATATATTAATAAGTAATTAATAGAATCAGAATTTCTGATCTAAAACCTTGTGATTTTGAGATCCAAATATTTAAAATTTCTACAAAAAGAACACCCAGATCATTCTTGTACTCATGCAATAATAAGTTTCTCATTGATCAAATAACAGACATATAGATGTTAATTTCAAAATAATTAGCATAAATAAAGATAGATGGATTATATATATAATAATAATAATAATATATATGTAATAATAATAATAATAATAATAATAATAGAGAAAGCAGAATGTATAAATTATTTACCTCGACAACGCGAGTAGCGTGGCCAAATCCATGACCGGTGACATAGTAAGCGAAGACTAGATGCTTCTCCGGCGATTCCTCCGACGTCTGATTGTTATTATTATTATTATTATTATTATCACAACTCTCCATTAACAAGCCACCAACGATTGATTATTTCTCCTGCTCCAACACAACTATGTTTATTTATAAATTCCTAAAACCCTCAACTCAAACCTCTTCTTACTTGCGTATGCGTATGTAGTGGTGGTATAGAGAGAGAGATAAATAAGTAAATAGATCCGTTAGTCGGACGAGGCGGTGATTATATATATCTCTATCTAGACCGACTCCGACTTAATCGTATTCAATTATGTATCATGAATGTATGTATATATATAGATAATACGTGTAACAAACGGCTACATCGAAATAGGCGGGAGAATCTGGACGAAATAACGAGGAGGAGGAGGAGGAGGAGGAGATTTTGTTTAGTTTGTTACGTCGGTGGAAGTTGAGTTGAGCTGAGCTGGACTGTCCTTTTCATACACTCTTTTCTCTTATCTTCTTCACCCCCACTTCTTTCCCTATCACACTCTGCTTAAAAGTGCATCCAAAATTTAAGGTTCTTTTGGTAACCCCTTCCACTTTCATGTTTCTATTTTCTATGTTTGGTATAGATTCGATATATGGATCTCTTAATTACAATGACTATTTGGTTTGTGACGTCATAATTGAATAAATAAATTTTGTGTTTTTTATTTTTTTAATGAATTTTACTTTCACTTTTTAAACCAAATATCATTTTCTGCTACCAATTTTAAGTATAATTATAGACACAAATTTAGAAACGGAAACAATTACCAAACGGATCTAAGTTTTTAGCTAATTTCTCTTGTGAGTTTTTAAAAATATGGATAACAAACAGAAATGAACAAAAAAAAAACTAAATCACTCTTCTAGCCAAAAAATTTCATCCAAAAATAGATGAATTGGATCAAAAGAAATATACTTAAAAGTAATCTTTTGTATTTTTTTTTCTTTTACAAACTTGCAAACAATTCAATATAAAACATAAATTTTTTATTTTTCCTCTTATTCCATCTTAAGTTAAGTACTTGGTTCTTTATTTTCCTTTAGAAATTCACAAATTAACATTGTGGTAGTATTACTATCTATATATCTCAATTTTCTTATAAGTTTTTATTAGCATGCATGAAATATACATTAATTAACATTGTGGTAGTATTATTATATATCTCAATTTTTTTATAAATTTTTATTAGTATGATATACCCTCCATCTACAAGTTTACTCTCCCTCAAATGCAATGCAACTTTATACATTAATTAACATTGTGGGCCCATCGACCAGCTTACTCCCCCTCAAATGCAATGCAACTTTACACATTAATTAACATTGTGGTGGTATTATAACATGATAATATAATGACCGTAGGATCGAAAAAATTTGAACTTAATACCTTGCATACTGAATTAAGTAATTAATTTATTTAAAAACATGTTTAAACTTATAAATAAAGGGGCCTACGATAGATATCATATTAATAGTTTTCATAATATGCTACTTGAAATGGTTGGAATATGATGGAAGGTTGTTTGGTTTGGTGCAGTTGAACAAATCAACCGGTAGGAGAGATTATGGTAATACATAGGGGAATAAAGAGCGAGTCATCATATTATAGACAACATGACGATGATGTAACAAATTCAAGTACTCAATAAACTAAACTGGATACGTACGTATGTAGATACTAGAGATATATTTCTTCTGTAGAATAGGGATGGATGGTGCATGGCCCAAAGCCTACCAGATGATTTTAACCAACTTATCGTAATTTGTTATGATTATGTTCAACTTAATTCGCTACCAGATGATTCTAACTAACTTATCTTTATTATGACTATGTTTAACTTTCGTTACTGTTAACGCCAGATTTTGGCCATCCGATGAGATCACCAAAACAACGGGTCAAAATCGCGCCAACAGTTGATTGTATTGTTGTAAAATCAAACTCACAAAATACATAAAGATAAACATACACACACAGTATAAGATCTGAACACAAGAATTTACGTGGAAACCCAATAGGGAAAAAATCACGGAGAGAGAGAAGGAATTCACTATAATATCAAGAGTACAAAATATCTATCTCTAAGTTGTGTCTTCTCCCCCCCTCAAACCTCCTGCCCCTGCTATATTTATAGAAGAAATACCCCATGTGGACTATGGCCCATCATATAACTTGGGCCTCCACCAGATTATTTGAGCCCAATTAATCACACCCCAACATTGCCCCCCAGTCTCCTATTTATAAGGAACTTAAAATAAGAGACTATACAGTAAGCCCACCAAACCCTTTAACAGCCAAGCTAGTAAAACTATTGAACCCGCCACATCTGCCATCACGTATCCCTTCGGGAGAACAACGCTTTTCCCGAATGATGTTTATCCGAAGGATGCCGATCCGTAGGATGTTTATCCGTTCAGGAGGAACGCTCCTCTTCGACCAAGGGCCGGAAGAGGAGAGGTCCCCGACCTCTGCCTGGGTGACCCAAAATGCTCCGCTCACCCAAGGGCCTGAGCTGAAGATATCCCCGTCCCCTGCCGAAGGATGTCCATCCGTAAGATGTCGATCCTAAGAATATTCTTCATTCAGAAAAACTAAGCCTTCCTGAAGGATGCCTCGGATCCGACCTTATAACGTCAAAATAGAGCCATGAGCTGAAGCAGAAGCCATGGGCTGAAGCCGAAGCCATGAGCTGAAGCCGAAGCCATTGGGCTGAAGCCGAAGCCATGAGCTGAAGCCATTGGGCTGAAGCCGAAGCCATGAAAGCTGAAGCCGAAGCCATGAGCTGAAGCCGAAGCCATGAGCTGAAGCCGAAGCCATTGGGCTGAAGCCGAAGCCATGGGGCTGAAGCCGAAGCCATTGGGCTGAAGCCGAAGCCATTGGGCTGAAGCCGAAGCCATGGGGCTGAAGTCGAAGCCATGGGGCTGACTGCCGACCTTCTCTCTTCATCACTTCGCTCCTTGCTCTTCGAACTTTACTTTATCTCTTTTATAGTACCAACCAAAAAAGTGGTCAACAAATCTTTTATATATATAAGATGAGTAAACAGGTAACCATAATTTTGAATAAAGTAATGAAATAAATTAAAGCATGCCAGGAAGAATATCAGGAAGCATTCACGCATCAAATATGAGATCCACTTATCTTTTATGTGTAGGACCTCCTCTTCTTGGTAAATCGGTGATTTTGATTCAATATTAGAACCAAGCTTCCCATAGACGGCGCCAATGTTAACGCCAGATTTTGGCCATCCGATGAGATCACCAAAACACCGGACCCAAGATCGCGCCAACAATATAAATACAGAATAAATAGTAAGAAGACCAAGATTTAACGTGGAAACCCAAAATGGGAGAAAACCACGGAGAGAGAGAAGGAATTCACTATAATATCATGATTACAGATAGTGTTTGTGTCGTGTGTTCTTCCTCCTGTTCCATATTGTCTCCCCCCTTATAACCTCCTGCCCACTACCTATTTATAGAAAAAATACCCTCAAGTGGACCATGGCCCATCATATTTATTGGACTTCCACCAGATTTATTTGAGCCCACTCCATATTGTTGTAAAATCAAACTCACAAAATACATAAAGATAAACATACACACACAGTATAAGATCTGAACACAAGAATTTACGTGGAAACCAATAGGGAAAAAATCACGGAGAGAGAGAAGGAATTCACTATAATATCAAGAGTACAAAATATCTATCTCTGAGTTGTGTCTTCTCCCCCCCCTCAAACCTCCTGCCCCTGCTATATTTATAGAAGAAATACCCCATGTGGACTATGGCCCATCATATAACTTGGGCCTCCACCAGATTATTTGAGCCCAATTAATCACACCCCAACAGTTACTATTAACATTTGTGCAAAATAATCTTGGCCACAAACACTTCTCCTGATGTATATACATTGCGAAAGTTTTTAATCGAATTATGATTGCGACGTATGTACATGCATAGGATAAAAATTAAGAATGGTTTCACTTTAATTTATTTTATCTTATCGCATATACTTTCACGTTGGTCGTAATATTCTAATTTCGTTAAATATTTATCGATATGTATATCATTTTCCTTTCTGCATCATGTATTAGTTAGTAAAAAAATAATATAAAAAATTAACAAAATTTTATCAATTTAAATGTTACGATTAACATTTTTTTTTGTAACCGTGCATATTAGTAACCACTCTTTTCTTCTTCTTATGGTGCGACCAAAAAGTAGAGAGAGAGAGAGAGAAAATGAAAACTACTTGGCTTTACCTACAACTTGTACTCTTTTGTCAAACGTTGTCAATTTTGACTATACAGATAATTATGACCTAACTAATTAAATCTGAGTCCAAATTATGAAACCTCACTAATATATCTTTAATTAATTTTATACTTGTACTTCCAAAGTGAGTAAGAGGAAAATAAGATAGTACTATGTCATGCACTCATTTAGTAAATCATTACGAAGGGGAGGGGACAAAATTTTATTTTATAATTACTTATATATATTTTAAAAGCAATGAGCGTTATTCCTTTTTTTTAATATATAAAAAAGCTTGCATACGAAGCACACATGTATATTAATTTGTATTTCTTATTTAGGAGTAGTTAGAAAGAATTAGGAGAAGTTTTTTGTTATTTTTTATTTGTTCGAATTCGGAGAAGATTGATTATTACTATGTACTAAATCGTACCTCCTTTCCGCATGAATTTATTTAGTTTAGTAATAGTGAATGATCGAGATGACAATATGTCATTTTATACGATTATCGATAATTAATTAAGTATTCCGTACAAAATACGAATTATTTTTTAAATAAAATTATTTTTTAATTTTTAATTTATTTTATAAAGTGGTTATAAAATATATTTTTTGAATTTTAAATTGGCTTCCTGCTATTATTAGATTGACTAAAGATAATTTGCTTAAAAAATGAATTACTATAGATCATATACAATTGTCGAATTCTTACAATTGAGTGTTACTAATATGATTCTTTTGTTAATTTTAATTTAATATTAAGTTTTTATATAGTTTTAAAATTTAATATTTAGTTTTTATAATAAATCCTTCGTATTTATATATGCCTTTTTAATTAGAGTTCAAAATTGAGTGCAAACCTAAAAGCCTAAACGTAGTATTTAAGTCATACTATATTGTATAATTATTAACTAAATAAATTATATAAAAAATAAAATTATTGTAAAATAATAAGTTATAATCATAATTTTAGTTTTAAAAGATAATTAAATTTTAATTAGTAATATACAAGTCAGGATTTTTTTTTTTAAAAAAAAATTGATTAACTCAAGGTCTCTTTATATGAAATAAAGTGGTTTACAAAATTTTAGTGGTTAATACATTTTGTAATATACACTATAATTTTATTATATTAATTATTATTTACTCATAATATTTTTTTTAATATTTTTTAGGTATATAATTATTGTAAGTAATGAGTTGCTATTATGATTTTAGTTTTAAAAGCTAGCTATTAAATTTTAATAACTAATATACAAGTTAGAATTGTTTTGTAACATTAATCAACTAAATGTCTCATATATGTAATAAAATTGATAACTAAAGTAATAATTAATATATTTCTAATATATATATATATATATATATAATTTTATGTACTCATAATAATTTTAATATATAGACATTTAGAGATTAAAATTGAGTAGAAAATTAAATTAAAATTCTAATTCCTAAATAGGATTTTTAAGTTAAAATTTATTATACGACTTAGTAACTAAGACGCTTATAAAAATAAAATTGTTTTAAAATAATAAGTTAATATTAAAATTTGTAGGACCCTAAAGAGAGTTTTAGTTCTAGTTAAATTATTTATAACATTACATAAGAGCATAAAAAATATTTTACTTATAGTTAAATTTTAGGCCTATATCAAAGACCAAAGAGGAAGACTAAAAAATCATGTTTTGTCTTATTATATATTTATATAGATATAAATATAGATAATAATAATAATAATAATAATAATAATAATAATAATAATAATAATAATAAAGTGTTCTTTTGTGATTTTTTGAATTTTTATTTTTTACAAACGAGACTCTTTTTATGAAATATAAGGAGTACCTGCTACAAAACTATATGAATCATATCATTTTAAATTTTAAGATTTTGCTAATTTGCATTTAAATTTTATTTTTGTATTGTTGAATTAAACAACATTTTTTCCTTACAAATTAATTTAACATGAAATCTTATTGATCACTAACTACTTTTAAAAATGCTCACAAAGTCAAAAAAAAAAAATAAAAAAAAAATCATCCTCATTTCCTTGCATTTTTTGGGTAAAAGAATTGAGCGTACAGTAGGGTGTAAACTCATCTTGGTTGAGCTAGAAGAAGGCCAACGTGAGAAAAGCCCTTAATTCTGCCCAAATCCAGTCAAAATTTCCCACTTCCCTTCTTCTTCTTTTTATCTGTTCGGTTCACATTTTTATTCCTTGCCAAAAGAAGAAGAATAAATCCAGTAAGAAGAAGGCCAATGTGAGGAAATCCCCTTAATACGGCCCGAATGCAGTAAGAGGTATCTGGATTTTGGACACCTTCATCTTTTTCAAACTCCTCCACAGTCCACACACATACGACCTCCGTCCTTTTACACCAATGGTTTCTGCTTTTCTTGATTTGGTAAGATTAACACTTAACTAATCGGTGATGTTCTTCAGTTATATATATTATTCATCCTCGTATCATTTATTTGGCAATGTAGAAAGCTTATATCTTTACTATTTGTTGCAGAGCTATGGTCTAAATTTTGTTGCTAACTTGGGTTTTAGGCCAAACAAGGGAATAAGGGCTTGTAATTGTCAGGTGGATATTTATTTACAAATCATTTTCTGCTAGCTTTGTGTTCATACTTCATCTAGCTTATTGTTTGGGATGATGAGAAAAAATTGAGTGAGTAGAATTGTAGAAATGATTGTTGTTATGCTTTTTATGTTTCCAGTTGTGTTCACGAGGAGAACTGTAGAAGCAACTGAAATATGCAATTGTGCTTCTCCAAGTTGCAATCTTTGGTCAAACCCATGGCGAATTTTGTGCGCTTTTTGTTCTTTACAAATTTTTTTTCACTTCCATTAACAGTTATAATTTATATTGGCCAATCTTTGATGTCTTAAACCTTAAAGCTGAAGAGAGACAGTTGCCATTTCTCCGTCAAGAGTGGTGTAAATCCGTATAATCTTTTGGAAATGAATAGACATGCCAATGTAGTACAGTTAAGACATCTATAAATCAGTGTTGATTTGAATTCGATTGGATATACTGCAGTGAAATAAGGGTTTCAAGTCTTGGACTGGCCTGAAAAAGTTGAAAAGGCTGGAATGGATTAGGAGACCTAATAAGGACAGAGGAGAAGTTGAATAGAAATGCACTTTTTTGAAACTCAAAGCTAGGGTACAAATACTTAATTAATTAATGCAAACCCATTCATTCTATATAGTAAAACTGTCTTAAGAAAGATGTGAGATCATCGACTAAACAACACAGATTTTAGAGCAATATATTACTAGAAGCATTTCTGTGGTCATTTATAGAAAAACAAAACAATCACTAGATAAGTAATCTCGATGTTGTATAGGTTAGTATTTGCCTGAACAAATCATTTTTTGGTGTTTAAGTAGGACTTGAGATCTGGCAGTTAAGATGTGGAAAATGATCCAATTATAAGATGCAGAAACAACGATTCGTTAAACTCCTCTCTCGATGGCAAAATATTTTAGGAAATTTATGGTTTAGTTTTTAGGGCTCATCTCAAAGGTTTCACTTATCTATGGCTTCCTAGGTAAAAACTAGTTGGTCAAATGTACAATTCTTAAAATTCTGAAGGTTTTTGTTGTCCAAAGAGTTGAGAACTAGTAAGCATCACTTAGTTTCTAATTTAAAGTTATCAGGATGTCAAGTGTTTATACATGGTTGAGTCTAAATGCTGCCACTTTACACAAATATGCAAGTTCATTATTATGGCACCTTGCGATGCCTTTGGAAAACTCAAATGGTTGAGAAACTGAGAAATGATTACTTTGTCATGAACCTATTCGAGCTACGTATATGTGTAAGATTCTTTATGTGCTCATGGACGAGTACTAAGAAACATAGGTTATAGGACCCCTCAAAATATAAACTACATGAGGGAAGTTCATTTGCTTATATACGAGGATTGAGGAGTGTCAACAGCAAACTTCATATTGGAGCCATAATATTAATAAACCTAACTAATTATCTGGTTTGTCATAAAATTCTTGCAGGAAAAAAGCGCTGTAGAGCTACAAAACAAGCACATTAGCAAGAATCTTACAGAAAACACAAGATGTGTTACGTTGGATGATATTGTTGTTCCTGATACTCAAGCTGCACAGCAAAATAAGCTCCCTCCGCTTGTTAGTGCATTAAAAGCTTCAGCAGAACAAAATGCCGCGAGCTTTCACTTCCCTGGGCACAACAGAGGTCGGGCTGCACCATCATCGTTGACTCAACTAATTGGCAGAAGAACCTTCCTTCATGACTTACCTGAGCTCCCAGAGCTTGGCAACCTCTTTTCTCCGGAGGGTCCCATTTTAGAGGCACAAAGAGAAGCTGCCAAACTATTTGGAGCATCAAATACATGGTTTCTTGTTGGGGGTACTACATGTGGAATCCAGGCAGCCATTATGGCTACTTGTTCGCCTGGAGACACACTTATTCTCCCTCGTAATTCACATATATCAGCCATTTCTGCCATGGTTTTATCTGGTGCTATACCAAAGTACATCATTCCTGAATATAATTTTGATTGGGACATCGCTGGTGGGATCACAATAGCACAGGCAAGTGTGCGATGATTTTTAAGTTGAGTCATCTCTTTGTTTTTATTTGAAACTTATAAACCTGATCGTTTATATTGGGTTCAAAGTAATATTATTTCTTTTCCCTTCTAGGGAACATAATAAGAATAGGAGCATCTGATATGGGAGTCCATTGGTTGTACTTTAGAATCTTCATTTTTAAGTTTTCTGGGAGATGAATTTTAGTTTGATATTTTACTTTTGATAAAAAAGTGAACTTGAACTTACTAGTAGAAGGAGATTTTGTGGCCCTACACATAAGATCACATGGTCTACGCAGAACCTATATCCTCTTCAACCTCTTTGGGAAAGATACTGTATTCTTTTTGTTTTGCTTATCCTTGCTTCGTTCCTATCTTTCTCTCCCTCTCCCTATCCCTCTCTCTCACAGTATCTAATGGAAATGTACATGTATAATACGTAAAGCAACTACATCTAAAAAGACTTTGTAATTAATTTATACCTTTATATGTATAATATGAAATTACAACATTTAACAGTCTTTAATTTTTAATGACGAGTGTGTATCATAAGATGACTTCTTTTTATTTCCAAATAAAATCAAACTCAGCTGGTTTATTATTACAGGTAGAAAAGGCAATGGAGGAATTGGAAATTGAAGGTCGGAAAGCAGCTGCAGTTTTTGTCACTTCACCTACATACCATGGTATTTGCAGCAACCTGGATGAGATTTCCCTGCTTTGTCATTCTCACAATATCCCTCTAATTGTTGATGAGGCCCATGGTGCCCACTTAGGATTTCATCAGGAGCTACCAAGTTCATCCCTTTGTCAAGGAGCTGATCTAGCTGTACAGTCCACTCACAAAGTGTTGTGCTCTTTGACACAGTCTTCAATGTTACATATGTCTGGAAATATTGTAGATAGAGAAAAAATCTGCAGATGCCTTCAAGCGCTTCAAAGCACTAGTCCTAGTTATCTGCTCTTATCATCACTAGATGCTGCTAGGGCACAACTAAGTGAAAATCCACAAACTATCTTCAACGAAACCATTACATTGGCTGTTGAAGCAAAAACACTGATCAATAAAGTTGGTGGAATTTCAGTTCTTGATTTTCCAAGCTTTTCTAGTTTTTCTGCTATTGATCCCTTGCGAATTACTGTTGGTGTATGGAAGCTTGGTGTGTCGGGTTTTGAAGCTGATGATTTCTTATACAGGGAATATGGTGTTGTTTCGGAACTTGCTGGGACTCGATCTATTACATTTGCGATTACCTTAGGAACTTGTAGAGAACATGTTGAGAGGCTTGTGCTAGGTTTAAAGCATCTATCAGAAACTTTCTTTTCAACTCAAGGCAGGGAAGAGATACCAGATGATACCAATCATTTTGCATCCCTTGAAGATACTAGGATGAGCTTAAGCCCGAGAGAGGCCTTCTTTGCTAGTAAAAGGAAAGTGAGTGTCGAAAACAGCCTCGGGGAGATATGCGGGGAGCTGATATGTCCATATCCACCGGGGATTCCATTAATGATCCCCGGTGAGATTATAACAAATAGTGCATTGGAAAATCTGCTGCAAGTGAAAAGCAAAGGTGGTGTTATTAGTGGAGCTGCTGATCCTCTTCTCTCCTCCATAGTAGTATGTAATGGATGAGCATAATTTAGCCAGCTTTTCTAAAAAGCAAAGGTGCCCTTATTAAGTAAGGAGTTACATTTTTTTTGAAATTGTTTCAAAAATGAGTGAAAATGTTTTCAGTAATAGACATTTTTTTTTTTTTTGCAAATGTATTCATGTTCAGAAAGAAATAAATTAAATACACATAGTTTTAAGCAAATACATGAAGTAACGTGCTAATTATATCATGTTACAAGAGAGAAGAGGCGGTCTGTTGGTTGTGTGCCATGAACTTGTGTCAAGGCCCGATTCATTTCTTGGTCCAAGCTTTAGTAAGATTTTGCAGGTGTTTTGTGGGGTATGGACTCGATGGACCCATTTTGATACTAGACTGGAATCTTTTCTAAGCTCTATCCGAATATATTTAAAAAATAATATGTACAAAAGTATATGATAGGAAAGGGTAACTTCAACTTATGTGTGTTTTTTCTCATAATTCTTCATAGGTCCAAGTGAAGTTAGGCAGGAATATGGAGACTCGAGACATATAATGGAGTTTACCAAACAAGAAGGCCAGACAATTAGGTAAAAGATTAGATTAAGAGCCTATACATTTGAAAATGTGAAGGAATGAAACCAAGTTCAAAATAAACTAAAGCTATATCTATTTCTTTTTTATATTTTCCCAAACAACAGCAACTCTAGCTGATCAAAAAGAAAACACCAACTCTATCAATTGTACAATCAACCAAAATCAGAACCCCATCATCACCCCTCAACTTTTCTCAAGGAAATCAAATCCATAATTTTTTTTTTGTTTCTGCTAGCAAGAACAAATCTTGCAATACAGGGCAGGTGGGGAGAAAGGTGTATTAACATAGTTACTGAAACATAAACAGCTCATGATAGGCACCAAAGTAGTCTGACTAGACTCTTCTACCTTCCTCTTGGTGATTTTCATACATATAATCACCATTGTGTGTCTTTGTACTTGGTGTCCTTGATCTCTTTGCTGCTCGATTTTGGGGTTCAAAAACAGGTGATGCCTCGTATGGAGCAGAATATTCTAGCCCCCCAAGCTGCAAGTTTGTATTCTCGTTTGGACCTACCCATGCTATGGGATCCACTGCAAAATATGTAAACATCCTAAGTCAGAGTGGGGTATTTCCATCATAGACATTTCAGAGTTACTACCAGCCTAGGTTATGTCTGGCACGTATACCAACATTTTCAATGAAACAAATTATACATTTTTTCTTTAATTATACATGGTCTGGCCCAAACCTATACGAGGGTATACGACTTGTATGTTATGTTTCACATCAAGTTTTTCACACACCTTCAGAAGGTTCAAAATCTCCAGCAATCCCCAAACCACTCCCATCAAGTAAAGCGGAACGAGCAGGGCGCTTTCTCACATAGTTTTCCTGCAAAGGTCTTGGAATTTGAAAAGAAAATTGAGACATGGCCACCCCTTCTGCCTCATCTGGATGTTCCAGCAAGTACCTGTCAATAGAAGGAACGCCATTACTGATTGGTTTTAACATTTATATCAACACATACATGGAGGGGACTGAACCTCCTATATTTTAGGAGCACCACACCAATTTTTTACTCAAATTTATAACCATGCAACTTGATTTCAAGAAAACGCAAAGCAGGCGAATTTCATGAGCTTACGAGAACTTACAAAAAAAAAAATTCACTATTGCTTTGAAATTACGAGAACTTACCAAAAATTTCACTATTTCCTTGAAAGAGATTGCATGGCTAAAAGGAAAGGTAAAATTGGTGCAATTATTACATCTTACAATAAGAGTTACACTTCAATTCTTATGTGGAATAGATAAAGGTAAAAGTTATTAGTAATTATTCTTAAAAAATAAACAATAATTGAAAACCTATATCATCTTTAATTTTATCTAATATGAAAACAAAGAACTACAGATCAGAAAAGCAAGATTTACAGCACTACTAGTATTATCAAGTAGTGGAAAAAATTACTTTTGAACTTCAACCATGGATCGAAGTCTCTTGCCTGATGGTGCAACATAATACCTGGAAAGAGTAAGAAAAGACAAATATGCTAGTAAGCTCAAAGAAGCTGCATTACAGGGTACCACCTAGAGCTAAATAAGTTGAAACTTAAAAAACACAGCATACAGAAAACAGATAAAAAAGTAACACATACACGTCTGCAAATTTGGTGCCTCCTTCACCTCTGATCCTCAGAAGTCGCTCCCACCCAAGAGGGGGCTGAGCAATGTTGGGCTTATCTATTGCCCATAGTCTGCTGCCATCTTGCATAATATCAGGTTGATCATCGCATGATATCTCGGGGCGCCACTCACGAGCTGCTTCACATATGAAAGGCTGCTCCAAAATGTGTTCACGAATTTCCTCGTATTTCTCCTTCGACGGGATGAGCCTCCACTTAAAACAGATAGCACACTGTACAGTGAAAGCTCCCACAGATGGCAAAACTCTGGAAGCCTGATTGTGAAAAGAGTATCTTGGGAAAGGCGGACGTAAATAGTCAATGGGATCAGGAACAGCTTGAATTTCACCAGAACCAACATCAGCAGGTTCGTAAACAACCAGCTGATTCTGTGCATTATCACAATATTGATCATCTTCATCCTCTGAGCTATAACCCCTTTCTTCAGAAGAAGAAATTGCCTCTGCAGGTCTGTGAAGAGTGCTTTCCTGCCGACCATGTAAAGTTGAATCACAGATTTCATTCTGTTCCCCTATCTTGTCATCCTGAAGACCAAGTGAGATAGAGCCACTGCTGTCAATTTGACACCTTGTGTTGCTATCAATGGATGCATTGACGTCATTTGGCTCTCTTTTGATTTTAATGGTAAGTTTTGTAGAACGTGGCTTCATCTCAGTAGATCTCAATCACCTGATGCAACGAGATATTATTAGCAAAACATGCACCGCCTTTAAAAATTGTGAATCAAAAGGATGGAAAGATTTATTAAATCAAAAGATGCCATTTCTGCAGGATAAAGACAACAAGACAAAATCTAAAAGTTTTCAGAGCTGATACAGTTACCAAGATTTATCCAATAAACACTCCATGACACTCTCAGACAATTTCTTTACACGTTTCAACTTTCAATAATTCTGATAAAAAGTTCTTTTGAGCCAAGAACGTCCCCGACAATAACTAAAACATGACACTCATAACTCACTTAGACTTGTCAAACATGAAACTCTCATAATTTTGGCCTTTTTTTTAATAAACATGAGTTATAACTTTGTTTTAGTTAGCCAAGAAGTATAATGCTTGGTGAAATAAAATAAAATAAAATTGGTTTACCAAAATGCAATAAGATAGGGGGAAAATTAAATTTAAGTGGCTGGAGAGAGTAAAAAATGAGTATCAATTTTACCCATGGTGGACCCCACTAAAGTACACTAATGAATATTTCATTTTATTAGACTAGTAGACCCATTTTAAGTACACTTTTGAGGTTAAAATAGCCTCTGTATTCACTTTTCCATTTGAATTTTGTTCTTACGTCATTCTAAAGTAGACAATTTTTTTTTACTTATATCATCAGTCAGTACATATTATATTACATTCATATATACCTCTTACGTAAAGAAACCCCAAGGGGTGAGAGTAATGGCAAAGGCCTACACTTGTATTTACAATAATTCTTTGCTATTTACATGACAGGATGATTAATGATTATGAAAATTCATAATGTAAAATTTTAGCATTGCATTCATGTGATGTATTAAATTTATTAAAACTATTTTATATGAATTTTTCAATATCTGTATTGAAAAATATAATTATATGATAGATCCGTGATTGTCCGTTTACTAAACTTTTATAATTTATTGTCTTCACGTGTCCGTGATGTGTCATATCTCTGATTCTATGTCTTTTGTCTATGCTTCGCAGAAGCGCAGAACATTGCTAATCTCAAATATCGAAACAAAACCCTAATGAATTTAATCTGTTTACAGCTACTGCAATAAAAACAAGCTCACTACACGGAAGAAGAAGAAGAAGAAGAAGAAGAAGGGGGAGAGGAAGGGGGTTTACAGAAGAAGCATGTGAAGGGCTTGAAATAGAGTAAGCATAAATACTCCCCAAAATTGGAATACACGTTCTTCTTTTTATCCAAAACACACACATACACACTCCACACACACACACACCACTCAACAATAAATTATTTGGTTTCATTCTTTTTTGCCAAGTATATCTCTTCGGATCCATCCTTTAAAATTATTTACCTTTTTCCTAATCTATCTAATAGGGTTCTTATTGAAAGCTAGTAACAACACCTATAAAGAAAAAGAAAAAACTAGGCCATGAATTATGGACATCCTAAGAAATATACATTGAAATCATACCTACATACATAAAAAGATATTCTCATAAACAGTATAAAGGTAATGGATACTCGCAGAAAGGAAAAATCAGTCTACACAAGTAATAAAAGATAATAAATTAGAGAAACAAGAACATAAATAGAGAATGCTAAATTGATGTTGATTTATAAGTTTTATTAGCTAGAAACTAATCAAATTGAAGCTGTAACCTGCAAAAATGAAAACCCGTTCATACAATCAGAAAATCAAAATTAAAAATTACTACATTTGATCACACAAACCCTTAAAGTGCACATAAAGATCAAACTAAACAAAACAAAAATAAACCCAGAAAAAGTATAGATAGCTGCTTAGATACATTTGTGTAAATATACAGATATACATGCATATAATCCACCTCCATGAGATAAATCGACCAGGAAAATCATCACCAAAACACCCACACAAATGGATAAATCCACAAAAATTTATAAATAACTAAAACATGCATTTAAAACGTATGCGATAGAATGTACAAAAATGAGGATAAGCCGATCGAGATCTGAACCGATGATGATCAGTACCTGATAAATCAACGGCAGAAAGTGAAGAGATTTAGATGCTAAACATGGAGCAATGGCTTCGTTTGCCTCGGGAGGAGAGAGAGAAAAGAAAGAAACAGTGGGAGGGGAAGAGAGAGAGAATTGATGATGAAAACGAAACATTCATATCTGACACGGTATATATATATATATAGAGTCCGGATCCAGTGAGGGATCCCGGACTTTCTTAAAATGCGGGACATTTTTTTTTTTTTTGCTTTTTTTTAAAACAACTAAAAATAAATAAATAAATAATTATGGAACTGAAATTTTTACATAATACAGTGTTTTGGGCGTGATTTGGATACATATGACAAAACATATATGTGCAGTCTGCACAGACTGTACATACATGTGTTTGTTATATGTATTCAAATCACGCCCAAAACACTGTATTATGTAAAAATTTCAGTTCCATAATTATTTATTTATTTTTTTTAGTTGTTTTTTAAAAAAAAAAAAGCAAAAAAAAAAGAAAAAAAAAGTCCCGCATTTTAACAAAATGCGGGATCCCTCACCTGATCCGTGTTGTGTATATATATATATATATATATATATATATATATATATATATACACAACAAGCTTCTTAAACGAACTAAAAATGCGGACTATTAACGTACTAGAACAAAAGCAAAGAAAAGCACGCGGGTTGCATTTTAACTATATGAGTTGTATTTTTTCGGGTGGTTCGGGACAAATGGGTTTGATTAGAAACAAAAAAAACCCAAATCAATTCTCAGATTTTGGGTTACAGGTACTTTTGTCAAATGATATATAAGCATAAAATACTTCTGATTCTTCTAGAGACCAAAATTAAAAGTCTAAAACATTTAGTAAAGAAATATATTATACTCCTTCCATCAAAAAAATAAGACCACTTCTTTCAGGACATCCAAAAATGAGAAATTACTTGTAAAATCATATTATGAAATTTCATCATCTTTAAGTAAGTTGTGATAACATAAAGTATAAATTAAAAATGAAAGGAATTTTTCAGATTCTGTTATCCTTGAAATGTAAAAAACCCAAATCAATTTTCTCTATCTAGATCCAGTGAGGTAAACCCTAAATTTCATACGCTAGACAAGTAACTCCATCAAATTAACACTTCTAAGTCGCTTTACCTTCGTCGCAATTTGCGAGAGAGAGTCAATTTGGCCAGAAATTGTGAGACTGCGTCGGTGGTTCAGGTTGAGAGAGCTACAGCTTTGCTGCTGCTTTGGGTTGAGAGAGAGAGAGAAAAAAAAAAGTTAAGCCAAGACAGAGGTGAGAGAATCTGAGAATTGATTTGGGTTTTTTTGTTTCTAACCAAACCCATTTGTCTCGAACCACCCGAAAAAATACAACCCATATAGTTAAAATGCAACCCGCGTGCTTTTCTTTGCTTTTGTTCTAGTACGTTAATAGTCCGCATTTTTAGTTCGTTTAAGAAGCTTGTTGTGTGTGTGTGTGTATATATATATATATATATATATATATATAGGGTCCTAATCCGTGGCAACCGGTTGCCACGGACACTATTCCAGCAACCAAGCTATCATCCGTTGATTAAATGAATTAATGTCTGAGATCAAAAAAAAAAAAGGCCAACCGCTACATGTTGTAGCGGCACTACCAAATTACTAAAATGCCACCAGATTTCTAATATAATAATACATTACCATCCCATCATATTAATATAATAATAATATTTTTCCCTCCTTGCCGCTACAACATGTAGCGGCCGGAGTTTTTTTTTACCCACCTTGTTGTCCCAATTTGATTGTCATCCCAATTTAACTAATATATATTAATTAATATTATTAATAATAACTAATATATATTAATATTATTAATAATAACTAATTTTATTATTATTATTTTATAATGATATTATTTTATTAAAATTAATATTATCAATATTATTTTATTAATTTTAATATTACTAATTTTATTTTGACTAATATTTGTTATTTTTGTTACATTTTAACTACATTTTAAAATATTAATATTAACTACATTTTAATATTTTATATTTTTCAAAACAAAAATAACAAATATTAGTCAAAATAAAATTAATAATATTAAAATTAATAAAATAATATTGATAATATTAATTTTAATAAAATAATATCATTATAAAATAATAATAATAAAATTAGTTATTATTAATAATATTAATATATTAGTTATTATTAATAATATTAATATATATTAGTTAAATTGGGATGACAATCAAATTGGGACAACAAAGTGGGTAAAAAAAAACTCCAGCCGCTACATGTTGTAGCGGCAAGGAGGAAAAAATATTATTATTATATTAATACGATGTGATGGTAATGTATTATTATATTAGAAATCTTGTGGCATTTTAGTAATTTGACAGTGCCGCTATATGTTGTAGCGCCTGGTTTTTTTTTTTTTTTTGATCTCAGCCATTAATTCATTTCATCAACGGATGATAACTTGGTTGCTGGAATAGTGTCCGTGGCAACCGGTTGCCACGGATTAGGACCCATATATATATATATATATATAGGGGAATGATCCACAGAAAACGTTAGTTATGAACACTATTTCATCTAACTGTGATCCAACCGTTTAAAATAAGATCCAATGGTTGGTCGTGGGCACGGCCGCTACTTCCTCTAGCCTTCATGAAAGTTCGTATAAATATTTGGCCTTCTGCTCAGGACAAAAGTCTAAAATACCCTTTAATTATATTTAAATAGTTTTAATATATAAAATATTTAGAGTTTAAATTTTAAACAATCAAATTATCACATTAATTCACAATGTTAAATTATATTACATAAAAAATTATATTATAAATATTTTATACAAATAAATACATTGAAACTAGTTAATGCATTTATTTGTATAAATTGTCAAATATATCAATGTATTTATTTGTATAAAATATTTGTAATATAATTTTTTATGTAATATAATTTAACATTGTGAATTATTGTGATAATTTGATTGTTTAAAATTTAAACTCTAAATATTTTATATATTAAAACTATTTAAATCTAACTAAAGGGTATTTTAGACTTTTGTCCTGAGCAGAAGGCCAAATATTTCTACGAACTTTCATGTTGGCCGTTACTCCCTATAGCGGCCAGTCAAAACGACGCTAGAGGGAGTAGCGGCCAACATGAAAATTTTGGCTGGCCGCTAGAGGGAGTAACGGTCGTGCCCACGCCCAACCCTTGGATCTTATTTTGGACGGCTGAATCACAGTTAGACGAAACAGTGCCCATAACTAACGTTTTCTGTGGATCATTCCCCATATATATATATATAGTATATTGGTAGTATAAATTTGTGAAGCGGTGAATTTCTAAGTTAGTAGTATTTGCTGGTGTAAAGGTGGACTTTGATTACTGAGCATTGCTACATTTATATAAAAAGACATCTTATAAAAAATAGTTTATAAGATAATGTGTATATAATTTTAATAGTTATAATCACTCGCAATCAAATATATTATTTTATAATTATTCTTTAGTCACCATAACCCATAATATTATTGTTAATTAATATTAGGAATTTTTTATTTTATATACCAACATTCATCACTCGTAAATTAATTGTAATAGTAATCACAAAAAGTGTCTAACTTATAAAGTTTACAAATTTTAGTAAGTGTCCAACTTATAAAGTTTACAAATTTTAAAAATATATTTTTTTCATATTTATTCATAAATTTTGTCGAGGATTTAATTTACTAGTGATAATAAGGGTGTCAAGTGTATATTATTTTGACAAATAGTATACACCTAACAAATTTTGTCGAGACATTTTCTTTAAATAACTATTTTGACAAATATGACTTTAAGTTATAAAATGTATTGAATAATTTTTTGTCGAATTATAATTGAGAAACATATATAAACTTGTAATTGAATAAAATTATATGAGATACCCACTTATTATAATGTATATGGATTATTATTAATATTTATTTATGTAGTTGACAATTAAAAGTCGATACAAAAATTCGCAATATATATCATTTTTTTTAAAATATTTTATAGAAGAGATGTAATATTATTTAAAAATAAAATAATTCATAAACTAGTGCAAATTCCAAAATTAACCTTCTAGCTAAACTTTAAATACATTAGTGACCTCTTTACATAACTCATCAATGCGAGATTAACACAAGATTTTAATTTACTCATTCATAGTCAATGTTGTCAAATTAAGGTTATCCTTTTAAATGACATTCTTTTGTTAAACAACATACTTATTTAAATATTATTACTTTTATTTCCCTCTCTTCACATGCCCATCACTCTCAGATTCCTCTCTCATTATTTTCTTTCTTTTAGTTTCCCTCTCCTCACATGGGCATAACTCTAAGGCTCCCTCTTCTCGGATCAATTTTATTTTCTCTCTCCTCCCGATTTCACACCACTCTAAAACTCTCCCCCCTCCAAGCTCTCTTCCCAGCTCTCTTCCCAAACTCATAGAGCTCATATCAGAACTCAACGAAATTCGATAAACCTGGATACCAGATTTTAACGACATTCTAAAGGAGAAATTAAACGTGGAGACCAGATCTTAAGTAAATTTGGTAAACCCTTAACTATTTTTTTAATTTCGTTAAGATTTAACTAGGTTTTGATTTCATTTTTTGTTTCAATTTGGGAATTTTTTTCATCTGGGAATTAGTCTTAATTTCTTATTTTATTTATTTGTTTGTTTGTTTGTTTTGGGGATGAACATGAGAATTACTGGAATTTGATTTCTCATTCAACCTTGAAACTGAAAGCAAAAAATGAAATGGAGAACAAAAGATGAAAGTATGAACTGAATAAAATGTCTAGTGTGTTCTGTTAACTTTTTGCGTGCTAGCTGTTGTTGGTTTGGTTGTTTGATACCTACTGAACTTCTCAAGAAATATTTCAGTCATGTTTATTATTTGGATATTAATGTTACTATTATACTTGAGCAAAATGATACATGTTTGCTATAACTTTTTAGTTTTCAAGGATCAAAATTTTAACTTGGTTGTGCATATACATTATTTTTAAATTATTAAAAATGGATGACATGGACCATGCAATAGAGAGTTGTGGGGATAATGCAGAAATGAATTTAGAGGGGGATGACTTGAGTGCAGAGGGGTTAAATGTGAATAATAATAAAACTTTTGTCTACTATCCTCAAGTAGCCGATGAGTTTATGCCTAAGTTAGGTCAATAATTTCAAGCATTAGATGATGTTTCACACTTTTTATAATGCATATGCAATGCATGCTGGTTTTAATGTGCGAAAATTTAATGAGAAAAAAAGAGTGGGAAGCGATGAGATATATAGGAAGGAGTATGTGTGTTATAAGCAAGAAAAGGGCAAACTATTAGCCAATATGGATGTAAAAAGAAAACGCGGGTCTACAAAAGAAGGTTGCAGTACAAAAATTATAGTGCTAAAAAGAAATGACTTATACATACTTACTAAAATTGAGGAGGGTCATTGTCACCCATTGTCAACTCCACATAAGAGACATCTTTTACGATCGCACCGTAATGTGTCAACTGCCCAAAAATCTTTGAGTCAACAACTTGGCATGGTGAATATACCACAATGCCAACAATACAATTTTCTTGCAGTGCAGGCGAGAGGGTTTGAAAATATTGGTTGCACGCAACAAGATTTGTATAACTTTGAAAGAGACAAACGCAATGAGTTGAAGGGACATGATGGCGATATGTTGAATGAGTACTTAAAGTTACAACAACAAAAGAATCCTTCATTCACTTTCACAATTGACACAGACGATGAAAAAAGGATTACTTGTTGTTTTTGGGCCGATGCATCTTCTAGACGGGCTTATAGATTTTACGGTGATATTGTCATTTTTGATACCACATACAATACTAATCGTTACAGAATGATATTTGCACCACTAATGGGAGTTAATAACCATGGTCAAACTACTATATTTGGTTGTGCTTTCTTAAGTAATGAGACCATAGATGCTTTTGTTTGACTTTTCAAGTGTTTTTTAGAAGCAATGTCAGGTGATGCACCTAAGATGATTATCACTGATCAGGATCCGGCTATGCCAAATGCCATTTCACAGATCCTTCCTAATACATTTCATAGGTATTGTAGTTGGCACATTTTAACCAAATTTTCAGAGAAGATTGACTTGGTAAAATTCAGTGCTTATTATAAAAACTTAAAAGATTGCATTTGGAATTCGGAGACTGTGGAAGAGTTTGACTCCACTTGGGTGGAAGTAGTGGAGAAAAATGGGTTGAATGGTAATAAATGGCTACAATCAATGTATGACATTCGTTCTAGATGGGGAGTACCATACCCCGCCCCCCCCGCACACGTGAATCATTTTTTCTCAGCTGGTATGTCAAGTAGCCAACGAGCGGAGAGTTCTTATTCATTTTTTAAAAAAATTGTTTCTAAAAGAAATTCTTTAGTAGATTTTATGATTCAATTTGGTCGGGGCCTTCAACATCAACGACATGTAGAGTTGGTGGCGGATAACAAAGATTTGATTGAGAGGCCGAAAATTAAAATTGGTCATGACTTCCTAATTCAAATGGTTGACATTTATACACACTCTATATATTATAAATTTGAAGATGAGTTGTGTGAGAGTTTAAATTATAGGTTTGAACTTATGAAGGAGGATGTCAACTACCATATATATAAGATTTACCGAAAGAATGTCAACAAGTTTAAAGTAAGAGAAATTCATTATGACAAATCTTTGGATTATGCAACATGCACTTGCAAAAAGTTTGAAAGTTCGGGAATCCTATGTCGGCATGTAATAGCTTACTTGACTAAGTATCACGATCTTGACAAATTGCCTACAAAATATATTTTGAAGAGGTGGACAAAGACGGCAAAATCAAGTGATGTAATTGATGATAATGGTATGCCAATAAAAGATGACAAATCATACTCACTCTTGCGGAGTGAATTGATTCAACATTCTTTAGATTTGATTGATAGGGCTCTCACAAATGAAGAAGCCACAAATGTTTTAAAAGAATGTTTAGGTAATGTGGATGAAAAGATCAATCAAATTATTGGGAAGAATGGTTCCGAAAGAAACAATGAAATGGAGTGTGGTGGAATGAGTGCATTCAAGTCAGTTAACATGACTTGTACTTATGAACATAGTTACATTGAGCCGAACCAAGTGCGAGCAAAAGGGTGTGGCAAAAGGCTAAAGGGTGGCAAAGAAATAGCTTTGGGGAAATAAAAGAATTCCAATGGTAGACGTTATCATGAATGTGGCAAAGTTGGTGTGACACATGATAAAAGAAATCGTCTGGTGCTTAATAATCGGTAAATAAGTTTAATTATTTTGACTTGCAGCCAATTTAAAATTGACTTTGCTATTTGTTTATATTTGACTTTGCTATTTGTTTAAATGTAGAACTGAAATATCAAATGATGATGCTACTCAAGATCCAAATGTAGATGATAATAGTAATTCACCCACAAGTATAACTGATATTATTATAACAACACTTGTATATTTATATTTATGTATTAATTTGTATTTATTTTTTTACAGAGTGGGCTTTAGAATTGTACTAATCATAGGAGTGACTATACTTGGATGCTTGAGAATTTCAGAATTGTACTAATCGTGGGAGTGACTTGTATTAATTTGTATTTGTCAAGTTTATTGATTATGTTTATCTTGTTGAAAAACTTGGGATATGTTTGACAGATTTTAAAGCATTTGTAGTTGGGATAAATCTTGAGATTGAATTTTGATATGATGTACTTTGTTTTGGAACATGATATTTTGTTTGTCTATCTCCTGATTGCCTTTACACAATATGGGACAATTTCAATCTTAATCCAATGAGTAGTTTTACACGGACATTTTTTTTGGACAATTTTTTTTTGATTTATTTTTGGATGTCTACCAAAAAATTGATACTATTTATTGAAACTCAAATTTGTACAAAATTCAGTAGGTGTAGGTGTATGTTCGCCTAGACTTACTGTAATCGAATTCACATGAGAGAAAACAGAGTAATAAGCACTGTGAAGGAGAAAATAGAGTGATAGGCACTGTAAAGGAGATAAAACTAATCAGAGGAGGGAGTCTTAGAGATGGCCATGTGAAGAGAGAGAAAATAAAAGAAAGAAAATGAGGAGAGAGAGTCTGAGAGTGATGGGCATGTGAAGAGAGAGAAATAAAAGTAATAGTATTTAAATAAGTATGCTACTTAACAAAAGAATGTTATTTAAAAGGATTGCTTCTGATCGGCTCAGTATATATATATATATATATATATATATATATATATATAGTATATTGGTAGTATAAATTTGTGAAGTGGTGAATTTCTAAGTTAGTAGTATTTGCTGGTGTAAAAGTGGACTTTGATTACTGAGTATTGCTACATTTATTAAAAAAAATATCTTATAAAAAATAGTTTATAAGATAATGTGTATATAATTTTAATAGTTATAATCACTCGCACTCAAATATATTATTTTATAATTATTCTTTAGTCACGATAATGCATAATATTATTGTTGATTAATACTAGGAATTTTTTATTTTCTATACCAACATTCATCACTTGTAAATTAATTGTAATAGTAATCACAAAAAGTGTATAACTTATAAAGTTTACAAATTTTGGTAAGTGTCCAACTTATAAAGTTTACAAATTTTAAAAATATATTTTTTTCATATTTATTCATAAATTTTGTCGAGGATTTAATTTACTAGTGATAATAAGGATGTCAAGTGTATATTATTTTGGGGCAAAGGTGCAAAAAAGCCCCTGTGGTTTTCCCCGAAGTCCCACTTAATACCTGAACTATTTTTTTTTCCAAAAGTGCCCTTAACGTTACAAAACGTAGCTCAAATATGCCCATCCCGTTAAAAAAATGCCAACTAGACAAACGGATGTTAATTTATTTCTAATGTGGCTGACACGTGGCAAAAAAAATTAATAAAAAAAAATCTTTTCTCTTTCTTCTCCTTATTTTCTCTCTCTCATCTCCTTCCTCCATTTTTTCATCACTGTCATGGAATATAAACACCGGCGAACTGAACCGGCGACCCATCGAAAATCCAACACAACAGGCCAACCAAAATCCAGCCAAACAATCAACGGTAAATAGCTTCCGATGACAAATTCGACCAAAACTGACCTCCAGCAGAGACCCGCAACCAAAAAGAACGGAAATCAGAACAAGAATTGAACAATAAAATAAATGATTTCCTACAATGAACACTGGTAATACACCGAAAAACAAAAACACTGGCTATGCCAGAAATACATAAAATCCATTTGAGCAAATCCCATCAAACAGATTCCAATAAGACAGACGGCAATGTGTTACAACAAAACCATCGAACAAACATCCAAATCTGAGCGTGAATAAATAAAAACAATTAGAAACAACATGGAACTCAGACTAGAAACCATCAGAGCCATAAGGCCTATAACGCCGAGCTTAGATTCCGGCAAGACCAAGTCCAGACCTGATAAGGAGTGCTCAGATCCAAGAGAAACCGGCGACCAAAACCCGACCCCAACAGTTACCCATCAAGGTCGGAACCCCCAAACCATAACCCCAAACAAACCAACACTTCAGATCATGACTACACTTCCAGCACACACAAGAACAAATCCCTCTACTAAGCGCACAAGAAAGACCCACAATCGAGCAACCCACGGACTTGCAAGCTCAGATCGGAAACAAGGTATTTTACTGCAAAAATACCTCAGTCACCTCAGTCATGGCTGCAAACAAGGTATTTTACTGCAAAAATTGGATCTTCACTACACAAGACTTCAAATTTCGGGTCGATGAATGGCTAGCTTTATCTCTTTCTATTTGAAACTATGCAATTTGAATAAAAATAACCCATATCTATTCGTATAAAACCCTAGCTTTCTCTCTCCTCCGAATTCCTTAGCTGGACCAGAAATTGAAACACGAAAATGGATCAATCGTTCTTGATGATGCTGTCAAATCTCCTCCACCTCCAAAACCACCTTGACCCCACCGCCTCTCCCCTCACCTCCACCACTGTCGCCGCCTCCTCCCCAACCTCCCTCCTAACCTCCACCTCCGCCGCCCCCCTCTTCTTCTTCACCATCACCTCAGTCCTCTCCTACCTAACCGCCACTGCCACCGCCACCGCTCCTTCTTCCCAATTCGAAGAAAACAAACAAAACCCAAAAGACCCATCTTAATTGGTGGGGTTTTAATTTGGGGTTTTTTTGATCATGGAGGTTTTGTATTCCATGACAGTGATGAAAAAAATGAAGGAAGGAGATGAGAGAGAGAAAAGAGGGAGAAGAAAGAGAAAAGATTTTTTTTTATTAATTTTTTTTGCCACGTGTCAGCCACATTAGAAATAAATTAACATCCGTTTGTCTAGCTGGCATTTTTTTAACGGGATGGGCATATTTGAGCTACGTTTTGTAACGTTAAGGGCACTTTTAGAAAAAAAAATAGTTCAGGTATTAAGTGGGATTTCGGGGAAAACCACAGGGGCTTTTTTGCACCTTTGCCCTATTATTTTGACAAATAGTATACACCTAACAAATTTTGTCGATACATTTTCTTTAAATAACTATTTTGACAAATATGACTTTGAGTTATAAAATGTATTGAATAATTTTTTGTCGAATTATAATTGAAAAACATATATAAACTTGTAATTGAATAAAATTATATGAGATGCCCACTTATTATAATGTATATGGATTATTATTAATATTTATTAATGTAGTTGACAATTAAAAGTCGATACAAAGATTCACAATATATATCATTTTTTTAAAATATTTTATAGAAGAGATGTAATATTATTTAAAAAATAAAATAATTCATAAACTAGTGCAAATTCCAAAATTAACCTTCTAGCTAAACTTTAAATACATTAGTGACCTCTTTACATAACTCATCAATGCGAGATTAACACAAGATTTTAATTTACTATTTCCATAAAGGAAAATTCCTAAACTTTATTTCACCTTTAAGTCTATTTTAAGATAATACAATTTGGGACTCATTCATAGTCAATGTTGTCAAATTAAAGTTATTCTTATAACAGATCGTAAACGTCGATTTGATGATCGAACGGTTTAATAGAGCTCTCGTCCGCAGTTTAATTTCTAGTATTCCGTAGTTTAATATTGCGGAATGGATAGATGTCCAAAATACCCCTTCTTGTACAAGTCTCCCGTCCGCAGTATTAAATTGTGGAGCCTACAAAACTTTTAAAAAAAATTGGCATCCGCAATATTAAACTGCGGAGCCTAAAAAATTTAAAAAATAAAATAAAATTAATATCCGTAATATTAAACTGTGAAGCCTTAAAAACTAAAACTAAAATAAAAAATAAAAAAAATTGACATTGTCAAACAGAATTCTCTCTCTAAAAAGTCATGGATCAATGGGCGATGAAGACTCATATTGTCGAGAACCTCAACAAGAAGGCTCGTACCGTTGCTATGTGCATTCCTACAACAATGTTTACTTACTCATGTCTTATACTCATCTCTCCTTCTCCCCTTCTCTACTTCTTTCATTTTCTCCATCTCCGTACCGGAATCAATGACACCAACTCGGCTCAACCTTTGAGTCTCCTCAAATTCACAAATGATGGTAACCCAAGTAATCATGTTGTTGCAATTGAGTTTGATTTGTTTAAGAATCAAGAATTTAATTATTAGTGACAATCATGTTGGTTTAAATATGAATTGTCTCTCTTCTTTGATAGCCCGTGAGACTGGGTACTAGTTTGGAGATGATGATGAGGCCGAGTTTTGAAAAGTTAAGTTGAATAGTGGGGATAATTATTAAGTTTGGATTGACTATTTGGATTACAATGGCTTGGGCAGGTATAAGAAGGCCTAATAGGCCATTGATTAATGCTTCTATTAATCTTGATAGTGTTTTCTTTGGTGAAATGTATGTTGGGTTTTGTGCTGCCACATGCCTATCGGTAGAAAGCCATATAATTTAGTTTTTGAAGCTACGTATTTTAATACTATGAATACCAATTTATTTTTATTTATTTTTTCAAGTTCTGCAGTTTAATATTGCGGATGTCAATTTTTTTAAAAAAGTTTTTTCAGACTCCTTAGGTTAATACTATCGACATGGGACTTGTACAAGGAGGAGTATTTTGGACATCTGTTTCGTCCACAATAATAAACTGCGGGATACTAAAAATTAGGGTTGCAAACGAACCGAACTGTTCGTGAACCGGTTCAGTTCGGTTCGAGTTCGACTTGCTCTCCTAGTAGAGTCGAGTTCGCACATAATGTTCCGTTCGATTGCTCGATCGAACATACTCGCGAACCATGTGGTTCGGTTCGTCTTTGTTCGCAAACAGTTCGAGTTCGGTTCGATTTGGTATATTCGAGTTCGGTTCGATAAGTTCGAGATCGGTTCGACTAGTTCGATTTCTTAATTACATGTTTAAATTGTTTCTAAAATTCTAAATAAAAATAATTGGTTATTTCAAATAATTGGTTCGATAAGTTCGAGTTCGGTTCGATAATGTGTTTGTGAATTGTTCATGTTCGCGAACAACCTTATGTTCGACTTGTTCGCGAACTGTTCGCGAACTCGATCATGTTCGCGAACACCAAACGATCTGAACTCGTACATAGCTATCAGTTCGATCAAGTTACTCGAACATGTTCGAGTTCGACTAAAAGTGTTCGAGTTCGGTTCGAGTTCGATAAAGTTCGGTTTGGTTCGGTTCGTTTGCAGCTCTACTAAAAATTAAACTGCGAACGAGGGCTCTATTTAACCGTTCGATCAACGGATGAACGCTCACAATCTATTATAAAAATAACTTTAAATTGACAACGTTAACTATGGATCAGTCCTCATACAACTTACACCATATGTAATATGTATTGCACACACATATTTTATACTCAAGTAAATACTCCCTCTATAAGACCCCAACTTTTTATGAATAAGATTTAATTTTTTTTTAATATTATTCTAAATAGTAAGGTGTTGATTTAATAAATGTTATAATTATGGGTGATATGTGCTAATTATAAGAAATAAACAGTATGTCGAGGAATATTCTTTTTGTTGAGCAATATTCTTTCTGTCGGGAAATATTATATTCGGTAAAGTACGACGGCGCCGAAATAACCAATCATTGGTGGGCCCCATAACGACTAATTGTCGGATACGAAAAACGACAGAAATAACTTTTTTATAACAAAATTGTCAACAGTACTATTGTCGACGCCGGGTTTTCTCGCTTAACGCGGGGGTTGTAACCCTTTCCAATTTTTTTAGCCTTTTGATTTAATGATTTTTTGGAAAAGGTCGGCATTGATGTCGACGGGGTTTTGAAATATCGTTTTTTATGATGAGCCAATTAACCAGAGTCGCCAGTTGGTATGTTTGAAATGGATGTACCAACTCATCCGAATTTTCGTGTTTTACAAATCGCTGGCTCATATGTGACTCCGAATTAATTGGTCTGCGAATCGAGATTCATAGAGTTCGGGGGCTTGCTTAAGTGAGGGGAAGGTGTTAGGCACCCCTCGACTTCCGTGAAACACGGTTACCGCAATCTTGATGCTTTCCTATCCTTTAATTCATGAAATGTGTGTGTGCGCGCGCTTGTGGGTGGGGTGTATATGTGTCTATGTGAATGTTGTGGTGAGTTTGTATGAAAGAATCATTTGGATTTAGGGAAAATCGTGTTTTAATTTGAGTACGCTTCGGAATGTCTTTTCGATGTACCCGAGAAAGCTTTATTCTTTATGAGAAAGGTTTGATTTTAGTTGTCCAAAACTATGGGACTTTCATTAAGTGTCGTTTTAACAAAACAAGAGTTTTAAACCTTCGTCAAAATAGGAATCGAGATCTATACGTTGCTTTCATAAAATGATGGGCAATTTCTAGGATCTCTTTCACCCTATGCACAAAGATTTAATAAAACGTCAATTATTTATAAAATCATTTCGTGTGTTGTTTTGGAAAACGATTTTTTTTCTTTAGCTTTCTCGTTATATAGGAATCGACATTCATTAACGTTTCTCAAATTTTAACCTCGTGATTCTAATATCCTACTTTGATTGATTTTATGAAAATCTTATCATTTAGCTTTGAAATCAATTTCGTGTCGTAAATCAAATCAAGCATTAAAATGCGTTGGGGCTATTCATGGGCATGTAAGCCATCAAAATAATCCCAAACGCCTACAATCACAAGTTCCACTAATATGGGGCCTTAAATCCGATTCTCGCTTTGGCGTCGTTTTAAGGCCCGACGGTTACACGTTACAAGGAGGCTACATCCTACCCGCTATATACATCAAGACATGTCCATCATCGGATTTGGACCACGGGGTCGCTTTCCTAGGCTCACAACCACGATTATTACATACTCACAAATCAAACATTACAATAAATAACCAACGCGGAAATTCTAACAATATACCACGACATCCTAAATAGCAAATTAAAGGAACCACAACCAATACATCTCTTATACAACAAACAAGAAATCAAAACATGAATATCATCGGGTTATTAAGAAGAATTTTGTTCCAATGGAACCCTCGCAAATAATCCCTAATCCATGATTGCTCAATAAGATACATGAAAATTATATCTAATTTACCCAAATCAATAGGACATGAATTGCTAGAACAAATAGAAATTTTCACCTTGCAATTGATCTCAAATGGATGTGAACTTGTGTATTTGAATAGGATAATATGATGTATTTGATACAATCAAACTCAAAAGAATTAATTCCACTCTTTTTTTCCTCTTCTTTCTCCTTATTTTGTTGCAAAATCTAGCTATTTTCTCTCTATTTCCGTAAATTTTTTTTTGCTGCTGCTGCAGGAATTCTTCTTCTTCAAAAACTGCTGAAACCTCCTGTATGCTGCCGAAGCTGCCCTTAAAATAGGCTGGCCAGAGCCAGCCGCAGATCTATCTGCGGCTGGCCGCAGATAGATCTGCGGCTGGCCAGCTGGCACGCCTCCCATCGCACTCAGCTGCTGAGTGCTGATTTCCCGGTTTTCGTGCTGGCGCACTCACTTGGCCGCAGATCTATCCGCGGCTGGCGGGCTTGACTTTCTCGATTTTCGTGTCACGCCTCGATTTTCGTACCGCAACGTCGGTTTTCGCTGACAGGCCCGTATTCCGCAGTCCGGGAACTTCCGGGAGACGTGCCACCTCATTCGGAAATGCCTGCCTCGGACGGTCATGCTGTCACGTCGACTTGGGCTGCCCAAATCATTGCGGCGGGACCGGGCGCTCGCCCTTGTGCCCGCTCCTTTGCTCCCGCAAGCTGGTTCAATTGACGATTTCGCCCTCCTGTCACGGTTAGTAGAAGGAAACGCAAAATTTGGGTGTCTACAGCTGCCCCTCTTTATCATGTTTATGAAATGATAAATGAAATGAACAGGATAAAGAATAGACACTCGATGCATGAATGACAGTACATACATGATGCAACACATATGATTTATGATGCAACACAAGATGTAATGCATGCAAGACATTCGTAAGAGTGTCAATGTATCAACCCCTTGACCGTGTTTGTTAGTCGTTGGGTTCACTCTCTCAATCTATCGTCTCGTTCGGGGCCGGGTATCGTCGCCGGTCACCCATCTCATAACCCCCGGTTATCGTCGCCGGTTGGTTATCTTGTCGGAGCCGGTTATCGTCGCCGGTCATCCATCTCGTGATCGCCGGTTATCGTCGCCGGTCGATCGTCATGTCGGGGCCGGGTATCGTCGCCGGTCACCCATCATCTCGCAACCTCCGGTTATCGTCGCCGGTCCGGTTATCTTGTCGGAGGGCCGGTTATCGTCGCCGGTCATCCATCTCGTGATCGCCGGTTATCGTCGCCGGTCGATCGTCATGTCGGGGCCGGGTATCGTCGCCGGTCACCCATCTCGTAACCTCCGGTTATCGTCGCCGGTCGGTTATCTTGTCGGAGCCGGTTTTCATCGCCGGACATCCATCTCGTAATCGCCGGTTATCGTCGCCGGTCGCACGCCACGTCGGCGCCGGTTATCGCCGCCTGTCACCCATCTCGTAACCTCCGGTTATCGTCGCCGGTCGGTTATCTTGTCGGAGCCGGTTATCGTCGCCGGACATCCATCTCGTGATCGCCGGTTATCGTCGCGTCGATCGTCACGTCGGGGCCGGGTATCGTCGCCGGTCACCCATCTCGTAACCTCCGGTTATCGTCGCCGGTTCGGTTATCTTGTCGGAGCCGGTTATCGTCGCCGGTCATCCATCTCGTGATCGCCGGTTATCGTCGCCGGTCGATCGTCATGTCGGGGGCCGGGTATCGTCGCCGGTCAACCATCTCGCAACCTCCGGTTATCGTCGCCGGTCGGTTATCTTGTCGGAGCCGGTTATCGTCGCCGGTCATCCATCTCGTGATCGACCGGTTGGTTATATCGTCGCCGGTCGATCGTCATGTCGGGGCCGGGTATCGTCGCCGGTCACCCATCTCGCAACCTCCGGTTATCGTCGCCGGTCGGTTATCTTGTCGGAGCCGGTTATCGTCGCCGGACATCCATCTCGTGATCGCCGGTTATCGTCGCCGGTCGATCGTCTCGTCGGGGCGCCGGGTATCGTCGCCGGTCACCCATCTCGTAACCTCCGGTTATCGTCGCCGGTCGGTTATCTTGTCGGAGCCGGTTATCGTCGCCGGACATCCATCTCGTGATCGCCGGTTATCGTCGCCGGTCGATCGTCACGTCGGGGCCGGGTATCGTCGCCGGTCACCCATCTCGTAACCCCGGTTATCGTCGCCGGTCGGTTATCTTGTCGGAGCCGGTTATCGTCGCCGGACATCCATCTCGTGATCGCCGGTTATCGTCGCTGGTCGATCGTCATGTCGGGGCCGGGTATCGTCGCCGGTCACCCATCTCGCAACCTTTTCACTTCAACACGTCAAATGGTTGCAAGGGAGCAAGGCGGGACCCACCAGGGCCAGCCGCAGATGGATCTGCGGCCAGCCGCAGATACATCTGCGGCCAAGATCGGGCCTTATAATCCCGCGTCCCGCTTCCAGATCTGTCACTTTCAACTTTCAATTCACACATATTCCTCGCGATTTTTGCTTGTTCGCAAGGGCTTTTTGTCGATTTTTCAACTTTTCTGCAAAAACTGTTCCGGTAGGATTGATCTACACGCTACAGGTGACACTTTGACCGGTCACTTTTCAATTTCGTCAATGTTTTGCTATACATTTGACTACTTGCATGTTTAGAGATAAAATGTATGCTTTACAATGCTATGTAATGTACCATCATGTATACATGCTATGTATCAACTATGTGAGTCCTATTTTATGTTCATGAGGCGGTCCCACATATTGTTATTCCTTTTCTGCAAATAAAATCATGCATTACATGCTGTAATTACATATATGAATGCAATTTTAAATCTGTTTGAGGCTTTGATTGATGGAAACACGCTTGGCTTATGCCTGGGATGTTCAATTTACAAACGGAACTCATGCGATTTTATTATATTTTTTTTTTTTTTTGTTGTTTTATTTTTTTTTTTTTTTTTTTTGTTTTTTTTTTTTTTTTTTTTTTTTTTTTTTTTTTTTTTTTTTTTTTTTTTTTTTTTTTAAGCATGCATCATGTTGCATTAATCATATGATGAGGCTAGAAATTTAGAAATGTTCATTACATAATTTTAAAAGGAAACTTACCTTCTTTCTCGCCCGTTCTATTCCAGCTATGGATCGTGATGCGCCCAGTAGCTCCTCCGCCTCTCGGACCTCGGTGTGATCGCCGTCGTAGGGCTGCACCCACTCCTGTTCCTCCTCGGACCCGTCAGGCTCGTCGTTTGACGGAGGCTGTTATTCGTCCTGGTCCTCCGGACGTTGAGGAGGCTGTTCCTCCGGAGGTCGCGGCAGAGGGGCCATCCTCCAGCACACCGGCTCCATCTACTCATCAGGCTCCTTCTGGCGCCTCTGTGCAGATACCCGATCTTTTGGGTCGGGATCTCAGTCGTCACCCCTCGGCATCTCTCGTGGCTAACGAGGTATATTTCAGCTCTATTCTGATTTCATTCTCAATTTCTCCATTCTCCTTTTATCCGGATTGACCCCTTGGTGATTGCCCCAGGTACCCGAGTTTACCCAGCCGAGGGGTAACTGGTTCAACATCTATTCCCTTTATGCGGCCCTGCACAGTGATTATCGGGCGATGGTGGACTCTTGGGGCTTCCGACATTTCTTCACTATCATCCCCCGCCAGTGCCCCTGGGGTTACATGAGGGCTTTATCCGAGCGATGGTTCCACCAGACGCAGTCTCTTCATCTTCTCGACTGCGAGGTCGTGTTGACCCCATGGGACTGGAGGTACATTACTGGCATTGAGTTTACCGGGTCCCGCGTCCCCTTGGATCTTGATATCACTCCTGTGGAGGTTCGAGCTTTGCTGGGCTTCGCTGCTGAGGACCGGGTCTTTAAGGCCCGCAGTATTCGATCCGGTGCTTTGGCTGTCGATGCAGTCGGGGGTCTCTATGCGCTGCCTATTCCAGCAGATCAGGGCACCAGGGACATTCTGCTACGACGCCTGTTCCTGACCATCATGAGGGGTCGTTTTCTGGGGAACAACTCCTCCACCATTCATTTCAGCGTCGTAGGAGCGGTCAGAGATGCGGACCGCATCGGTGATTATGACTGGGGGTCATTCACCTTTGCCTATTTCCTCCACGGCATGCGTCTACGCTCAGAGGGACAGACTGATGCCTGTCTCGGCTTTCTACCATTTTCTGTTGGTGAGTCCCCTCCTCCTCTCATCTTACTGTATTTCTTTTCCCTTCATCTCTTTTCTGTATTTGATAGTGACTCATGCCCTGTCTTGTTTCTATATTCACAGTTCTGGGCTTACGAGCGGCTTCCATGTCTGAGGCCCATCACTACTCTGGGCCCGGACAACTTATCCTCGGGGTCGGCGATGGCATCACAGTACTCTGGAGGAGGTCCCCGTGTCGGGCAGCTTTGCACATTGTCGTATTCAGCTGGAGTTGATCACGGCTGTGCCGACGTCGCCTGGATTCCCTACCTCTCCGATCATCTGACTGTGGGGTTTGCTGACGGGCATCCTTCCGGCCCGGAGTTCGAGCTTTCCCCCCGTCGCCTCACTTTGCGGAGTGTGGGAGGCGGGGGGGTGTGTCTGGGGGAGAGCGCGCATTCAGATGCGTCACTGGAGAGATCCGCATCCCGCACTCCCTTTCTTTCACTACTTTCTGGCCGCTGGATTATCAGCCTTCAGAGATCATGCTTGCCGGGGGAGGATGGTCGGATGCTTTCCACATGGTCCCATTACTACGAGTGATGCATTCCGTACATGGTGGGTGCCCCGTACCATCGGTCCTCAGACTCGGGCCACTTTCTTCCTTGGAGACATGGTTCCAGGCTCGTACGGTGACGATGACCGATTGGGCTGCCTGTGTTCGGAACCCTACACAAGCTGATCAGATCGCCTCCTTGACCCGTCAGGTAGATCAGTTGTCGCTGTTTATTCGAGGATTGGGCCGGGCCCCGGAGGATGCTTACACCTACGAACATGACGGTGACGGTTATGATGCTGGCCCGAGTTCATCTGATGCCACAGCGCATCCCTACATCCCTGATATGAAACTTTTGGTCCTCCGAGCTCGACGACTCCAGGGGATCAGTTCGAGGATCCTGCTTTCATAGATGATACTGATTTTATTTAGACCAGGATAGGATAGGGTCTTTTGTATCGGCACCTGCTTAGATTTCTTTTTCATTCATGCACTATGTACTGAACTCATTTATTTATTTACGCACAGTTCTTCTTCATCTCTATGGAATTCACCTGTTTCATATTAACTGTATGATGCATGCTTTTATTTATGGATAGAGAATGGACCCCTGTACAGTCTTTTTGATACTGTTTTTTTTCAGATGTCGTCCTCGGATGTCGTGACTCGTTTGGATTCCACTCCTCCCACAGGGTTGGTCGGCAGCACTCTTCCGCTGGTTGGACAGTTTACTGCCGGCAGACAGGATTATCGCAGATGGTCCTTTTGGGACATTCTTGGTCCTTATTAACCTTCCAGGTGCCAGCGGGCTTTGTGGATGGTCTTCTGAGCCATTGGGCCCCATGCCCGTCAGGTGTTTAGGTTTTGGACAGTAGAGCTGACCCCCACCCTTGAGGAGTATGCTCGCTTCACCGGCTTGCCCTTGGATGGTCCCCTGTGCTTAGGGTTACTGTTGGTTCCATGCGCCGTCAATTCTTGACTTTCACCGGTTTGCGGAGGGCTGTCTTATTACCTGGTAACCACATCAGACCATATGGTTTCCTCTTCAATTCTTGAATTGACCGATTCGGCTCACCTGACAGTTTCCGTCTTTTCCCTCGGTGATTTTTCCGTGTCCGAGGAGCGCTGGGATGCCTTGAGAGTGGGCGTTCTGATGGCCTGTGTCATCTCAGTTTTGTATTTGCCTGCAGGATCCGATCATTTTAGACATGCGGATTGTTTGCGGCCGTTCGGGCCCTTCAGGGAGGATCACACCATTCTCCCCATGATATTGGCGGATACCTATATGTCGGCCACATATTGCCAGTCCTTACCGAGGGAGATTCTTCAGAGGGAGTTCGACCTTATTGTACATGTGGTTCATGAGTCATCTTAGTCCCATCGGCCATTTCCGTCGCCAAGGGTTTTGCTTCAGCCATGACATAGCCGCGCAGTTTTCGTTTCGTCCCCGTGAGTTGTACTGATGTGGCCTCCTGGACATCATTTTTGTCTATCATTGAGGACCCCTTTCAATCTATTGGTTTTATTCGGGCTATTGCTCCTTCATGAGCTTCTTGACTCATGTGCCTGGCATGGATTTCATTTCCCATTGCTGGGTTAAGGGGCGTGACGACCTATCATCCCCTGGCGGTTATGGGGCAGTTTTGATCAGACACAGGATTTACACCCCTTCGCGGGTTACAGCCGCATACCGATTCCTTATATCATTCTGTACAGAGAGGGATCTATTGCAGGTATACGAGCTTTGGGGATCGCAGGATCTTTGCCGAATATAGTGCGAGCTGTCACATCCAGACATTTGCCTACGTACAGTGGTTGCGTGAGTGGAGACCTGGATTCGGCTAGTTTGAGTCGGACTGGGGCCTTTGATGACTTTGGAGTGATTTTTCACAAGAAGGATATCACAGACCATTCCATTTCAGCCGATCCTGCCCCGAGTCGGGTCGCTGAGGATTCCCGACTCCGCCTGGCCCTGATTACTACTTGAAGCCGAGAGGGATGCCGCCCTCGCCGAGAGAGATGAGGCCCTTCGGGCTAGAGATGCTTGCCATTGCTGATAGAGAGGCCATTGTATTTCAGACCAGGGCAGTGGTAGATGCTCATTTTGGGACTGTCAGCCGAGCTACTGCTTTACTGGATCGTATTGATATGATGGGGCAGCAGATTGCTAGGAGATGCTGATGCTTCAGATCTATCACCACCCTGTCCATACCTGCTTCGGCTAGTTTCAGATATTGTAGATTATTTTATTTCCTGCATAGACTATGTTGGTTTCATCAGTTATTGAAAGATAAATCTTGTAATAAAACGACTTATATATATATAGACATGCATTTAAATTTAGTCATTTTCCCCCCTTTGTCGTATCATTGCCCTCCATTGGATCATCATTTTATCCAACTGACCATGATTTTGACATTTCGCCTTCTTTCTTTCCTCAAGACTTGATGGAGATTTGTCAGATATTGTCGCGCACCTTTGATTTCGTCGGATTGAATCTCAGATTTTGGATAACTGTTTGGGTTGGATCAGGGTATATATTCTGGGATGAAACTGGCTCTAGGCAATTGGTTCCGGAAAGGTTTTGAGGGTGTAGGAAGGTTATTATCTGGCTATCGAAAATTGGTTTTGGTTGGGGAAAGGATTTATTTTTAAAGGATCGGACCGCGCCATGATGGCTGCCTACGTACCCCCACAAGTTGGGAGATCAGGTGCCTACGTAGTTCGCTGTCAGGGGAAAAAGGAACTGATGATTTAAGCGTAGAACCGCTTCACCGAGTCAGAATTGAGGGGTTGTGGAAATACCTCACCATCCATTTCTTGCAACATGAGGGCCCCTCCGGATAGTACTTTCTTGATCACAAATGGCCCTTCCCAGTTCGGGGCAAACTTCCCCTTGGCCTCGTCCTTGACAAGGCATGATTCTTTTCAATACCAAATCGTTTTCCTTGAACTTCCGAAGTCTTATCCTTTTGTCATATTGATCGGGAGATTCCTCTGTTGATATAGCTGACCATGCCAAATGGCAGCCACCCTCCTTTCATCAATTAGGGCCAATTGGTCGTATCGACTTTGCATCCAATCCTCCTCGCTTATCTGAGCATCGATCACTATTCTGAGGGACGCCATCTCAACTTCAACTGAGCAGGGACAGCCTCCATTCCATATACCAAGGCGTAAGGGGTTGCTCCCGTAGAAGTACGCGTGGATTGTTCGGTATGCCAGCAGGGGTGAGGGGTAACAGATCCGGCCATCCCCGATGATTAGCAGACATTTTCGCCATGATCTTCTTGATGTTCTTATTGGCCGCCTCCACTGCCCCATTCATTTTGGGACGGTAAATGACGGAATTGAGGTGCTTAATCTTGAACTGGTCACACAGTCCCTTCATGAGGGCGTTGTTTAAATTCTTGGCATTGTCGGAGACCACAACCTCAGGTTGCCCATATCGGCAAATGACATTATTCCTGATGAAGCTGACGATGACCTCCTGAGTTACTTTAGGGAAAGAAGCTGCCTCTACCCATTTGGTGAAATAATCGATCATGACGAAAATGAACCGGTGCCCGTTGCTTGCTTTGGGCTCTATTGGTCCGATTACATCCATTCCCCACATTGAAAATGGCCATGGGAGGTCATACAGTGCAGTTCATGGGGAGGCGTATGGATCACATTACCGTGCGCCTGACATTGATAACACCGTTTGACATGATCCTCGCAATCGGCCCCTCAGCGTCAACCAATAATGCCCTGTCCTCAAAATCTTTTTGGCAAGCATCGGTCCACTCATATGGGGCCCACACACTCCACCATGTATTTCATTCATAATCTTTCGGGCCTGTGTTTCATCTACGCACTGCAACAGTCCCAACCCAGCATCCCTTTTGTAAAGTGAATCGCCACTCAGGTAAAACTTCATCGCCATCTTTTGAATTCTCATCCTTTCAGTCCGATCTGCCTGATCGGGGAGGGATCTGTCTCTCAGATATTCCCTTATGTCGTGATACCAGGGCTGCCTCGTCAACACCACCTCGTTTGATAACACTGCCACATTTTCCTCATATGCCGGGGCATTCTGTACGGTGATCTCAATCTGTGGACTGTCCCTACTCTATGATCACGTGGATTAAGGAAGCCAAAGTCGCCAATGCATCGGCAAAATCATTTCGTCCCCGAGGAATATGGCGGAAGGCGATATCTTCGAACTCTTGCATAAGCTGGGTGACACAACGATGGTATGGAAGTAACCGAAGCTCCTTAGTGTTGTATACCCCGATTGCTTGTCTGATTACCAATTCCGAATCACCCGAACACCGCTAGTCTTTTTACTCTCCCATGTCACGGGCCAATCGGAGTCCCAAGATACACCCCTCGTATTCGGCCGGTGTTGTTCGAATTGCTGAAACGAAGTTTAGTGGCCACGGGGTATTGTTCTCCGGTGATAGAGACTAGGACCGCTCCGGCTCCTGCCCCCTCGGCATTCATGGCACCATCAAAATACAGCTTCCAAAATTGTCCCTCGTCATCACATTTTTCGCGCGATACCCAAAATATATCCTCGCCCGGGAGAGGAGTTTCTAACGGCTCCATCCCTCCTGCCGGGGCTTCTGCCAACTGATCTGCAATTCCCTGCCCTTTCATGGCCTTCTGGGTCACGTACACCATGTCAAACTGTTGTAAAATTAACTGCCATCTTGATAGTCGACAATTCAGCATGGGCCTTTCGAAAATATATATTTCAGGGGATCCATTCTTGATATCAGGTACGTTGTATGCCCACGGAGGTAGTGCTGTAATCTCCCTGCAGCCCAGGCCAGAGCACAACAGGTCTTCTCGATGGGAGTGTAATTCTGCTCACATTGGCTAAATCTTTTGCTGAGGTAATAGATGGCCTGCTCTTTACCCACCTCATTTTTTCTGTCCCAACATACATCCCATCGCGATGGCATTTACCGATATATACATAAACAGAGGGATCCCACCCTTCGGGTAGGTACCAACACTGGTGCTTCAGTCAACTGCTTTTTAATGGTCTGAAAAGCCTTCTGACATTGCTCATTCCATTCCTGGGAAACCCCTTTTCTTAACAGTTTAAAAATCGGCTCACATGTAGTCGTTAAGTGGGATATAAAACGGCTGATGAAGTTTATCCTCCCCAGGAATCCTCTTATCTCCTTCTCTGTGTGGGGTGCTGGCATATCCACAATGGCTTTAATCTTTGCTGGATCCAACTCAATGCCCCGATCACTAACCAGGAATCCCAAGAGCTTACCTGACTGCACTCCGAAAGCACACTTGGCTGGATTGAGTTTCAAATTATACTTTTCTGAGCCGATCGAATAGCTTTTTGAGATGAGTTATATGATCGGACTCTACCTTTGATTTCACAATAATGTCATCTACGTAGACCTCTATCTCCTTGTGCATCATATCGTGGAACAAGGCCATCATGGCCCTCTGATAAGTAGCCCCTGCATTTGTAAGACCGAAAGCCAGTCGTCTATAGCAGAAAGTGCCCCAGGGGGTGATGAATGCGGTTCTTTTCCCGATCTTCCTCCGCCACCATTATCTGATGATATCCCGCGAAGCAATCCACAAAAGAGTACATTTCGTATCGGGCTGTGTTATCCACCAGGATGTGTATGAAAGGCACCGGGAAGTTATCCTTGAGACTGGCCTTGTTTAGATCTCTGTAGTCTACGCATACCCTCACCTTTCCTCCAGGTTTAGCCACTGGGACCACATTGGATAGCCATTCCGGGTAAGTGGACACCATAATGATTCCTGCCCTGAACTGTTTGATGATCTCTTCCTTCACTTTTAAGCTCCACTCAGGTTTCAACTTTCTTAGTTTCTGCTTGACAGGCCTGAAACCCTCCTTGATGGGTAACCGGTGCACCACAATGTCGGTGGACAATCCGATCATATCCTCATGAGACCAGGCGAAGACATCCTCATATTGTTTAAGCAACTCAGTCATTTCGGCTTTTTGGCTGGGGGTAAGGTCCGTCCCTATCTTGAGTTCCTTTGGCTGGTCAGGGGTTCCAATATCAATGGTGATGGTTTGGTCCAAGTTGGGTTTGGGTTTATCCTCGACCCATCCCTTGATCTCGTCAGGTGCGTCGTCGTAATCTGTCTCGTCTTGTTCAATGCCCATTAAATCGAAATCCAGCTCAATGTCAAAATCATAATCATCATTCAAATTTGAAGGACCATCTGTTAGGCAAGGATTACTCAAATGGGTACACCTGACATGAAACAAAATACTTGTCATATATAAATCATTTTTTCACGACGATCGCAATTTCAAATAACACGAAGAAGAAACGACACAATTATGCAGAAATAAAACAACAACAAAATAAAACTTCTTCATTCCCCCTCATCTGGGGTCAACCACCCTGCCGTCGAGCTTTACCCCTGTTTGGATATCACTGGTTTCTGGGTCCAATTGTCGATGGTCAAGTCAGCTGAAATGCGCTGGATGAAAGAGGTCCTCACATCGGACACCTCCCCGATGATTACGGATACGTCGCCTGAGTTCTCCTCCATACCCTCTCCAGGAATAATCAGTCCTGCCCAAATCGATGACAGGCACAACTTGTTGGGCTCCCGGTGGTATGATAATATTCGTCCCCTCCTTACTGCTTGTTGATTGTCCGGGGATGTAGCATTTGGTTTCAAACTCTTTTGCGACCTCCTGCAGGAAACTTTCCCTCCGGGCCGACTCACTATGTGTGGGGGTTAACTCTTCATTCCCTGCCCCAATCACAGGTCCGCTGATCCCCTGCTCATTGTCGGCTTTGGTCACTGGACTGCCAACTAGTCGAATCGGAGTCGCACCCTGACGGTGTCCCCGTATTGCGCCCGCATGGTATCCCAATCCTGCTTTGCCTATCTGCTGTGGTAGGTGGATGGGGCTCGGTGATTCCCTGACGACTGCTTTTTCCCTAGTCCCTGTCCAGGTTGGAAGTTCATTTTAATCATTTCCTTTGCCACAAAGGTGAGTTCCGGAGAGACCCTTGGTTTCACAGCTGGAGCCCCCAGGCATCTATAATGGGGAGTGCTAATCTCTAGTGCTTGAAAGCTGGCAGGCGCCGCTGACTCATCCACATTGATTACTGGTAGGCCACTTCTGGGAGGAGAAGGGTCATCACATTCGGCCGAGATTGTTACCAGATTCCCATCGATGATCAACTTGATTTGTTGGTGGAGCGTGGAGGGAACTGCCCCGGCCATGTGTATCCACGACCTCCCTAACAGCAGGTTGTAGCTTTGCCGTGATATCCAGGACTTGGAAGGAGATATCAAAAGTACAGGGTCCTATCTCCACTGGCAATTCTATCTCCCCGATGGTGTCCCTCCGGGATCCGTCAAAAGCCCGAACCACCACATGACTGGCTCGGAGGCGCTTAGGACTGATGTTCATTTTCTTCAGCGTGCTGAGAGGACATATATTCAATGCCGATCCCCCGTCGATCAGCACCCCATTCATGACATATCCTGAGGAGATTACCGCGATGTGTAGCGGTTTTCGGTGCCCCCTTCCCTCTTTGGGAATGTCCTCATCTGTAAAGGATATTGCATCGGTTTCCAATAAGTGGCCTACCAACCGGCCGAAACCCTCCTCACTAATTTCTTTGGGCACAAATGCCTCCTCCAGAACCTTCATCAGGGTTTTGCAATGCTCACTGGATGACAACACCAAGTCCATGACTGATGTTAGGGTTGATTCCTCATTTAAAATCTGGATCCCCCTCATTTCTGGGTGATCCATCCTTTTCAAAAACTCTATGGCCCTTTCCTCGGAAACCTCTTCATTTTTTCTCTTTTGGCTCTCAAGGACTCGCCCGGGCAGATATAAGGGGTTCCCCTTGGTCGTCACGGAAGCACAACTGGCCGCCTCCTCTGGTATTCCCCCATAATTCCAGGGTACACTCTTCAGACTACTGATAGGGAGTTGTGGCCTTGCAGCAAAAATGATGGGCCTCGGAGCTGTCAACTTGATAGGTCCCTCTATGTTATTCGTACTTACCCCTATCAACTTGATGGGCGTTACCCTCGCACTCCCATGGTCATGTATCACATTTATCATCTCCTCAACTTTCTGCACATAGTTCAACCTTGGCGGCCCCCCAGCCTCACTTGCCTCCGTCGCATTGACTCCCCCTCCATCATGTCTTGGCAGGGGATTTGCCTTAACATTCGGGGAATCCGGCTGTTCCACCACAATCTCTCCACTGTCAATCAGGTTTTGGATTCGATGCTTTAACGTCCAGCAATCCTGTGTATCATGGCCAGGGGAACTGGAGTGGTATGCACACCGCTTGCTCGGGTCAAACCTTCTACCCTTTGGGTCACTCGGGGGTGCCAAACCAACAATCTTCTTTTGGGCTACTAATACCGCTAATACTCGTTCCAGCGGCTCCCCGAGCGGGGTGAATACTCGGTTTTGCGAGGCCTCATATCTTCTTCGCCCCTCTGCTCTTTGATCTGAGAAATTTGGCTGTCGGGGTGGCCCTCCCCTCTGTGCCTGTACCGGAAGATGGCTTTCTGCTTTACTGGACGACCCTTGTAGGATGAGGGAGACATCCTCTTCCTTCCTCTTTTGGACTCTCCGGGAAGTGCTACCATAGTTTCCATTCTGTATTTGCTCGGCAGCAGCAGTTTCTAAAGCAGTAAGATCCCGGATTTTACCCGATCTCAACCCCATGTCAACCATCTCTCCATGTTTAATCATTTCCGCAAAAGGTCTTCCAATCCCTGAGATGACCCTCTCATAATACGGTGCCTCCTGAATGTCCACAAAGGTCATTACCATCTCTGATTCGCTCATCGGGGGAGTTACCTGGGCAGCCATGCCCCTCCATCTTTGCGCATATTCCCTAAAGGATTCCCTAGGCTGTTTTTTAACCTTTGTCATTTGGTACCTGTCAAGAGCCATCTGGGCCTGAAAGCTGTATTGGGTTAAGAAAGTATGGGCCAATTCCTCCCAGTTGTGGATTCGGGCGTTGTCGAGGCGGGCATACCATATTCTTGCCTCCCCTGTTAAGCTTTTCTGAAATAGCTGCATTCTTAACCCCTCGTCTTCGGCATAAGCCCCGAGTTCTCCAATGTATATTTTCAAGTGTGTATAGGGGTCTCCCTTTCCATTGTACTTTTCAAACTCGGGAACTTTGAACTTTTCTGGATATCTGGCTCCGGGGAAAACACATAAATCCGAGTGAGTAATTAACCCTGCCCAGGGAGCCTATGCCCTTTAGAGATTGGATGGTTTCCTCCATGTATTTCATTTTTCTCCGAAGGTCGTCATGGTCCCCTTCCTCTGGGATAGTAATCACTGTCCTGCTAGGTATGGGAACGGCCTTTGGGATGACTGGCTCGTCCTTAAGTCGGGGTTGGTCCTCTTTAATCAAGTTTGTACCATTTTTAGGAGGATTCTGATCATCCCCTGGTGGTGGAGTATTATGCGATCCCTGGTTTACCGGATCCTGTCTGATTAAGAACTGTTCCTTTAACATTGTGGCCATTTCCATCATCTGTCTTTTAAAATCATCAAACTCCTCCCGAGATATGGAATTATGGTTAGGAAGATCAGCCATTTCAGCTGTAGAGACTTGGGCTTTCTTAGACTGCGAACGGGTTTGAGGAGCAATCCTACATAGACAAATGGTTCGAAGTTTAGTCCTGGGGAACTGAAAACATGGATGCATGCTAAAGCTATAAATTTTTTGTGTTTTGGGATTCTTTAATCTTTCCCTGCAAAAGAGAAAGTTAGTAGTCCTTTTAGTGCCATAACCAATGCTAAACATGCTTTATTATGCTCCCCCAACTATTCCCTGCAATTCACAGCGGTTAGTAATCTCTTTCGACATAGAAAAGGGATGCATGAATATTGAATGAGATCATGACATTTAGACATATAACCGTAAAAAGGCATGAAGAGACATTTCCTGCGTTGGGTTATTCTGAGGATGACCTATCCTAGGGTTACTCTCACGGGCTTTTCGGCATGAAGGTTCCCAAATCTTCGCAATCTACTCGTTTGAGCCCTTTCGATTGGAGCGGATTTGAGTGGTGCGTTTCCTGAGCCATCTCCGGGGAGCAGCCCCATCGAGTCCAGTAATAAGCAACCGACAGGTTCGCCTCAGGAGGAGGTACTCTCTCAACATACATTCACATTCATCGTCCTCACCGTATGCAAATGATTTCTTTAAAGTAAAGCCATTCCATTCAATCATTCATTCATTGGACAAAACACGCATTCACACAACAAAAACACAAAAGATCAACATATCGCATGCACACACATATTCATGAATTTTTTTAAAGGATAGAATAGCATCAAGATTTTAATGCGGCTTAAGCCCTCTAATGTTCCCCAGCAGAGTCGCCAGCTGTCGACGCCGGGTTTTCTCTTCTCTTTTGGTCTTTTAGTCTTTTCCAATTTTAGCCCTTTGATTTAATGATGCTTTGGAAAAGGTCGGCATTGATGTCGACGGGGTTTTGAAAGATCGTGTTTTATGATGAGCCAATTAACCAGAGTCGCCAGTTGGTATATTTGAAATGGATGTACCAACTCATCCGAGTTTTCGTGTTTTATAAATCGCTGGCTCATATGTGACTCCGAATTAATTGGTCTGCGAATCGAGATTCATAGAGTTCGGGGGCTTGCTTAAGTGAGGGGAAGGTGTTAGGCACCCCTCGACTTCCGTGAAACACGGTTACCGCAATCTTGATGCTTTCCTATCCTTTAATTCATGAATGTGTGTGTGTAGGTGCGCGTGTGTGTGTGTGTATATGTGCCTATGTGAATGTTGTGGTGAGTTTGTATGAAAGAGTCATTTGGATTTTAGGGAAGATCGTGGTTTAATTTGAGAACGCTTCGGAACGTCTTTTCGATATACACGAGAAAACTTTATTCTTTATGAGAAAGGTTTGATTTTAATTGTCCAAAACTATGGGATTTTCATTAAGTGTCGTTTTAACAAAACAAGAGTTTTAAACCTTCGTCAAAATAGGAATCGAGATCTATACGTTGCTTTCATAAAATGATGGGCAATTTCTAGGATCTCTTTCACCCTATGCACAAAGATTTAATAAAACGTCAATTATTTATAAAATCATTTCGTGTGATGTTTTGGAAAACGATTTTTCTTTAGCTTTCTCGTTAGATAGGAATCGACATTCATTAACGTTTCTCAAATTTTAACCTCGTGATTCTAATATCCTACTTTGATTGATTTTATGAAAATCTTATCATTTAGCTTTGAAATCAATTTCGTATCATGAATCAAATCAAGCATAAACACGCGTCGGGGCTATTCATGGGCATGTAAGCCATCAAAATATCCCCGAACGCCAACAATCACAAGTTTCACTATTTTCGGGGCCTTAAGCACGATTCTCGCCTTAGCGTCGTTTTAAGGCCCAACGATTACATGTTACAAAACGAGCATCTTGAATCTATCACATACATCAAAACGTCCATCATCGGATTTGGACCTCGGGGTCGCATTCCTAGGCTCACACGAGATTAATACATGCCTACAAAATGAATATTACATAACTAACCAACCCGGGTTTATCTAATATACCATGATATCCGGAAATGACAATCTAAATAAATTACACCCCATAAATTATCACAAACAAGCTAGAAATTTTATCAATTGGATATCCTCGGGTTATTAGGAAGCATTTTGTTCCAATGGAACCCTCACCAATAATCCCTAATCCATGATTGCTCAATAATATTCTTGAAAATTTCAATTAAATTTAGCCAAATAACATGATAGAAGTTGCAAAAATAATGAGATTTTCACCTTGCAAATGATACCAAAATTGTGTAGAAACTTGTGTATGGAGGGAAATATGAGATGTATATGATATAATCTAACAACAAAGGAAATTTCTCTCTTTTTCTCTCAATTGTTGCAAGAATTTTTTGCTATTTTCTCTCTATTTCCGAGCTAAAACTGCTGCTGATTTCTTCTTCTTCCGCAAACTGCCCAACCTCCTGTATGCTGCCTGCTGCCGAGCTTAAATAGGCTGGCCAGAGCCAGCCGCAGATCTATCTGCGGCTGGCCGCAGATGGATCTGCGGCTGGCCAGCTGGCACGCCTCCCATCGCACTCAGCTGCTGAGTGCGGATTTCCCGGTTTTCGTGCTGGCGCACCCACTTGGCCGCAGATCTATCCGCGGCTGGCGGGCTTGACTTTCTCGATTTTCGTGCCACGCCTCGAATTTCGTACCGCAACGTCGGTTTTCGCCGACAGGCTCGTGTTCTGCAGTCCGGGAACTTCCGGCAGACGTGCCACCTCATTCGGAAATGCCTGCCTCGGACGGTCATGCTGTCACGTCGACTTGGGCTGCCCAAATCATTGCGGCGGGTCCGGGCGCTCGCCCTTGTGTCCGCTCTTCTGCTCCTGCAAGCTGGTTCAATTGACGATTTCGCCCTCCTGTCATGGTTAGTAGAAGGAAACGCAAAATTTGGGTGTCTACAAATTCCCAATCCCTATTAGGAATTAAATAATAGTAATAGTGGTGCCACATCCAAATCAAAATTATCCAAGTTAAGTCCATCCTAGCACTTCCATATAGGTGAAGAGAAAAATACCGTCCTTGTGGTGACACAACAAAACAGTAATGTTCAATTCCTTAATAAGCATCAAATGTGATAAAGCAACATCTTAAATATTTAATACTTGCCTTGTGGTGACACAACAAACTCATATTAAACATTTAATACTCTATTGCTTTACCATGCTAGAAGGCGACGTTCAATATTCTAAATATCTTTGAACGTTTAGGACTTAATATGATTTCTTTGATGGGTTTATTATTATTAGTCTCATCTTATTTAGCGGGCATGCACACACACACACACACACACACACACACATATATATATATATATATATATATATAAAATACGTGTCATATTATTTCACATGCGAAGCATGTTGGATAATATATAATATATATAGTAAGCATGCACATATAGAATACTATATTCTACCCGGATTGATTACGGACTTTTATTCTCGTTTGGTTCACTAGAGCCACCAAGTGAACCAAAAGGTCAAACCTAGGGTGCAAGAATTAAATTTAAATATAACTATTACATTTAAACCCGGGCTCTATTACAAACGGGTCTTCAAGCGCTCCTTGCTCCTTTGTCTCCAATTCTTCAAGTAATTCTAACTAAACCTATTACATTTACTATTTAAAATAAATAGAAACATTGATCAGCAGTCAAGGAGAAGTACATAGGAGGGAGATAGAATTTACATTAAGGAAAAATTAGAGAAGACGAGGTACGCAGACCCCATTTATAAAAACTCATACATTCAAGCATCCTCTAAAATAATTCCAATCAGACATTGATCAATAGTCCATAATCAATCCCTATTTATTATCATACATATCTCTATATGTATCAATAAATAACATTCATCCCATGAATAATAAAACTGTAATGACCAAGAATTTCAAAGGTTATTATTAATTAAATAAAACATTTAATTTCTTATGAGTAGATTTGTGTGATTTAATTTAAACCTTGTGTGGGATAAATAATTATGTGACTATGTGATTATATGATTAATTGCTAGATTAAGTAAAGGGAGTCACACTAATAGTGTAATCAAAGTAGTGGACTAACCCTAGGGTTGTTAGAATCAAGAGTATTGATAAAGTTGTTAACTAATTAAATATTCTATTAAAACGAATATAGTTAGTAAATAAAATGTGTAAATTAATTAATATGGGTATTAATTAATGAGGATTATGTGAAATATGAATAATTAATTTTAGTAGTCCATTTAGTAAGAAAACACTAGTAGACTAGCCCAATTAATTAATTAACCAAGCCCACTCAATTAATTGAACATAAACTTGGATAATTAACATATGGACTAACTAAATTAGCCCAATATCTAATTAAATTAGTAGTCCAAGAAGCAAAGTAAAATAGAAACTAGGGTTACACACTCTTGCATTAGACAGTGGAGAGTACTTGCAATTTCTATAGAGATATATAGAAACTAGGGTTTTGCCAAATAACCAACTTCTTGAATACCTATTCTTCCTTGGTGTATCACCTCTAGAGGCCAAACACTTGGGTGGCTAACGTTGATCAAAGGAAGGAATCTAATCCGTGAAATTCAAGGAGAACGCGAAGGAATTGGAGTTGAACTTGTACCCGAGGAAGCACGGTTCTACGAGGGTATAATTTCTTAGTCTCTATCTCTTTCGTTTATATCGTTAATTGAGCACATAGATTGATCTTGGTGATGGTTTGTATAAAAATTTTAAAAATCCGTTTTATCGCGCTTCCGCACTATTTATGTAATTTGATTGCATGTTCGCGTAATATACAAACCTAACAGTAACTAGTCGGTCAAGCAAAGAGAACTATTATTCATCTTCTTTGTTGCAAGTTAGAAAGAAAACTAGAGAGAGAAAGTGGAGAGAGAATACTTTGAGAGAGGGAGTTCTTATGGGGGAAAAGAGGAGAGGGGTTGCCGCCATCTAGAAGGGAAGGAAGAGAGCTTGTGAATGCCATCAAGTTTCATCTCATACTTTGGAAAGCAAAGGAAGAGAGCCATCAAGCAAAGAAGGTATAAAAACTAACTTAAAAACCCTAAAAACCCTAATTTTGGGTTATGGATGAAATATTATGTTAGAAGTTTAAAGTTTATGTTTTAAATATTTAGAATCATGCTAAATATATTTATGTTTGATGATATGTGGTTGTGGTATGAAATGGTATGGGTTTGTGTAGAAAAGATAGGCTAAAACCTTGAAAACCTTTTTACCGACGAACAAACCGTAACTTGTTGGAATAAATAATGTATTCCGAAATCCACACATCCTATTGTTAATTTTGTTTTTTCTGAGTTTTAAGGGGTAAGTTAGAAAAGGAACCTCGTTGGAATTATTCGAAAAGAAGTTAAAATGAGAGAGTTATGTAATTTTTAGCAAAGCACGTGACTGTCTAAGGGCTATGTAGAATAGTCCACTTCCGGGCCAATTTCAGTGGTCAAAACGTGTCCAAATTTGGTGTTTGATGATGGAAAATTGTAGTTCGGAAAGATACGAATCCAACGGTACTGACTAGACCCTCATACGAGTTGTAGATTTCATTTTATGAGCGTTTCCGTAAGGGACCTCAAAAATGGAAACGAGATAAAACCCGCTGACCCATAGTTCCCGTGCACTGTTTCGAACCCTTAGAAAGTGCAATAAATTCTGTGACGCCCCCAAATTCGGGTCTCCAATTATCCGGATCCAGTCATCATGATCCAATACAAACATTCACCTCTAACAACATATGGTAACTAAAATGCGGAATATAATAAACATACGTTGTTCATTACAAAGGTGTTACTAGTCCTAGAATACAAAAACCTTAAACACATACACAAATCCATACCCTAAATAAAAGTTAGGGTTTAAATTACATTAATAGTAATTAACTATGCGTAAATTTTAAATCTGCTACATGAAGTGTATTACTTCATCTTTTCTTTCCCTTTGTTCTTCCCTGACGTCTCGGGTTTAGCTGCAATAAAGTCATGATATAGCAAGAATGAGCAACGAGTTTGCTCAGCAAGTTTAGAGTACAACAATAAGGATATATCATGATGAAGGGAATATAGAAAGAGAATTCAACAATTATCAGAAACAAGGACAATAAATGCTTTTAGAACAGTTGATAGTCAAGTAGACTTTGAACAATAACTTCGAAAGGAGTCAATAGCTGGTTGACCCTCTGGTTACTGGCTACAGAATAAGTACTTGAGGGGATCAGCCTCGCGTACGCTATGTGTATGCATAACATTTAACTCTGCTGTTTGTACCTTGTATACGGTACCTGGGGTACTCCCCTATAATAAAAGGGGTGTTCATTTAGTCTAAGAATCCTCACCATTGATTGGTTCGGATAGCTTTTATAAATTTTCACATACGTGCCTGACCGAGACAAGGGTTCAGACTTAATCATGAATAGTTCATAAATTTCGGAACTTTAAATAGATATACGAATTCAAATGCACGAGTGCGAATGTCAATAAATACATAGAGGTGGAATAATTTTAAAAGTAATTAGACCACTTAAGGCATGCTTGGAGATAAGATTCAAGCTTAAAGAATAATCTTGCAATATATACCTTTTTGCACAAATTAAAAATAATGCATAAGGTTTATAAACTTGCATTCAATATACTGAAAGAATGAAGTTAGGGAACTTGCCTGTTTGCTCAGCTACAGATAAATTTTAGCTTTAATTAATTGATCTTAAGTGACCTATCATTGGATAAAGTCGACTTATCAATTAATATAGCATGGTTGTGTATTGGTACACCTTACTATACCATTTACCTAGCAGGTAAAAATTCACCATCTACATTTAACTACTATTTAACATTAGCTAAACAGGAATCAATTAAAAATCTTTCGCTATTAAAATGATGGTAGCTAATCATGATTGCCATTCTTTGATTTCTCAGATTTATTTCCCTTATCGGTCTCTGAATAATCCTTATTTATTATTTATAAATTAAATAATACATTTATTTTGGTTTAAAGACAACAGAAAAACAATTGATCGCTTATTTAATTTTATTGCGCTTAATTACTGTTTACCTTAGGGTAATTAGGTAATTATTAACCTTGTTCCTTATTCATTAATTAAATACTTAATATATTAATTCTACACACACTTAATTATTATTTAATATTACTTAAATAATCCTTAAGTATTTATTATCTTTATTTATTAAGGCCAAAAATAATTAATCAACTTATTAATCTCCCTCATACTTAATCATTACTTCATTAATAATTAAGTAGTTATTATCCTTATTAGCTTTATTCATACCCAATTATCATTAGTTAATAATTAGATATTTATTATCTTTATTTATTATTGTATTGATAATTACATAATTACTTTATTAATTTTATTCATACTTAATTATTATTTATTATATTAAATAATAATTAAATATTTATAACACTTACTTATACTTAATTATTATTTAGGATTAAATAATAATTACATAGTTATTACCTTTATTTGTTATTTATGGATAAATAATAAAGAATTATTTGTTAACCTTGTTCATACTTAATTATTATTTAATATTAATTAAATAATAATTAAATATTTATTATCATTATTGGTAATTAATAAATAATTATTATTTTATTACTTATATTCATACTTAATTATTATTAAATATTACTTAAATAATAGTTAAATATTTATTATCTTTATTCATATTTAATTATTTAATCAAATAATAATTAAATATTTATTATCTAATACAAATAATCATTAATTCACCTTAATGAGTAGACCCATTTGTGGATTATTTTGGCTGAATAACACTGAATTAATAAAGCACTATCCAGCCCACATTAACAACTAACCAGGAACCAAGGTTCAGTTTGTTTTTATTCAGACCTTTCAACAAGCACATGGTGGGCGTATAGAAACCCAACACTGGCCCAATTACTCTACAACTTTAGGATGTCCGAACCTTAAGGTTCTTAGATACCAGAGTTTCAGTCAATTCATACCAATACTGGAACGAAATTACTCAATTCAAGAAATAAGACACCAGTACAGAGAAACAATTTAATTCCATACAGTACCAACCCAATGTGTTCACACAATTTAATACCAGATTCTGAATCAATTGAACTAACACAGTGCATTACAATGTATAGTATAACCACACAACCCATTCGGCAACACCAATCCGTGTATAGATGAAGAAAATTTTTTACAGGAAAAGAAACTCATACAAAACCCCTAAAGAAACTATCACAGACGCTTGTTGGTATACCTGGGAGTGGTTCGAATGGCTGTCCTCCTTCTCCGTCCATAATAATCGACCCAACTGGACATCCACTCTAGCAGAATTTGAAACCCTCAACTAGCCACCCCTGCTTCCTCTCTCGCTTAAGTTTTGAACCCTAAATTTTCTAAATTAGAAATTACACAAACAAAGGATTCGGCAGCTTTGGCTTAGGATTTTTGGGGCTCAATTTATAGAGGAAGAATTACTCAACTCGCTGGTTATTACCTCGCTCATCCGGACAATACCCAAGGGTTAGAGAAGCGGGCTGCCCCTGGTCTTCATCGCCACCCATCCGAGTCCAGCTAAGCTCAGTCGGTGTCCCTCGAGCCGTGCGTCTCACCGGTCGCGTCACCGGTTTTTTTCTGGAACCCTTGGTCCGAACATTGAACACTCGGTCGTCCACTTCAGTCCTTGAATCGCCGGCTGGTTGCTCGTGCCGTCGCCGGCGCACGCCTGGCGACACCCTCTCCCGTCAGTTGCGCCTGTCCCGTCCGATTGGATCGAAGGTTTGGGTCTCGTTTGGCTAGGTCTTGGCTAAGGATTTGGGATTTTCCCCAATTTTGATTTTGTCGATATGAAACCCCTCCAAATGAATTTGCCTGTTTAATCCACCGGTCAAATTTGGTTTTCCCCAAATTCCTTACCCTTTGCCCCAAACGGATCCGAACCGGCCAAAAGAAAAGGGAATGGGTTGATTCGGCTGGAAAAAAAATTTTGGGCTCAACCCAATAGGGTTGGGCCGGTAGGTTTAATTAAAAAAAAAGTGGCCCAATAGGACAATAAAAAGAAAGGAATTTGGATTGGGCTGACTGAATTAATTAGGAAAATGGCCCAAAAGAAAATAAATAGGAATATGGTTTCAACCCACTTAATATTAGGTTAGCTTAAATAAAGAAATATGACCTAATTAAAATAACATTATGCTTCTAATATTAAATAACTAATTTAATCTAAAATAATTAGTTATAATATTTATCCCCACAGTAATTCCTTATGGCAATTATTTAAATGAAATTATTCATTAATTCTTCCAAATTTCTTGCAAATCAAGTCTTAGGGTTAACTCACTAATTTATTCAATCTATTAATGAGCCCCTTTAATACAAGAAAAGTATTGAGCCATATATTTATATAATTAAATAATAATACCTACATGGATCCAATTTAATTTGAAAAATTTAAATAAAACGAATTTAATATGTTCAAATAAATTAATACAATATTTAATATTTCCTGGACATTACAAATTCCGATCTTTTTACCACTGAAACTATAGGAGGTTATGTACCACCTGTCCAAAATTGGTCGAATTCTGACTTGTAATAAAGAAACTACGGCTAAAATAAAAACGTAGAGTTTTCCGACGAAAACGGCTAAAATTTTAGTTCTATAAATGCGATGACCACGGAATTTTAACTAGGAGTACTTGTTAATATGTGTAAGATGCTATCAAAAACTTGGAGTCATCGGAGTTGCGTAAGATAGTGATCATCGGACATGTGAACAATGTTAAAAGAAATTAAAAAATTTATAAGGAAAGTATTTTTGAGTTTGGAATATATGTTCATATGTGTGGCAAGACTTGGAGAAAATAAGAATCGATCGATAAAAGAGATTAAATCATTTTAAGAATGTAGGCTTCCAATCCAGCTTGCTGAATTGTATGAATCCAGCTTGCTGAATTGTATGAATTCAGCTTGCTGAATTGAATAGAGTGCATCCAGGTTGCTAAATTATAAGTTAGTTCGAATCCAGGATGCTGGATTGGGAAAAATAGTTTGATGAATTGAATAGAGCGAATCTAGGATGCTGGATTAGGGGGATAGTTTGAATCCAGCTTGATGGATTTGAAATCCAGTTTGCTGGATTGGGTATTTAACCTACTGGATCGTAAAGATAGACTTATATAAGGAAAGATTAAGTAGTGAAGTGATTAAAAGATTATCCAAGGATAATTGTAACACTAAGACTTTAAAGTACTGTCTAATACTAAACTATGTGACTGATTATTAGACCATGTAATATAAATTAGTGATATTATGGATGAGATATGTGATGCTAATTGAGAGATCAATCTTATAAATGATAGGTCTTTCAAAAGAAGTTATATTAAAATTGCGTAGCAGTAGACAACGACCAAGGCAAGTTTCCTAACTCAAACTCGAGTCATTATATTTCAAGTATACTAGTGGATTAATTATTGACAATTATTCCACATCTATGATTGTTGATATTCGCACTTTGTACAATTGAATTCCTGTTCGATTATTATTGAACTGCGAATTAGTTAAAGATTCTTTCATTCATGAACTGTTTATTAGATAGATCTCTGCTAGTTGTATCAGCTAGATCCAGTATGTTTAAATTTGTTAAATCAAATCGATTTTAAAAGCTGTTCCTAACCAATTAATTTTGTAAGGATTCTAGACTAAGAAAAGAACAACTTTTAAGACATTATATTGGAAAAACAATTAATTGCCCGTATTATTAAGTGATTATGCATATTCGCCGGGAATGAGAGGCCGATCCCCTCGATTACCAAAACTTATTTAGAGGACCAATTTAAATACTGACAACCTCCGTATATGTTCATGGTCTTTGTTGACCACTCAGCTTAATCTTCTAATTGTGGAAACTTGAATTCTTATTCTTTCACAATTGATATTTATTGTTGAAAGTTTCAAAGGTTAAATTCCTTTCTAATCATGATATATCTCCTTTGTGATTAAACTTGCTAAGCAAACTAGTTGCTTACCCTTGCTATATCATGACGTTTATTTCAGCTAGACCGGAAAGTTCCAAGAAGGATAAAGGGAAAGGCAAAGCTCAGGAATAGACTTATGTGAATCTTTAATTTTAGATAAACCTTTTGTAATATAAAGGGTATGTTTAAGTTAAGGTTATTAGACCATGGGATTTGATGTAGAACCTTATTTAAATGAACAATATATGTTTATTATTCCGCAATAGTTCATAGAATGTGTATAATGTTGATGGATCGTGAGCACCGAATCCGAGGTTAAAGAACCCGGATTTTGGGGGCGTCACAGGTTGGTATCAGAGCTGTAGGTTATAAACATTAGGATGCGAAACCTAGGTTATAACCTTAGAAGAAAAACTCATATAGAGTATACTAGGAGATGGATTGTGGAAATTCATCAAGTATAGATTGTACATAATAAAATATCATTTCATTTTATCAATGAATATATTTTATTGTGATATTAATGTTGTTTATTGTTGTTTTGGTATTATGATTATAGGATGCCTGAAGAACAGCAAGGTAGTCATACCGTGGACCAAGAACAGGTAGATCCAGTGGAAGAACCGGTAGAGCAGGAAGTGATACTAGATACCCCCAAGGATGAATTGATCGGCGACCTAATAGCCAGGAACCATGAGTTAGAAGAGAGAATTGCCCAATTGGAGGAAGAAAACCAGACCCATTAGCTTGTGGAGCAACAGTATAGAGATGCAGCTCATCAGGCTCAAGGGCAGTCAGTTGAGTTAAGTGGAAGGCTGGAGCTAGCAGAGTTACAACTAGGAATAGTGCAGGTAGAGAATCAAGCTCTGAGGTTCGAGCTTGATTTAGAGATAGCCGATAAGATAAGGGTGGAGGATGCGTGGGTCAACGCAGCTAGGAAAGTTAACCAGTAAAGAAGGAATTAGAAGCCAAAGAGGTCAGGATCGAGTCCTTGGGGCGGGCATTAGATGCAGCATATGCGAGTACCAGTATTAGAGATAGGAGGCAACATTTTGAGGTCGGCGAGTCGAGTCGTTCTGTACGACGCCGAGTGGATGAAGATGCACTTCAGGAGCAGAAGCAGGAGCCTGTCCATGTTAAGGTGGCTCAGCCGGATAGTCAGTGATGTGTTGGTATAGTTGTTATGTATATAGATGCATTAGTACCCCTTTTGTTTATTAGGGTTATGTATGATGTAAACCTCAGGCAGTGAGAGGTAGTATGTAATCAGGATGTATCCCCAACTTATGTGTATAAGGGAGTATATCTTTTAGTAGATCCCTCTGTTGATGTTAAAAATGGGGTAATGAGCATTTATAAAAATATGCCAGGCATGTAAGTGTGTAACACTAAGATTTGGTATATGAATATAAATGCAGTATTATGGTTACATGTTTGATTAAGTAAATAAGATTTGAGAATTTATTTAGTAAGCTGTCTATCTGAAAAATGTTAATTCAGCAAACCATATTGGTTACAGCAAACCATATTGGTTAATACAGCAAACCGTATTGGTAAATTCAGTAAGCTGAATTTAAAAAAAAAATTGAACGTTATGGTTCTATGAGTTTAAATTATGTCTTACATTTTAAATGATAGCACTAATAAGTTATGGCATAACATAAAACTCAAGGAGTAACTTAAGGTTTTGTTTATTCAGACAATGTCGCCGAGACGACAAACTCAAAACCAAAGGGAGGAAAGATCTGTTAATGACGAAGGGGGTCAAGCGAACCCAATGCAAGACTTTGTTAACATGTTAGAACAAGCAATGCAGAATCATGTACCACTAGCAGGAAATCCACTAGTGAACTAATTGGCAAATTTTAAGGACTTTAAAGCAGTAGGTCCGCCAGAGTTTAAGGGGACGACAGATCCTATTGAAGCTCAAACATGGATAAAGGAGATGGAGAAGGCTTTTATTATTGCAAGAGTTGCAGAAGAGCAAAAGACAGCTTTTGCTACCTATTTACTGAAAGGTGAGGCTAATTTTTGGTGGGAATCAAATCAAAATAGGGCCGGTGAAGGAGTGGTGACGTGGGAAAGGTTTAAAGAATAGTTTTTCGAAAACTATTTTCCACGAAGTATGCAAGGAAGAATGGAAGTTAAGTTTTTGGAGTTAAAACAAGAGAATATGTCAGTCTCAGAATATGCAGCCAAATTTAATGAGTTAGGAAGGTTTGCACCACATCAGGTGGATACCGAGGAACAAAAGGCGCGGAGATTTGAGAACGGGTTGAAACCCTGGATTTTCAGCAAGGTGGCAGTGTTGCAAATTAATTCGTTTTCGACTCTGTTAGAGAAAGTTGTCATTGCAGAAGGTGGTAGTGAAGCAGTGTCCAAGTACAATCGGGAAAAGAATAAGAAGAAGAATGAAGGCGGAAATCAGAATCTTAGTAGTGGACGTAGCAACAGCAAGAAATGCAAATGGAACAACAGTGGCAACAACTCAGAAACCCAGCAAAGGAGTGTTCAGCAGAAGAAGAAAGGATGTGACAAGTGTGGAAAGAACCACTTTGGGGAGTGCATGAAGGGGAAGAATGTTTGTTATAATTGTGGTCAGGAAGGACATCTTTCTACAAATTACCTTAAGCCAAGGAAAGGTGGTTGTTTTTCATGTGGAGGAACGGGTCATCGATTCAAGGATTGTCCACTGAAGAAGAATATTGAGGGAGGAAGCGGCAACAAGAGCAGTAACCCAAATTTAACCATTGGAGGGCCAGTACAACAGAGCAAGCCAACAGCTAGAACATTCAACATGACTGCGCAAGACGCGATTGCATCGAAGGAAGTGGTGTCAGGTATTATTCCGATCAATAATATAAATGCCTATGTATTATTTGATTCGGGAGCTACCTGTTCATTTGTGTCTGATGATTTTGCTAAAAGGTTAAATTTACCTTGTGAAAGGTTAGAAAACCCAATGAACATAGAAGTTGCAAATAAAGAAATGATCCCTGTAGAATTTATCCATAAGAACTGTTGTGTGGAAATAAGGGGACATACATTAAGCGTGAATTTAATTCCGATACGCTTAGGAGAATTTGATGTAATCCTAGGAATGGATTGGTTGTTTAACCATGAGGCAGTTATTGACTGTCAGAAAAAGAGCATACGCCTTAAGACACCCAATAAGTCTAAGGTTGTATTTTATAGCAGCAAGTCGCCAAGACAAATGAATTGTTTGACGATGATGCAGGCCAGGAAGATGTTGAAGAAAGGATGTGAGGGTTATTTGGCTCATGTAGTGGATACACGAATGGTGAATTCTGATATGGGACAGATACCTATAGTGAATGAGTTCGTGGATATTTTTCCAGAGGAATTGCCAGGACTTCCACCTGACCGAGAGATTAGAGTTTGTAATTGATTTAGTACCAGAGACAGCGCCGATATCGAAAGCACCGTATAGGATGGCTCCGGTAGAAATGAAAGAGTTAATGGTTCAACTGCAGGATTTATTGGACAAGAAGTACATTCAACCTAGTGTATCTCCGTGGGGGGCACCGGTGTTGTTTGTAAAGACGAAGGATGGATCGATGAGGTTGTGCATAGATTATAGTGAACTGAATAAGGTGACAATCAAGAACAATTATCCGTTACCAAGAATAGACGATCTGTTTGATCAACTTAAAGGAGCGAAGTATTTTTTGAAGATTGATTTGAGGACTAGTTATCATTAGTTGAAGGTGAGAACGGAGGATGTACCCAAGACAACATTTAGAAATCGTTACGGCCATTATGAGTTTCTAGTGATGTCGTTTGGACTGACGAATGCGCCAGCTGCTTTTATGGACTTGATGAACAGAGTATTTAAACAGTACCTGGATACGTTCGTGGTTGTGTTCATTGACGACATTCTGGTGTATTCGAAGACTGAAGAGGAACATGCCGAGCATTTACGGATAGTACTGGAGACATTGAGGAAAGAGAAATTATATACAAAATTTTCAAAGTGTGAATTCTGGTTGAAAAGAGTTCAGTTTTTGGGACATGTTATTGACAACGAAGGAATTTCTGTTGATCAAGCAAAGGTAGAAGCGGTGAAAAATTGGGGACAACCGAGGACACCGACAAAGGTTAGAAGTTTCTTGGGATTGGAAGGATATTACCGGAGGTTTTATTCAAGATTTCTCAAAGATAGCAACGCCATTGACAAATTTAACCACGAAGACAGTTAAGTATGTGTGGACGGAGAAATGTGAGCAGAGTTTTCAGGAGTTAAAGAAGCGACTAAGTGAAGCACCTGTGTTATCCTTACCAGATAGTACGGGAGGTTTTACAGTGTACAGTGATGCATCACACAAGGGATTGGGTTGCGTGTTAATGCAGAATGGTAAAGTCATTGCGTATGCGTCACGCCAGTTAAAAGATTATAAAAAGGGATATCCTACCCACGACCTGGAATTGGCAGCGGTAGTGTTTGCCCTTAAGATTTGGAGACATTATCTCTATGGAGAAAATTGTGAGATATACACAGATCACAAAAGTCTGAAGTATATCTTTATACAAAAGGAGTTAAACATGAGGCAGAGAAGGTGGTTAGAATTGATCAAGGATTATGATTGTGAGATTCTATATCATCCAGGAAAGGCCAGTGTAGTAGCAGATGCTTTAAGCAGGAAGAACAGTGAAAAGTTATTTGTGTTGACAGAGCAAGAAAAGTTAGTAAGAGAGATGGAGAAAATGGAGTTAGAGGTGAAAAATCCGAGGAATTCAGACAAAGTAATAGAAATGGAAGCAAGTCCGACTTTATTGGACAGGGTGAAGGAGGCACAAGAGAATGATGAAGAATGTGGTAACATTAAGAAACGGTTAGCTGACGGTGAAGAGTTGAAGTATAAGATTGATAGCACCGGATTGCTGAAATTCGAAAATCGAGTTTGGATACCTTCAGTACCGGAATTAAGAGAAGAGATTTTTCAAGAGGCCCACAGTACAAGATACTCGATACACCCAGGAAGCACAAAGATGTATCAAGATCCGTGTCAACATTTCTGGTGGCCGAACATGAAAAGAGAGGTGGCAGAATGTGTCAGCAGATGTTTAACTTGTCAAAGAGTCAAGGCAGAGCATCAACGACCAAGTGGATTATTGCAGCCGCTAGAGATTCCTGAATAGAAATGGGAGCACATCACGATGGATTTTGTGATGGGGCTTCCAGCAACACAGAAAGGTTACGACGCGATATGGGTAATTATGGATCATCTTACAAAGTCAGCGCACTTTTTGCCGATCAAGATTAGATTCAATTTGGATCAACTAGGATAGTTTGAATCCAGCTTGATGGATTTGAAATCCAGTTTGCTGGATTGGGTATTTAACCTACTGGATCGTAAAGATAGACTTATATAAGGAAAGATTAAGTAGTGAAGTGATTAAAAGATTATCCAAGGATAATTGTAACACTAAGACTTTAAAGTACTGTCTAATACTAAACTATGTGACTGATTATTAGACCATGTAATATAAATTAGTGATATTATGGATGAGATATGTGATGCTAATTGAGAGATCAATCTTATAAATGATAGGTCTTTCAAAAGAAGTTATATTAAAATTGCGTAGCAGTAGACAACGACCAAGGCAAGTTTCCTAACTCAAACTCGAGTCATTATATTTCAAGTATACTAGTGGATTAATTATTGACAATTATTCCACATCTATGATTGTTGATATTCGCACTTTGTACAATTGAATTCCTGTTCGATTATTATTGAACTGCGAATTAGTTAAAGATTCTTTCATTCATGAACTGTTTATTAGATAGATCTCTGCTAGTTGTATCAGCTAGATCCAGTATGTTTAAATTTGTTAAATCAAATCGATTTTAAAAGCTGTTCCTAACCAATTAATTTTGTAAGGATTCTAGACTAAGAAAAGAACAACTTTTAAGACATTATATTGGAAAACAATTAATTGCCCGTATTATTAAGTGATTATGCATATTCGCCGGGAATGAGAGGCCGATCCCCTCGATTACCAAAACTTATTTAGAGGACCAATTTAAATACTGACAACCTCCGTATATGTTCATGGTCTTTGTTGACCACTCAGCTTAATCTTCTAATTGTGGAAACTTGAATTCTTATTCTTTCACAATTGATATTTATTGTTGAAAGTTTCAAAGGTTAAATTCCTTTCTAATCATGATATATCTCCTTTGTGATTAAACTTGCTAAGCAAACTAGTTGCTTACCCTTGCTATATCATGACGTTTATTTCAGCTAGACCGGAAAGTTCCAAGAAGGATAAAGGGAAAGGCAAAGCTCAGGAATAGACTTATGTGAATCTTTAATTTTAGATAAACCTTTTGTAATATAAAGGGTATGTTTAAGTTAAGGTTATTAGACCATGGGATTTGATGTAGAACCTTATTTAAATGAACAATATATGTTTATTATTCCGCAATAGTTCATAGAATGTGTATAATGTTGATGGATCGTGAGCACCGAATCCGAGGTTAAAGAACCCGGATTTTGGGGGCGTCACAGGTTGGTATCAGAGCTGTAGGTTATAAACATTAGGATGCGAAACCTAGGTTATAACCTTAGAAGAAAAACTCATATAGAGTATACTAGGAGATGGATTGTGGAAATTCATCAAGTATAGATTGTACATAATAAAATATCATTTCATTTTATCAATGAATATATTTTATTGTGATATTAATGTTGTTTATTGTTGTTTTGGTATTATGATTATAGGATGCCTGAAGAACAGCAAGGTAGTCATACCGTGGACCAAGAACAGGTAGATCCAGTGGAAGAACCGGTAGAGCAGGAAGTGATACTAGATACCCCCAAGGATGAATTGATCGGCGACCTAATAGCCAGGAACCATGAGTTAGAAGAGAGAATTGCCCAATTGGAGGAAGAAAACCAGACCCATTAGCTTGTGGAGCAACAGTATAGAGATGCAGCTCATCAGGCTCAAGGGCAGTCAGTTGAGTTAAGTGGAAGGCTGGAGCTAGCAGAGTTACAACTAGGAATAGTGCAGGTAGAGAATCAAGCTCTGAGGTTCGAGCTTGATTTAGAGATAGCCGATAAGATAAGGGTGGAGGATGCGTGGGTCAACGCAGCTAGGAAAGTTAACCAGTAAAGAAGGAATTAGAAGCCAAAGAGGTCAGGATCGAGTCCTTGGGGCGGGCATTAGATGCAGCATATGCGAGTACCAGTATTAGAGATAGGAGGCAACATTTTGAGGTCGGCGAGTCGAGTCGTTCTGTACGACGCCGAGTGGATGAAGATGCACTTCAGGAGCAGAAGCAGGAGCCTGTCCATGTTAAGGTGGCTCAGCCGGATAGTCAGTGATGTGTTGGTATAGTTGTTATGTATATAGATGCATTAGTACCCCTTTTGTTTATTAGGGTTATGTATGATGTAAACCTCAGGCAGTGAGAGGTAGTATGTAATCAGGATGTATCCCCAACTTATGTGTATAAGGGAGTATATCTTTTAGTAGATCCCTCTGTTGATGTTAAAAATGGGGTAATGAGCATTTATAAAAATATGCCAGGCATGTAAGTGTGTAACACTAAGATTTGGTATATGAATATAAATGCAGTATTATGGTTACATGTTTGATTAAGTAAATAAGATTTGAGAATTTATTTAGTAAGCTGTCTATCTGAAAAATGTTAATTCAGCAAACCATATTGGTTACAGCAAACCATATTGGTTAATACAGCAAACCGTATTGGTAAATTCAGTAAGCTGAATTTAAAAAAAAAATTGAACGTTATGGTTCTATGAGTTTAAATTATGTCTTACATTTTAAATGATAGCACTAATAAGTTATGGCATAACATAAAACTCAAGGAGTAACTTAAGGTTTTGTTTATTCAGACAATGTCGCCGAGACGACAAACTCAAAACCAAAGGGAGGAAAGATCTGTTAATGACGAAGGGGGTCAAGCGAACCCAATGCAAGACTTTGTTAACATGTTAGAACAAGCAATGCAGAATCATGTACCACTAGCAGGAAATCCACTAGTGAACTAATTGGCAAATTTTAAGGACTTTAAAGCAGTAGGTCCGCCAGAGTTTAAGGGGACGACAGATCCTATTGAAGCTCAAACATGGATAAAGGAGATGGAGAAGGCTTTTATTATTGCAAGAGTTGCAGAAGAGCAAAAGACAGCTTTTGCTACCTATTTAATGAAAGGTGAGGCTAATTTTTGGTGGGAATCAAATCAAAATAGGGCCGGTGAAGGAGTGGTGACGTGGGAAAGGTTTAAAGAATAGTTTTTCGAAAACTATTTTCCACGAAGTATGCAAGGAAGAATGGAAGTTAAGTTTTTGGAGTTAAAACAAGAGAATATGTCAGTCTCAGAATATGCAGCCAAATTTAATGAGTTAGGAAGGTTTGCACCACATCAGGTGGATACCGAGGAACAAAAGGCGCGGAGATTTGAGAACGGGTTGAAACCCTGGATTTTCAGCAAGGTGGCAGTGTTGCAAATTAATTCGTTTTCGACTCTGTTAGAGAAAGTTGTCATTGCAGAAGGTGGTAGTGAAGCAGTGTCCAAGTACAATCGGGAAAAGAATAAGAAGAAGAATGAAGGCGGAAATCAGAATCTTAGTAGTGGACGTAGCAACAGCAAGAAATGCAAATGGAACAACAGTGGCAACAACTCAGAAACCCAGCAAAGGAGTGTTCAGCAGAAGAAGAAAGGATGTGACAAGTGTGGAAAGAACCACTTTGGGGAGTGCATGAAGGGGAAGAATGTTTGTTATAATTGTGGTCAGGAAGGACATCTTTCTACAAATTACCTTAAGCCAAGGAAAGGTGGTTGTTTTTCATGTGGAGGAACGGGTCATCGATTTCAAGGATTGTCCACTGAAGAAGAATATTGAGGGAGGAAGCGGCAACAAGAGCAGTAACCCAAATTTAACCATTGGAGGGCCAGTACAACAGAGCAAGCCAACAGCTAGAACATTCAACATGACTGCGCAAGACGCGATTGCATCGAAGGAAGTGGTGTCAGGTATTATTCCGATCAATAATATAAATGCCTATGTATTATTTGATTCGGGAGCTACCTGTTCATTTGTGTCTGATGATTTTGCTAAAAGGTTAAATTTACCTTGTGAAAGGTTAGAAAACCCAATGAACATAGAAGTTGCAAATAAAGAAATGATCCCTGTAGAATTTATCCATAAGAACTGTTGTGTGGAAATAAGGGGACATACATTAAGCGTGAATTTAATTCCGATACGCTTAGGAGAATTTGATGTAATCCTAGGAATGGATTGGTTGTTTAACCATGAGGCAGTTATTGACTGTCAGAAAAAGAGCATACGCCTTAAGACACCCAATAAGTCTAAGGTTGTATTTTATAGCAGCAAGTCGCCAAGACAAATGAATTGTTTGACGATGATGCAGGCCAGGAAGATGTTGAAGAAAGGATGTGAGGGTTATTTGGCTCATGTAGTGGATACACGAATGGTGAATTCTGATATGGGACAGATACCTATAGTGAATGAGTTCGTGGATATTTTTCCAGAGGAATTGCCAGGACTTCCACCTGACCGAGAGATAGAGTTTGTAATTGATTTAGTACCAGAGACAGCGCCGATATCGAAAGCACCGTATAGGATGGCTCCGGTAGAAATGAAAGAGTTAATGGTTCAACTGCAGGATTTATTGGACAAGAAGTACATTCAACCTAGTGTATCTCCGTGGGGGGCACCGGTGTTGTTTGTAAAGACGAAGGATGGATCGATGAGGTTGTGCATAGATTATAGTGAACTGAATAAGGTGACAATCAAGAACAATTATCCGTTACCAAGAATAGACGATCTGTTTGATCAACTTAAAGGAGCGAAGTATTTTTTGAAGATTGATTTGAGGACTAGTTATCATTAGTTGAAGGTGAGAACGGAGGATGTACCCAAGACAACATTTAGAAATCGTTACGGCCATTATGAGTTTCTAGTGATGTCGTTTGGACTGACGAATGCGCCAGCTGCTTTTATGGACTTGATGAACAGAGTATTTAAACAGTACCTGGATACGTTCGTGGTTGTGTTCATTGACGACATTCTGGTGTATTCGAAGACTGAAGAGGAACATGCCGAGCATTTACGGATAGTACTGGAGACATTGAGGAAAGAGAAATTATATACAAAATTTTCAAAGTGTGAATTCTGGTTGAAAAGAGTTCAGTTTTTGGGACATGTTATTGACAACGAAGGAATTTCTGTTGATCAAGCAAAGGTAGAAGCGGTGAAAAATTGGGGACAACCGAGGACACCGACAAAGGTTAGAAGTTTCTTGGGATTGGAAGGATATTACCGGAGGTTTATTCAAGATTTCTCAAAGATAGCAACGCCATTGACAAATTTAACCACGAAGACAGTTAAGTATGTGTGGACGGAGAAATGTGAGCAGAGTTTTCAGGAGTTAAAGAAGCGACTAAGTGAAGCACCTGTGTTATCCTTACCAGATAGTACGGGAGGTTTTACAGTGTACAGTGATGCATCACACAAGGGATTGGGTTGCGTGTTAATGCAGAATGGTAAAGTCATTGCGTATGCGTCACGCCAGTTAAAAGATTATAAAAAGGGATATCCTACCCACGACCTGGAATTGGCAGCGGTAGTGTTTGCCCTTAAGATTTGGAGACATTATCTCTATGGAGAAAATTGTGAGATATACACAGATCACAAAAGTCTGAAGTATATCTTTATACAAAAGGAGTTAAACATGAGGCAGAGAAGGTGGTTAGAATTGATCAAGGATTATGATTGTGAGATTCTATATCATCCAGGAAAGGCCAGTGTAGTAGCAGATGCTTTAAGCAGGAAGAACAGTGAAAAAGTTATTTGTGTTGACAGAGCAAGAAAAGTTAGTAAGAGAGATGGAGAAAATGGAGTTAGAGGTGAAAAATCCGAGGAATTCAGACAAAGTAATAGAAATGGAAGCAAGTCCGACTTTATTGGACAGGGTGAAGGAGGCACAAAGAGAATGATGAAGAATGTGGTAACATTAAGAAACGGTTAGCTGACGGTGAAGAGTTGAAGTATAAGATTGATAGCACCGGATTGCTGAAATTCGAAAATCGAGTTTGGATACCTTCAGTACCGGAATTAAGAGAAGAGATTTTTCAAGAGGCCCACAGTACAAGATACTCGATACACCCAGGAAGCACAAAGATGTATCAAGATCTGTGTCAACATTTCTGGTGGCCGAACATGAAAAGAGAGGTGGCAGAATGTGTCAGCAGATGTTTAACTTGTCAAAGAGTCAAGGCAGAGCATCAACGACCAAGTGGATTATTGCAGCCGCTAGAGATTCCTGAATAGAAATGGGAGCACATCACGATGGATTTTGTGATGGGGCTTCCAGCAACACAGAAAGGTTACGACGCGATATGGGTAATTATGGATCATCTTACAAAGTCAGCGCACTTTTTGCCGATCAAGATTAGATTCAATTTGGATCAACTAGCCAAGTTGTATATCAGAGAAATAGTTTCACGACATGGAGTACCGGTATCAATTGTATCTGATAGAGATTTGCACTTCACTTCAAATTTTTGGAGGAGTCTTCAAGAAAGAATGGGGACACAATTGAGGTTAAGTACCGCTTATCATCCACAGACCGATGGGCAAAGCGAGAGAACCATTCAAACATTAGAAGATATGCTCAGAGCCTGTGTGATGGACTTCAAGGGAAGTTGGGAGGATCATCTTCCGCTCGTAGAATTTGCGTATAATAACAGTTATCACGCGAGTATTGGAATGCCACCATACGAAGCACTGTATGGGAGGAAATGTAGAACGCCCTTGTGTTGGGATGAAGTAGGTGAACGCAGATTGTTGGGGCCAGAATTGGTACAACAGACCGTATAGATCATCAGGGTAATAAGAGCTCGGCTGGTAGCAGCTCAGGATCGTCAAAAGAAGTATGCAGATTTGCATCGCAAGAAGAGAGACTTTGAAGTAGGGAGCTATGTGATTTTAAAAGTATCTCCCTGGAAAGGGAAAATAAGATTTGGCAAGAAAGGAAAATTAAGTCCGAGATTTATTGGACCGTTCGAGATACTAAAGAAGATAGGTGAGGTGGCGTACGAGGTGGCTCTACCTCCTGAACTGGAACATATCCATAACGTGTTTCACGTGTCGGTGTTGCGCCCGTATAAGCCTGATTACAAGCATGTTATATCGTATGAACCGATTCAAGTCGAAAAGAACTTATCTTATGAAGAGATTCCTATAGAAATTTTGGATAGAAAAGAGCAGCAGTTAAGGAACAAAGTTATACATTCTGTCAAAGTGCTCTGGAGAAACCATGCAGTTGAAGAAGCTACGTGGGAGCTTGAAGAAAAGATGAGGACGAATTATCCGAATCTTTTCGGGTAACCTTATGATGTAATTCCGGGGACGGAATTCCTATAAGGGGGGAAGAATGTAATGACCAAGAATTTCAAAGGTTATTATTAATTAAATAAAACATTTAATTTCTTATGAGTAGATTTGTGTGATTTAATTTAAAACTTGTGTGGGATAAATAATTATGTGACTATGTGATTATATGATTAATTGCTAGTTTAAGTAAAGGGAGTCACACTAATAGAGTAATCAAAGTAGTGGACTAACCCTAGGGTTGTTAGAATCAAGAGTATTGATAAAGTTGTTAACTAATTAAATATTCTATTAAAACGAATATAGTTAGTAAATAAAATGTGTAAATTAATTAATATGGGTATTAATTAATGAGGATTATGTGAAATATGAATAATTAATTTTAGTAGTCCATTTAGTAAGAAAACACTAGTAGACTAGCCCAATTAATTAATTAACCAAGCCCACTCAATTAATTGAACATGAACTTGGATAATTAACATATGGACTAACTAAATTAGTCCACTATCTAATTAAATTAGTAGTCCAAGAAGCAAAGTAAAATTTTTGGTAAACTAGTGGCCCAACTAATTAAATGTGAGCCCAAGTGATTTAAAACCAAAGCCCAAATTGCTAGCCACTTGGAAGATATTTTGAGGAACTTATCTAGTCCATTAAAGTAATAAAAGAAAAGGAAAATTGGGACAAGAAATGGAAGGGGGCTGCTGGCCATGGGGCCCCACAAGGGGTGAGTTGTTGAATGACCAAGAGCTTGCTTATGAGGATTAACAAAGAGGTACAATTAATTATGACAAGCTTTCACCAAGTTGTCATAATAAAGTCACTTGCTCATGATGGCAAAGTGGTTAGATACAACCTATGTATCGATAGGTTCTTGCAAGTAACTAGTTGGTCAAGCAAAGAGAACTATTATTAATCTTCTTTGTTGCAAGTTAGAAAGAAAACTAGAGAGAGAAAGTGGAGAGAGAATACTTTGAGAGAGGGAGTTCTTATGGGGTAAAAGAGGAGAGGGGTTGCCGCCATCTAGAAGGGAAGGAAGAGAGCTTGTGAATGCCATCAAGTTTCATCTCATACTTTGGAAAGCAAAGGAAGAGAGCCATCAAGCAAAGAATGTATAAAAACTAACTTAAAACCCTAAAAACCCTAATTTTGGGTTATGGATGAAACTATAGGAGATTACGTACCACCTGTCCAAAATTGGTCTAATTCCGACTTGTAATAAAGAAACTACGGCTAAAATAAAAACGTAGAGTTTTCCGACGAAAACGGCTAAAATTGGAGTTCTATAAATGCGATGACAACGAAATTTTAACTGGGAGTACTTGTTAATATGTGTAAGATGCTATCAAAAATTTGGAGTCATCGGAGTTGCGTAAGATAGTGATCATTTTTCTTAGTTTCGAAAGTTAAAAACGGACATGTGAACAATGTTAAAAGAAATTAAAAATTTTATAAGGAAAGTATTTTTGAGTTTGGAATATATGTTCATATGTGTGGCAAGACTTGGAGAAAATAAGAATCGATCGATAAAAGAGATTAAATCATTTTAAGAATGTAGGCTTCCAATCCAGCTTGCTGAATTGTATGAATCCAGCTTGCTGAATTGTATGAATTCAGCTTGCTGAATTGAATAGAGTGCATCCAGGTTGCTAAATTATAAGTTAGTTCGAATCCAGGATGCTGGATTGGGAAAAATAGTTTGATGAATTGAATAGAGCGAATCTAGGATGCTGGATTAGGGGGATAGTTTGAATCCAGCTTGATGGATTTGAAATCCAGTTTGCTGGATTGGGTATTTAACCTACTGGATCGTAAAGATAGACTTATATAAGGAAAGATTAAGTAGTGAAGTGATTAAAAGATTATCCAAGGATAATTGTAACACTAAGACTTTAAAGTACTGTCTAATACTAAACTATGTGACTGATTATTAGACCATGTAATATAAATTAGTGATATTATGGATGAGATATGTGATGCTAATTGAGAGATCAATCTTATAAATGATAGGTCTTTCAAAAGAAGTTATATTAAAATTGCGTAGCAGTAGACAACGATCAAGGCAAGTTTCCTAACTCAAACTCGAGTCATTATATTTCAAGTATACTAGTGGATTAAGTATTGACAATTATTGCACATCTATGATTGTTGATATTCGCACTTTGCACAATTGAATTCCAGTTCGATTATTATTGAACTGTGAATTAGTTAAAGATTCTTTCATTCATGAACTGTTTATAAGATAGATCTATGCTAGTTGTATCAGCTAGATCCAGTATGTTTAAATTTGTTAAATCAAATCGATTTTTAAAGCTGTTCCTAACCAATTAATTTGGTAAGGGTTCCAGTTTGAGAAAAGAACAACTTTTAAGGCATTATATTGGAAAACAATTAATTGCCCGTATTATTAAGTGATTATGTATATTCGCCGGGTATGAGAGGCTGATCCCCTCGATTACCAAAACTTATTTAGAGGACCAGTTTAAATACTGACAACCTCCGTATATGTTCATGGTCTTTGTTGACCACTCAGCTTAATCTTCTAATTATGGAAACTTGAATTCTTATTCTTTCACAATTGATATTTATTGTTGAGAGTTTCAAAGGTTAAATTCCTTCCTAATCATGATATATCTCCTTTGTGATTAAACTTGCTAAGCAAACTAGTTGCTTACCCTTGCTATATCATGACGTTTATTTCAGCTAGACCGGAAAGTTCCAAGAAGGATAAAGGGAAAGGCAAAGCTCAGGAATAGACTTATGTGAATGTTTAATTTTAGATAAACCTTTTGTAATATAAAGGGTATGTTTAAGTTAAGGTTATTAGACCATGGGATTTGATGTAGAACCTTATTTAAATGAACAATATATGTTTATTATTCTACAATAGTTCATAGAATGTGTATGATATTGATGGATCGTGAGCACCGAATCCGAGGTTAGAAAACCCGGATTTTGGGGGCGTCACAAAAACCATTCCATATATGCATTGATATCAATTAATGGGCAAACGTTTTGCTAATATTTAGTTTTGAAACAAAATAAACTCTTTTATTTTTAATCAAAAACCAAATCCAAGTTAAACTCCTTTAATTTTAGCAATCTGAAATCCTATTCCAGATAAAATAAACATCTTTATTTTAAACTTATATCAATTAAATAAACCATTTATTTTAATTGAAGGAAATATTATTTTTCGGATTCTGCTGTTCGTCGCAGCTGCGCCCAGAATGAACTGGGAAATGGCGCAGCTGCGCTGAACCCCAGAAATGACTTTCTGGGTTTGGGCGCAACTGCACTCCAGAATGAACTGGAAACGGCGAAGCTGCGCCGCGTAGCAGATTCAGAAAAAAAAAACAGATTCTGCCCAAAAATTGTGATCCAATCGCATACCATACACACATGGAATCATCAAAATCGTATTTAGCACAAGATTAGGCTCTAATACCACTGTTAGGTTTGTATATGACGCGAACATGTAATCAAATTACATAAATAGTGCAGAAGCGCGATAAAATCGGATTTTTAAAATTTTATACAAACCATCACCATGATCAATCTATGTGCTCAATTAACGATATAAACGAAAGAAATAGACACAAAAATTATACCCTCGTAGAACCTTGCTTCCTCGGGTACAAGTTCACCTCCAATTCCGTCGCGTTCTCCTTGAATTCCACTACCTAAATTCCTTTGCTTGATCAATGTTAGCCACCCAAATGTTTGGCCTGTAGAGGTGATCCACCAAGGAAGAATAGTTATTCAAGAACATAGGTGTTGGCAAAACCCTAGTTTCTATCTCTATAAAAATTGTAAGTACTCTCCACAATCTAATACAAGAGTGTGTAACCCTAATCTATGATAAGACTCCTTTTATTTATAGATGTAGGAATAACCCTTCCCTAAACTATTTAGGATTAGGGTTTCTATTATAATTAAACTCCTTTAATTAATTATTCTCATAATCCAATTAGGAATTCATGAGGGAGTACTTCTATTAATTAATTTCCAATCCCTATTAGGAATTAAAAAATAGTAATAGTAGTAATAATAATAATAATAATAATAATAATAATAATAATAATAAGACTCTTCTTATTAATTAATATTTAATATTTCTAAAATATTAAATAATAAATATTAAGCTATTAATTTATTCTATCTCCATAGATTAAATTAAATATACTTAACTTATTATTACAATTATGCCATTTACTTCTTAAATAATTATTTTCCTTTTGCGGTGTAACCCTTTAGGTTCTCCATATTAAACTGGTTGTTAATAAATCAATTAGAACAATTCTAATCTTATTTAAATAAATAAATTAAACTATTTAATTTATTTAAATAAATAATATTTATTCTACAATAAGGGTAAGCCTCCTTAGCGATCAACGACTTTTAAGATAATATAGATTTTAACATTAATCACAAAAAGAACCTTTTGGTGCATAGTTACTGTTCAGTTCAATCCTTCCGCCATACAATGTCCCAATTAAATATAAGACATGGAATTACTGTCAAGTCTTATTTTATTTAATTATATGTATTTCAATTCTCAAATGCACAACTCTAAATAATACAAATTAGAAACTCCTTTCTAATTTCATTCTGCCTTGGCCAAGGACTACTGAGTTGTCATTTATCGAATCACATAAGACATTCACATCTTTTACTAGATGAGGTAGATTCTTTGTTGATCATTCATCTATCTCCATGTACAACTTATTATACCCAATCATACCCTTTGATATACCCTAAAGGTCTTAAGGGACATGTCAAAGTATAACTCATCATACACAAGATACTATGATGATCTCAAGTCCAAGGATCACTTGTACTACTATCACTAGAGGAATTCCTATTGACAGGTGAGTAAAACTCCGTTAGGTATTCCTTAGCGAGCCATGTTCAGTGAACTTATTCTCCAATAAGCACCTACATACTTGCTTTTGTGTCTCCACATAAATGATTATGAGATCAACCATCCTCTTCCTAAGAGCAAGCAACGTATGTACTAATCTATCTGGATTCACTAATTCCCTTTTTAGTAATCCAACGATTATGAACAATTTTAGTTTGTGAGCTATCTAGAATTTAGATCTCATTAGCATGATCACCATCATGATTCTAAAAGCATTGCTCAAAACTATGGGTTTATCACATTTAATATAACAACACTATGTAGATACTGTTAAATGCCTTTTAAGAAAATCAATTCTTTTATTAATAAATGAATAAGATTACAAAGTATATGCTACATCATATCAAATATGATTGGCTTGTGTGCATACTACTTTCAGTTTTAGGGTCGTTACAACATAGGACATTCTCTTCTTTTACTAGAAGTAGTAGATTCTTTGTTGACCATTCACCTATGTTTATGTACAACTTATTATACCCAAACATACCCTTTGATATGCCCTAAAGGTCTTAAGGGACATGTCAAAGCAAAACTCATCATACACAAGATACTGTGATGATCTCAAGTCCAAAAATCACTTGTACTACTATCACTAGAGGAATTCCTATTGACAGGCAAGTAAAACTCCATCAAATATTCCTTCGGCGAGTCACATTCAGTGAACTTATTCTCCAATAAACACCTACATTCTTGCTTTAGTGTCTCCACACAAATGATTATGAGATTAATCATCCTCTTCACAAGAGCAAGCAAATTATGTACCAATTTATTCAGATTCACTAATCCCCTTTTTAGTAATCCAACAATTAAGAACGATTTTAGTTTTAAGCTTTCTAAGAATTTAGATCTCATTAGCATGATCATCATTATGATTCTAAAATCATTGCTCCAAACTATGGGTTTATCACATATAAAATAGCAGTACCATGTTGATAAAGTAAAATGTCTTTAATATATTAATTCTTTTATTAATAAATGAATAAGATTACAAAGTATATGCTACATCATATCAAATATTATTTGCTTGTGTGCATACTACTTTCATATTTAGGGAAAGATGATACATTGCCAGTGATCATTGGCAATAATCTGACCAAAGTTCAAAAAGAAAAATTGCTAAGATTCCTAAGGGAGCACATAACAGTCTTTGGTTGGACAATTACATATATCTAGGGTATAAGTCCTGCCATGTATTTGCATCAAATCCTTTTGGAAGAAGGAGCCAAACAAACTAGAGAAGCTCAAACAAGACTAAATTCACCCATGATGGAGGTAGTGAAAAAAGAGGTTATAAAATTACTTAATACACATATAATCTACCAAATTTTAAACAGTCAATGCGTAAGTCTATTACTGGTAGTTCCAAAGAAGTCTGGTATAACTATGATTCAGAATGATAATAATGAGTTGGTGCCCACACGTATGAAAACAGGATGGATAGTGTGTATTGATTATGGAAAATTGAATGATGTAACTAAAAAAAATCATTTCCCTCTTCCTTTTATTGATCAAATGTTAGAAAGACTAGTTAACCATGCTTATTATTATTTTCTAGATGGTTTTTCAAGCTATAACCAAATTGTGATTGCACCAGAGGATCAGGAAAGACCACCTTCACATGTCCATTTGGTACATTTGTATATCATCGAATGTCTTTTGTGAAAGTAGTATGCACACAAGCCAATCATATTTGATATGATGTAGCATATACTTTGTAATCTTATTCGATTGTTAAAGGCATTTTGCATTATCTACATGGTGCTGTTATATTAAATGTGATAAACCCATAGTTTTGAGCAATGCTTTTAGAATCATGATGGTGATTATGCTAATGAGATCTAAATTCAAGATAGCTCACAAACTTAAATTGTTCCTAATCGATGGATTACTAAAAAGGGGATTAGTGAATCCGGATAGATTAGTACATACGTTGCTTGCTCTTATGAAGAGAATGATTGATCTCATAATCATTTGTGTGGAGACACTAAAGCAAGTATGTAAGTGCTTATTAGAGAATAAGTTCACTGAACGTGGCTCGCTAAGGAATACCTAATGAAGTTTTACTCGTCTGTCAATAGGAATTCCTCTAGTGATAGTAGTACAAGTGATCCTTGGACTTGAGATCATCATAGTATCTTGTGTATGATGAGTTATACTTTGACATGTCCCTTAAGACCTTTAGGGTATATCAAAGGGTATGATTGGGTATAATAAGTTGTACATGGAAATAGGTGAATGATCAACAAAGAATCTACCACTTCTAGTAAAAGGAGAGAATGTCCTATGTGATTCGATAAATGACGACTCAGAAGTCTTTGGCCAAAGCAGAATGAAATTAGAAAAGAGTTTCTAATTTGCATTAATCAGAGTTGTGCATTTCAGAATCGAAATACATATAATTAAATAAAATAAGACTTGACAGTAATTCCATGTCTTATATTTAATTGGGACATTGTATGGTAGAAGGGTTGAATTGTACGGTAACTATGCATTGAAAGGTTCTTTTATGATTAATGTTGAAATTTATATTATCTGGAAAGTCGTTGATCGCTAAGGGGGCTTACCCTTATTGTAGAATAAATATTATTTATTTAAATGAATTAAATAGTTTAATTTATTTATTTAAATAAGATTAGAATTGTTCTAATTGATTTATTCACAACCGGTTTAATATGGAGAACCTAAAGGGTCACACCGCAAAAGAAAAATATTTATTTAAGAAGTAAATGGCATAATTGTAATAATAAGTTAAGTGTATTTAATTTAGTCTATGGAGATAGAATAAATTAAATAGCTTAATATTTATTATTTAATATTTTAGAAATATTAAATATAAATTAATAAGAGGAGTCTTATTATTATTATTACTATTACTATTATTTAATTCCTAATAGGGATTGAGAATTAATTAATAGAAGTACTCTCACGTGAATTCCTAATTGGATTAGGAGTTTAATTTAATTAAAGGAGTTTAATTAGAATAGAAACCCTAATCCTAAATATTTTAGGGAAGGGTTTTCCTACATCTATAAATAAGAGAAGTCTTATCATAGATTAGTGTTACACACTCCTGCATAAGAATTGTAGAGAGTACTTACAATTTCTATAGAGATAGAAACTATGGTTTTGCCAACACCCATCTTCTTGAACAAGTATTATTCCTTGGTGGATCACCTCTAGAGGCCAAACACTTGGGTGGCTAACGTTGATCAAAGGAAAGAATTTAATCGGTGGAATTCAAGGAGAACGCGAAGGAATTGGAGGTGAACTTGTACCTGAGGAAGCTAGAATTCTACAAGGGTATAATTCTTATTCTCCATCTCTTTCGTTTAATTAATAATTGTGCATAAAGAAAGATCATGGTGATGGTTTATTAATGTAATTTGATTGCATGTTCGTGTTATACAAACCTAACAGTGGTATCAAGAGCCAAACTTTATGTGAATTATTAATTGTTTTGATTTTGTATATGTGACACCCCCAAATTCAGGTACCAATACCTCGAATTTGGTGCTCACGATAAAATACATCCATACACCTCTAAACAACATAAATTAACTAATGCGGAATAAATAAACATAGGTTGTTCATTACAAAAGGTTTACTACGGTCCCAAGGTCTATAACATTAAATAAATACATCGCAGAATACATTAATAATACAAAACTATTCCACGATTACATAACGAGATAGTATATATAACTATTCCTTAAGCTTTCCTTTGCCTTTGTCCGCTTTGGAACTCCCCGGCTTAACTGCAATAGGTTCATGATATAGCAAGGGTGAGCAACTACTTTGCTCAGCAAGTTTAAAAGCAAGAATGAAGATATATCATGAATAAATAAGAATAATAGCTGCATAGATCAAAAATTTATGAACATTGATGAAATAGCTGAAATGACATAATCAAGGTCCAAATGAATCAATGAATAAGGATTATTTACTGCTGAGTGGTCCAACCGACCATGAACTTTTGGCCAAAGAGTCAATCATTCGACTAACTCTTTTAAAACCTGGCCCCGTCAGTTGTACTCGAGGGGATTAGCCTCTCGTACACCATGTATATGCATAACATTTAACTCTGACTGCATCGAATAACCGACACATTATAATCCCCTACATAAGGGTTGCTCTCTCAGTCCAAGAATCCGCACCAACAATCGGTTTGGATAGCTTTTAAAATAAAACCTGTACATGTCTAACCGAAACAAATGGCGTAGACTATCTCCTTAAACAGTTCATGAATGAAGAACTTAAACGTTTCACAATCCTACAATAGATAATGTATTCAAATGCATAAGCTGCGAATATCAATAATTATCTTGGAGGTGGAGTAATTGACAATAATTAGTCCACTAATATGATTCAAAAGTAATAACTCAATTTGAGTCATGAAATTTGCAACAATATACAACCTGTATAAAATATGAAACCTGCTCAAAATATAATTCGAGTAAGGTTAAGGAAAACTTGCCCAACACAAGGGTTAGACAAGCGTTAGGAAACTTGCATTCAATATATAGAAAGAATGAAGTTAGGGAACTTGCATAACATACACCTGTTTGCACGAAGTAAAAAGAATAGTGCATAAGGTTTAGAAACTTGCCCAACACAAGGGTTAGACAAGGGATAGGAAACTTGCCTGATGCGCTGCTACAATATTATAACACACGCTCCTTAATATCCTACACAATTAAGTACATATTTACATAACAATTAGTCACATACCAAATAATGGTTTATAACGGACACTGCATCATTAAAACACATTGATTGCCACTACGACTACCCAGTGGCAATTAGATTATACAATTTTTGCCTTAAGACAATACTAATTTGGTTGACATTTAATAAATAATTAAGCATTTAGGGCTTAACAAAATATGCTTAGTTAACCTGTCTAATCATTTAATCCAAGAAAAATATAAGTGTTGGACCCTGCTGAAATGGGCTCATTAGGTCTGACCCGATCCGACCTGATCTGACTAACCCAACCTGGCCCAAACACGGAGCTCGCGCTGCAGCGCCAAGCTCAAGCAATGGGCCTCACGCTGCGGCGTGAGTCCCGTGTTTTCCCAATGACAGGGCCTCACGCTGCGGCGTGAGCCTTAAGGCTTGGGCCTCACGCTGCGGCGTGAGCCCCGGTCTTTCCCCACTTGCCCCTCGCTGCAGCGTGAGCTGCAAGGCTTATGAGTGGCGCTGCGGCGCGACTCTCCAGTAGCCGGATTCTGGGTTTCTTCCCAGTTCGCGACTCCGACCTCCGGCCATTCCAACCTCCATAACTCCTTCAATACACAAGCAAATTGGTCCATTTCGGACTCTATGGACTCCTAACTCATGGGGCTACAACATATCAAAAATGCAGAGCTACCCATTAACATTAACATGGTCAAATCCTAAGCCAAAGTGTAAAGTTCATACTATGTTCTTCGAGTTCTTGACCTGTTTTACAAGAATCATTACTACGAACTTGTTTTAACTCCTTTTTACTCCATTCCAACTGGGTTAGCTTCATAACCCATGGAACTACAACACCATAGCAACAAATAAAATTAACAAACACAAAATCATAGCTTTACAGTCCTCTAAAAAGTCCAAATGTCCAAGTTCATGTCCAAAGTCCATTGTTCTTGCTCCATTAAGCCAAGGTAAGGATTTCTTGCGTTTTTGTTCCACTTTGATGTTATTAATGGCTTACATAGTCTCTTAACAACATTTATAAACAATCACAACAAACAAAAACACCAAGAATCGCCAAAAATCCGACCCACAAGCTTAAGAGCTTAAAACTAAGAAAAACTTGAAAAGTTTAACAAGAAATCGAATGGAAAGGATTTGGTTGATTGTTTACCTCTGTAAATCCTTCCTAGATGTTAAGAAGCTCGGCTAGGCTTGATTTTGAAGGTCCTTCTTGCTTGGTTCCTCCACCCGTGCCCTCTTCTTCTTCCTCCTTCTTTTTCCGGCGAGTTCTTCCTCTTTTCCGGCGACTTCTTCCTCCTTTCCGGTGAGCTCTCTCTCTCTCTCTCTCTCTCTCTCTCTCTGCAGAATGGGTTTGAATGAAGAGCTGATGGATTGCAAAAGAGAATGAATGTTTGAATTTGGGAGGAGTGGAGTGAATTAGGGAGAAGTGGAAGAAAAATGAAAATGGGGTTGGTTGCTCAAGGAGCTTGCCGGCAACCTCCCCCTTGCTCAATTCTCATTGGTCCAAAATGAGGGATTGGTTCCCTCTTGGGGTAACAAGCCAAAACAAATACCCAAAAATACCAAAAATATATCCGAAAACTCTCACTTTTGTACCAAAACTGGTAAATAACTCTACCCAAAATTAAAATGGGTACTCCCATAATTATTGGGATGTATAAAAATAATTATTATGGGATTTGTCCATTTATTCGGAACACCCATATAACACATTTCGGATACGGATAAAATCACGTATCAGCTCAAATAAAATTTCCGACACTTGGAAAAATTATTCATACGCATACACGTATTTATGAAATTTATTAACATCGAAAAGGACACAAAAATTATATGGCGTGAATAGTGTCTCGGGAAACGTGCCCCATGAATAGTGATTTAGCGACGCTATGCGAAATCAATTATTCACTTAAACAAAACTATAACACGTAAAATTTCATGCATCCACGTAATCCAGGTTGTCACGCAACCTTTAAACACGTAACACAATATAATATTAATAAAATATAAAATATTCATTAATATTCAAAAATTCGAATTACAAGGAAATTTCAGAATTCCCGGTCGTTACAGTATATACATTGATATGTGTTTAGAACAATTTAATTGGGCATAATTGTTTGTGTAAAATTATTTTATTTTTTTTATTTTGATTTTATTTATTTTTAATTAAGATAAAAGGTTTATTTTGAATTGGAATATAATTAAAATTAAAAGTTTTATTTGAACTTGGAATTGGATTCTACGTTAACTAGAATAAAGGAGTTTATTCATATATGAAATAGGATTCCATGTTTCCTACAATAAAAGAGTTTATTCACATATGGAATAGGATTCCATGTTTCCTAGAATAAAGGAGTTTATTCACATATGGAAGAGGATTCCATGTTTCCTTAAAAAATAAAGATGTTTATTTTGATAAGGAATAGGATTCAACATATTTTATTTTCCAACAATTTTAAGTTAAAAATAAAGGTGTTTATTTTAAACTTGAAATTGGTTTCCATATTAATTAAAATAAAGGTGTTTTATTTTGATTTGGAATTTGATTAAAAATAAAGGAGTTTATTTTTATTCAAAATTTGATAAAATAAAATAAATAAGTTTATTATAATTTAAATTTTGATCAAAATAAAGGAGTTTATTTTTTGTTTCAAAATTGGATTTCTAGTAAACTTTTAATTGCCCATTAAATGATATCAATGCATATATGGAATGGTTTTATTATTCATGAGATGAATGTTATTTATTGATACATATGGAGATATGTATGATAATAAATAGGGATTGATTATGGACTACTGACCAATGTGTGATTGAATTTATTTTAGTGGATGCTTGAATGAATGAGTTTTTATAAATGGGGTCTGCGTACCTCGTCTTTTCTAGTTTTTCTTGATGTAAATTCTATCTCCCTCCTATGTACTTCCACTTGACTGCTGATCAAGGTTTCTATTTATTGTAAATAGTTTATGTAATAGGTTTAGTTAGAATTACTTGAAGAATTGGAGACAAAGGAGCAAGGAGCGCTTGAAGACCCATTTGTAATGGACCCCGGGTTTAAATGTAATAGTTATATTTAAATTTAATTCTTGCACCCTAGGTTTGACCTTTTGGTTCACTTGGTGGCTCTAGTGAACCAAACTAGAATAAAAGTCCATAATCAATCCGGGTAGAATATAGTATTCTATATGTGCATGCTTACTATATATATATATTATATATTATCCAATATGCTTCACATGTAAAATAATATGACGCGTATTTTATATATATATGTGCATGCGCGCTAAACAAGATGAGACAAATAATAACAAACCCCTCAAAGAAATTATATTAAGTCCTAAGCGTTCAAAGATATTTGGAATATCGAACGTCGCCTTCTAGCATGGTAAAGCGATAGAGTATTAAATATTTAATATGAGTTTGTTGTGTCACATAAGGCAAGTATTAAATATTTAAGATGTTGGTTTATCACATTTGATGCTTATACATAGACTGAACGATGTTGTTTTGTTGTGTCACACAAGGATAGTGTTTTTCTTTTGAATATATGGAAGTGCTAGGTTGGACTTAACTTGGATAATTTTGATTCGGATGTGTTACACTTGATCAAAATAATCTAAGAGGCAAATTAAAAGGAGTTACATAGTGATGTAATTGACAATAGTTGTCTACCTATTTATATATATATCGTTTGTTGTGTCACACAAGGCTATATATATTTGAAATGGGGTCCTTATTCTCACTAGCAAATCTTTAATTAGATTTGTCGAACTGTATATTGAGGGTAATATAGTTTGATGAAAATAGTTGGAGATACCAATTTAAAATAAAGGCCTAATTTATTTTGGTAATTAATTAAAATGAATGTATGCTGAAATGTTGTTAAATTATAAATTCATTTATAGAATTTTACGATGTCTAATTCACTATCACTGCATAACATATTAAATGCTAATTAACCGGACCGAATTACACGGATTGGTTAAGAAATTTGAGAATAGTTCTCAAGGCTAAAAAGCTATCTTATATCCTTAATATGCCTATCCCTGCATTGGTTGCAGACAATGCCTCTGAGGAAGAGATTGCTATTTTTAGAAAGTGGCAAGATGATGCACAGTTGGCTCAATGCATCATGCTCGCATCCATGACTAACGAGCTTCAGCGTCAGCATGAAACTATGGATGCTCCTACTATACTCTTGCACCTTCAAGGAGTTGAAGGGTGAGGAAAGAAGGACTATTAGATATCAGATATCTAAGGAGCTCTTCCAATCTAGAATAATCGATGGCACTACAGTATAGACAAATGTCCTCAAAATGATCAATCTGATTGAACAATTGGGACAACTGGTTTTAATGGATGGAGAGTTGATCCAAGATTTGATCTTGCAATCACATCCAGACTCTTTCTCACAAATGTTGTGAATTTCACATGAACAAGCTATATGTCAGTCTGCCTGAGCTGCTTAAACATGTTAAAAACTGTAAAGAGTCACTTTCCAACCAAGAAAGACCAAGTCTTACTGGTAGATGATTCTTCCAGGGAGCGGAAGAGGGCCAAAGGATTTTTTTTAAAAAGAACAATTCAAAGAAGGTAAATGGAAAGGCAAAAACAAAGAACAATAAGAACAAGACTGATGCAGATAGCAAAGGAGTTTGCTTCCACTGCAATAAGCCTAGATACTAGAAAGGAAAACTGTAAGGAGTATCTTACAGAGGCTAACCAGAAGAAGCTTAGTGAAGTTTCGGTTACAAATATAGGTTTGTTCATGATTGAAATAAATTTTTTCTGTAAGTCAAGGTTCTACTTGGGTATTGGATACCGGCTGTAGTTCTCACGTATGCAATCAAATGCAGAGACTAAGCAGAAGTAGAAAGCTAAACTAAGAGTAAGTAATCTTATGTGTGGGAATGGAGCAAAGGTTGCTGCATAAACCATAGGAACTTATAGTTTAGCATTGCCTACGGGCAAGTCTATTAAGTTAATAAGTTGTTATTATGTTCCTGTTCTCATTAGAAACATTATTTCTTTCTGTTGTTGGACAAGGAAGGTTCTGGTATTATATTTAAGAACAATTGTTGTTCTATTTATAATGATAATATTTTGTTTGAAATTGGACGATTACTTGATAGACTTTGTATACTTGACTTACATAAAAAAAATAATTTTGTAAATTGAACAAACTAGTAAAAGAAAAAAGAGATGGTCATTCAAAGAGTTGAATGTGTGTATTTAATGAAATACAAGTCTGAATCATTTGAAATGTTTAAAGAATTCAGAAGTGAAACAAATTGACAAAGTATTAAGATTCTTTGATCAGATCGAAGAAGGAATACTTGTGCAATAAGTTTCTAGATCATCTCAAAATGGTATTTTCTCATAATGGACACCTTCTGATACGCAATAATTGATTGGTGTATCTAAAAAGGAGAAATTGTACCTTGTTGGACATGGTGCAGTCCATAATGATTTTTACCGACATTCTAGTATCCATCTAGGGTTATGCCCTAAAAACGGCTGCATATCTACAAAATAAGGTAACCTCAAAATTCGGCCCAAGACTCCATAAAGGTTATGGATAGGAAGGATCCCTACTCTTAAGTATGTTAAGATAAGGGGTTGTCCAACTTTTGTGAAAAGGTTTCAAAGATAAGTATGGGACAAAATCTGACAAGTGCAGACTTGTGGGATATCCTAAAGAAAGTTTAGGGTATTATTACTATAATCCTACACGCTGCCTTCTTAGATAAAAGTGTTTATCATTAAAGGAGCTAGTGGGAGGGTAATAGATCTTGCAAGAGTTCAAGAACCACAAAGCACTTTAAGTCGAACCGAGGAACCTGTAGATAGACCTATTGTACCACAACCGAATCGTAAATCTGAAAGAGTACCGAAGATACCTGAGAGGTATGGATTCATCATAGAGGATGATGATCCAATTATATACGATGAGGCTATGAGTAGAAGACACTCAGAGAAATGGCATATGGCCATGAAATCCGAAATGGACTCCATGTATGAGAACCAAGTATAGACTCTGGTTACTCCACAAAAGGGTATAGTGCCTAGAGTGTGAATATGGGTCTTTAAGAGAAAGACTGGGGCAAATGGCAAGGTAGAGACCTATAAGACTAGACCTATTTAAACGGTTTCAAATAAAGTCAAGGAGTTGACTGTGATAAAACCTTATTATTGGGTAATGCTCAAGTCCATTTGGATTTTGCTTGTGATTGCAGCTTATTACGAAATCTGGCAAAATGGATGTGGAGACACCCTTCCTCAATGAAGACTTGAGGAGAATGTATGTATGATACAGTCAGAGGAATTTGTTTCAAAGGTTGAAGCAAATCGTGTTTTAAGCTACAATGATCCATTTATGGATTGAAGCAAGCTTCTTAAAGATGGAACATTCATTTTGATGAGACAATCAAAAGAGTTTGATTTTATCAAAAACGAGAATGAACCTTGTGTGTACAAAAGTGTCAGTGGGAGCACTGTGACATTCTTGGTATTATATGTTGATATACTACTGACAAGGAATAACACACCAATGCTACAGTCAGTAAAGATAACATTGTCTAAACATTCCTCCATGAATGACTTGGGAGGAGCATCTTATAAATTAGGGATATAAATCTATATAGATAGATTTAAAAGGATGTTCGGCTTGACCCAAGGAACGTATATTCATTTGATGCTAAAGGCGTTTAGCATGGCAAACTCCAAGAGAGGTCTCATGGTGATGAGCCATGGAGTGAATCTCTCTAAAATTGTCCCCAATTGAAGGAGAGATCGCATGAGTTACTATCATGTATGCAATGAATATACTAGGCTTGATGTTGAACAGTCATATTCTGGAGAAGATTACTGTAAGATAGTGATAAACATCTTTAGGTACTTAACCAGTACTAAAGATGTGATTATGATTAATGGTGGGTCTGAATTAAAACTAGAGGGCTAAACAGACTCAAGTTTTTCAGACTGACCAAGACGATAACAAATCCACTTTATGGTAAATCGTTACCTTGAAAGGTGGTGCAGTGAATTGGAAAGGTTCCAAACAGCAAAGAGTTGTTGGTTTAGTGACAAAGACAAAGTATATAGCTGTAAATGAAGCTGCAAGTTGATTGTTTGGATGAAAAGTTCATTACAGAACTAGGAATAGTTCCTAAGTCTCATCTTGGATTCAAACATGTGTTGCGGCACTTTCATTTGATTAGTGGAATCATTGAAAGAGGATAAGTCACTATAGAGATAGTGGACTCTCAATAACAATATTGCATATCCATCTACTAAAGCTTTCTCCAAACAACAGGATGATCGTCACTTAGAGAAGAAGGGTATTAGATACCATGCCGATTGGCTTTAGTGCAAGTGGGAGATTGAAAGTAGTACGCACATAAGCCAATCATATTTGATATGATGTAGCATATACTTTGTAATCTTATTTGATTGTTAAAGGCATTTTGCATTATCTACATGGTGCTGTTATATTAAATGTGATAAACCCATAGTTTTGAGCAATGCTTTTAGAATCATGATGGTGATCATGCTAATGAGATCTAAATTCAAGATAGCTCATAAACTTAAATTGTTCCTAATCGATGGATTACTAAAAAGGGGATTAGTGAATCCGGATAGATTAGTACATACGTTGCTTGCTCTTATGAAGAGAATGATTGATCTCATAATCATTTGTGTGGAGACACTAAAGCAAGTATGTAGGTGCTTATTAGAGAATAAGTTCACTGAACGTGGCTCGCTAAGGAATACCTAATGGAGTTTTACTCGTCTGTCAATAGGAATTCCTCTAGTGATAGTAGTACAAGTGATCCTTGGACTTGAGATCATCATAGTATCTTGTGTATGATGAGTTATACTTTGACATGTCCCTTAAGACCTTTAGGGTATATCAAAGGGTATGATTGGGTATAATAAGTTGTACATGGAAATAGGTGAATGATCAACAAAGAATCTACCACTTCTAGTAAAAGGAGAGAATGTCCTATGTGATTCGATAAATGACGACTCAGAAGTCTTTGGCCAAAGCAGAATGAAATTAGAAAAGAGTTTCTAATTTGCATTAATCAGAGTTGTGCATTTCAGAATCGAAATACATATAATTAAATAAAATAAGACTTGACAGTAATTCCATGTCTTATATTTAATTGGGACATTGTATGGTAGAAGGATTGAATTGTACGGTAACTATGCACTGAAAGGTTCTTTTATGATTAATGTTGAAATCTATATTATCTGGAAAGTCGTTGATCGCTAAGGGGGTTTACCCTTATTGTAGAATAAATATTATTTATTTAAATGAATTAAATAGTTTAATTTATTTATTTAAATAAGATTATAATTGTTCTAATTGATTTATTCACAACCGGTTTAATATGGAGAACCTAAAGGGTCACACCGCAAAAGGAAAATATTTATTTAAGAAGTAAATGGCATAATTGTAATAATAAGTTAAGTGTATTTAATTTAGTCTATGGAGATAGAATAAATTAAATAGCTTAATATTTATTATTTAATATTTTAGAAATATTAAATATAAATTAATAAGAGGAGTCTTATTATTATTATTACTATTACTATTATTTAATTCCTAATAGGGATTGAGAATTAATTAATAGAAGTACTCTCACATGAATTCCTAATTGGATTATGAGTTTAATTTAATTAAAGGAGTTTAATTAGAATAGAAACCCTAATCCTAAATAGTTTAGGGAAGGGTTTTCCTACATCTATAAATAAGAGAAGTCTTATCATAGATTAGTGTTACACACTCTTGCATAAGAATTGTAGAGAGTACTTACAATTTCTATAGAGATAGAAACTATGGTTTTGCCAACACCCATCTTCTTGAACAAGTATTATTCCTTGGTGGATCACCTCTAGAGGCCAAACACTTGGGTGGCTAACGTTGATCAAAGGAAGGAATTTAATCGGTGGAATTCAAGGAGAACGCGAAGGAATTGGAGGTGAACTTGTACCTGAGGAAGCTAGAATTCTACAAGGGTATAATTCTTATTCTCCATCTCTTTCGTTTAATTAATAATTGTGCATAAAGAAAGATCATGGTGATGGTTTGTATAAAATTTTAAAATCTGATTTTATCGCGCTTCCGCTTTATTAATGTAATTTGATTGCATGTTCGCGTTATACAAACCTAACATTTTGGACATTGCAACACACCATGTACTTTTTAGAGATACATGGTGAGTATATTCTCTGATCTTCTTGAAAATTGCATTGAAGTGTTTATGGATGATTTCACAATACATGGTGATTCTTTGGATACATACTTAGATAATTTGTCTCGTGTGCTAGATAAGTGCTTAAAGACTAATCTTGTTCTTAACTGGAAAAAGTGTCACTTTATGGTAGAGCAAGGTATAGTACTTGGACATGTAGTCTCAGCTAGAGGATTAAAAGTGGATAAAGCTAAGATAGAAATTGTTACTGTTTTGGCTTACCTTGCAAGTGTCCGAGAAATTCGTTCTTTTCTTGCTCATGCAGGTTTCTATTATAGATTTATCAAGGACTTCTCCAAGATAGCTTTGCCATTGTATAAGTTATTGCAAAAGGATGTGTAGTTCTAATTTGATGATGAGTGCAATGAGGCATTTGACAAATTAAAAAAGCTATTAACCTCAGCACCAGTGATACAACCACCAAATTGGAAGTTACCTTTCGAGATCATATGCGACGCCAACAACTATGCAGTAGAGTTGGTCTTAAGTTAAAGAGTTGACAAAGCTATTCATGCAATCAACTATGCTTCTACGACTTTAAATGCTACTCAGATTAACTACTCTATGACTGAAAAATAACTTTTATCTGTTGTCTTTGCTTTATTCTGACCAAGCTGCTCTCAGGTATCTGCTGACCAAGAAGGAATCCAAACCTAGGATCATAAGATGGATTCTGTTGTTACAAAAATTTAACTTGGAGATCAAAGATAAGAAAGGAGCAGATAACTTGGTGGTAGATCACTTGAGAAACTTGATCAAAGATGAAGAGGCACTACCATGCATGGTTCTTTCCCAAATAAGTATATATTCTCCATTGATAAGGCACTACCCTGGTATGCTAATATTGTGAATTATTTAGTGGATAAACATGTACCCAGTGAGTTTTCTAAATTCTAGAAAGAAAAGCCTAAGTGCTAAATACTATATATAGGATGACCCATACTTATGAAAATTTTGTGCTGACCAGATTGTTAAAAGATGTGTGCCTAATAGTGAGTTTTTGTCTCTTCTAACTTTCTGTCAATCTTATGCTTGTGGAGGTCATTTTGGACATAAAAGGACAGCTCATAAGGTTCTAGAGTGTGGTTTTTGTTTTGGGGCCGACTATTTTTAATATTTATTTTGTAAGTCATGTGAAAATTGTCAAAGGGCAGAAAATTTATCAAGTAAGAATCAAATACGACAAACCCCTATTTTAATTGTTGATATTTTTTATGTTTGGGGTATTAATTTTATGGGACCATTTCCTACATCCTATGGTAATGTTTACATTCTTTTGGCCGTTGACTATGTTTCTAAATAGGTGGAAGCTAAAGTCACTAGGATTGATGATTCTAACATGGCTGTAGATTTTGTCAAGTCTAATATATTTTTCAGGTTTGAAACTCCGAGGGTCATTATCAGTGATAGAGGAACCATGTTTGCAATAGGATGCTAGTCGTATTGTTTAGGAAATACAATGTTCTGCATAAGATGTCTACATCCTACCATCCACAGGGCAATAGCTAGGCTGAGGTATCCAACTATGAGGTCAAGTCCATTCTTTTGAGAGTAGTCAAGCCAAGTAAAAAAGATTGGAGTCTGAGATTAGAAGGTGCACTTTGGGCTTATAGAACAACATACAAGACTCCTATAAGTATATCACCTTATAGGATAGTGTTTGGGAAACCATGTCACCTTCCTATGGAGTTAGAGCACAAGGCTTTCTAGGTAATTAAGCACTGCAACATGAGCCTAGATGAAGCTAGAGGGTATAGAAAGTTGCAGTTAAAAAAAGCTAGAGGAGTTAAGGAATGATGCATATGAGAGTTCTAAACTGTACAAGGATAAGACCAAGGCTTCTCATGACAAGAACATTTTGAGGAAGACTTTCACTGTTGGACAAAAAGTTTTCCTTTACAATTTAAGGCTGAAATTGTAACGACCCCAAAAATCATACAATTCAACTTTCCACATCGGTCGTTAACAATACATCTTAATTATGACTTTACAACATTAATCAATGGTAAACTTAATAAAAATGCGGAATAATTCAAAATTTTCTATTACAAATCATTCTCGATCCCAAAATTCTCAACCTTTACATCTAATATCTTAGAATCATGCTAATATTATGATTCACCCTGTCGAACTCATTACGAACATTTACAGTACCTCAATACAAACTTTACAACTTAATGTAAATACATTTATCACAAAACTTAACATAATTCAGGTAATAACTTCAACTAAAATATTTAATCCTCATGCTTCACTTTGATCTATGCCTTTCAAGCACCACATAACGTTACCTTGGATCCTTAACCTGCAAAAATGGTTATTTGCAAGAATGAGCTCGACAGCTCAACATATCTAACAGTTTGCATGCATCACGTAACACATAATAACATGCTCAACATACATCTCATAATCATTATACTAGTTTAACATACATTCGACAATTCACGTAACAAGTATAAAGATTGAGTTCCTTACTCAACCAACATTCTTTATTCAATCAGTAGTCATAAGTTAACTATAACATTTCATGTTGACAATATATGCAACTCATCATATGATTTCAAAATAAATTACACAATTTAACAACAAGTTCACATAGCAAATAGGAACTAAAAGACTTGCCTGGTTCGTAGATTACCAATTACCATAACCAGCTTATACTTATCAGCACTTCATGTATCCTACACGATATATAATCATGCACAACATTTATCAGTCACATAGCAATACTTGGTATTACTCTACTCTACATTTCATAATTCTTCATTTTTAGTCTCTATGCAATTCTCAACTTAGAAATTAAGTTCTCCTTATAAACCTTCATTTAATTGCGTCCCACTTTAATCGACACTTGATACTTAATTAAGTCTTAACTCTTCTTTACATTAGACGTATAACATTTATTAACACTACTTAAGCTAATCTTTGGCTGGCTACAACACTTCAGGATTCACTCACATCCACTCTCATTTTAATATTCTAATTGTCATCTAACCATAAATGGGTATATTCTAACGTTCATCACAATATCCTAGCATTCGTTAAACACATTAATCCAAACTTGAACATGCATATGGTAACATAGCGTAGCCACAAAGAAATTTTTTTTTAATTCTTGTTCCACCGCCGGGGCGGTAGTTTCTAGTTCACTTTTGTCGCCGGGGTGACGATACCGCCGGGGCGGTGAAATCAGTTCATTTCTACCGCCGGGGCGGTAGACTCGACTGACCGATTCTGCAGTTTGCGATAGCACTCAGCCTCTAACCCAAACTCAAAATTTCTTCATCCAAATCACTAAATTAAGCAATCACATATGATATATACATAGAATAACCAAAACCCAACACGATTACAACAATTCTAACAATACCCAAAGCTTCAACAACCAATTTAAAGGCTTAAAAATCACAATTTATGCTAGTTTTTCATATTTCACAACTTTTAGCGTAATCAACCGCTACGGATTGGTTACTCAACCAAATTGGTCCGTTCAACTTCCGTTGTTTTCGTTTTTTAACGCATAACAACAAACCATTATCAATTTACAATTTCATGTACGCATTAACAATCAATTTTGACTCCAAAGTAAGCCAAAATATACATATTCAACCAAAAACTAAATTCTTCTTATTTAACATTTTTCCATGAATTTGATACTTCAAAAATCATCTACTAATAACACAAACTAGATTAAATAAACTCAATAATATAAACAACTAATTTCTTCATCAATTCTTCATCAAAACCCAATTTTTCAGAAAACTCAAAGAACAAACATTCAATAATTTTAAATTTGATCTTCTTACCTCTTTGATCTTCCTAATCTTAATTAGATGATGAAGAAAGTTTCTCCCGCCTTGATTTCCAAAGCTTCTTCTCCAATTCCTCAAGAACCCTCTCAATTTCTCTCTTCCTCTCCTCTGCTCTTTGGTCTAGGCTTACAAAAACCAACTGATGAAAGTTACGTGACTCTTTGTTTCATCAGTTAAGAAAATCAAAGGCCACAAGGCCTTGTTTGGCATCAACTCAAAAATTCCATTTTCCCTTATTTTAATATTCCTTCTTACTATATGATATTTTATCACACCTATTAAATTTAATTAAACTTATTATATTAATAAATTTAATTAAACTTATTAATAATTTTTATAATCTCAAATTAGACAATTATAATTATAATTTCATTTAATAAATCATTATTCCTCTAATTTAATTATTAAATTAAATTAGAATATAACTCGCGTAATAAGATACACACCATTTAAATCTATGAAATTCACAATCACGCTACATTAACATGTTACGTTTATATGCAACACATTACTCTCACACTTTATTAAAATAATTATATTCTCATTAATTCCTTATTTTAATTAAATAAATCATTCATATTATTATGAAATTTAATTCACAATAATTTCCATTGTTCACAAGACATAACAATCAAATTATATTATTTCATAATATAATTTTCAACTTTCTAATATTCACTAAATATCTTCTTCTTTTTTTTGTAGCAATTTCCTTCACTTCATTCAATAGTTTAATTAACTATTAAACCTCTTTCCTAAATACACGAATATAATTCTCTTTATATCAAATCATATATTTCACAATATATATATATATATATATCACATATATACACAAACTCAAATTCAAAACGTCACATAATGAGAATTTTATTTGTTAAATTCTTATTTAATAACTTTTTTGAAAATTCGGGTTGTCACATCCTTCCCTCCTTATAAGGATTCCGTCCTCGGAATCAACGAAACCTCCCCTACTCGGTTTTCAATAAATCTCTTTCACAATTATCGTTGCATAACTTCAATGCATCACCTTAGTGTAGGTTTTATTGGAACACTTCAAGTGTTATATGTTCTTTAATCCTTTAACACACTCATTGCCTATCATACTCGTCGTAACATAAAATATCCTGATTTAGCATCGCATAAATATTTAGGGTATCATATTCACCCCTTCTTCTAAGAATTTCGCGCTCGAAATTTTGATTTACTAATATTCGTTCATTCCATTTATCAAAATGGACTTTACATTAATCTCTGCCTATTCATTGGGTTCTACAACCAAGTTCTTTTTCTAGGGATCTTTCTAAGATCATTGCATTCTTCACATCTTCCTCTTCTAAAAATTTCTCATCATTACTCATCATCAGCTAAATTTATCTCTTCCACTTCTGGAATTTCATTCCTTTCTTGGATTTATTATAGTTTGTTTAACTTACTCATCACCACATGTTGCATTCTACAACTTACCCCCTTTTAAGGAATATTTTCTTTCTACTTCCACGTTTCATGAGAATAAGAATCTTCCACAATTGTTCAATAATTGGGAAGTAGAATAAATAACTTAAAAATTTAAAAATTCATTCAAAAACTTTTAATATTCTGCTAAGGACTCGTAAAGACTTGAACCTTGTCCTAGGTTAACAGATATTTCTACCGTAACCTTTAACAGTCAAAGACTATGGACCATCTCTTCTCGTACTCCAGGTGATCAGCCCTTCGTACTATGTATTGTGCACATACATATTAACGCTATTGTGTAGCCCCCATTACAGGGTTGGTTCACCTCAGACTTAATACAAATTCCGGACCAGAATAAACTGGTTTGGCATAAATTCACAAAGAATGCTTGAACTTCATAAACACCTTTCAATAGTTGTCTAGCCGAATCAATTGGCATAGACCTTGAACAATAATTCAGACATTAGTCAAAACATTTTTAGCCAACTCAATTGGCATATCTTTTCATAACTTAACTGAAAAAATAAAATTTTTTTATGACGTCATGATACCGTACCGTCTTAATAGTACGTTGAGGATGCCGTCATTTTAGGACTTTGTCATACTACATCTTACCATAGTGGGCTGACGATCCTTCGATCACATCCAACACTAGGTTCGATTGCATTGATGACTCCATCGTTCAAAATACATTTTGATAATTTCAAATTAGTTGTCTAGTTGAAACAATTAGCATAGACGTACGGATAATAGCACCTTTTTAAAACTTATTGGTTCAAATATTGACCCAATATACTTTTGAGAACACAAAATTGCGAATATCAGCACGATGTCAATAAATTTCGAAAATCTAGCATAGCTAGAAGATTTGAAATCTCCATTTCTCTCCATTAAGTCCAATCATTACTTCATTGCTTCATTACTCAATCATTCTATCATTCTTCAATATCATCAATACTCTCTATACCATAACTTTTCTATACCCAATATAGTTCATCAAACTTACCACACTTTGGAAATTCAGGAACTTACCATAATCATATGGGTTTAGCAACTTATCCTAGTCAGACCAAAATCGTCCATTCGCTGAGGGGATCCACCATACAATTATGAGTCACGAACCTACCATAAGTATGAGTTTTAAGAACCGCACCTAATCTTAAATATTCTCTAACTATCAAATATAAATATGAGAAAAGAATCACCTTCTGATGAGTGTGTTTTATACACACAATTTGGGTACTTTTGACCTTAATAATTTGTAATTCTTTGGGTACTTTATGTGGTTTTATTGTGTTTTTATCTTATTTTTAGATATTGTGATTTTATATTGCTTTTATATGTTTTGTATTGTTTTTATGTGTTTTTACTTAGTTTTGTAGGAAATGGAGCAAGTGCTAGTTGATCACCAATGCTCGTGGATGCCTAGTTTGCCATTTTGAGCCTAACATGGACATAGCAGCTGCTTGCGGCCCAATTTCAACCATGATCCAATCCGAATCTCTCAAAACTCAAAGAACGAAAGTTGTAGATATTAATCTCAGCTTTCGGGAACATCTTGAATCATCCAATTTGAAGTTCGTATGAGAGAGTTATGGTCGTTTTACCAGCGGATTTAGCATGAATTTTACACAGCGGCCACTTAGAGCTCAATTTCACCCTTTCTTCAGCCATTATCTTTTCGAACTCCAGTTATGGAAGTTGTAGAGCTACTTCTCAGCTTTCCGTAGCCTCTTGAATCGCCTAATTTCGAGTTCGGACGAAGAAGTTATGGCCATTTTACCAACAGACGTCAAAACTGAATCGGGCATGCAGCGGCATGGGCGCGGGCGCACCAGCCAGCGTGCGGGCGCACCAATGGCTGCTGGGCAGCGCGTCTGGGTCGGATTTTAAGCAATTTGAGCGGGTTTTTGGTCATTTTTCACGGGCTAAGCTAGGGTTTTGCATAAGACACTATAAATACAACATGTAGCCTCCATTTTAACACATCCTAGAGTTCCAAAATCAGATTTAGAGAGAGAGAGAAAGGAGGCTTGGAGCAAAAAGAGGGAGGCCATGGCCATTGACCATGGTTCTTCTAAAGCTTGGAGGAGCTTCAATGGAGGTGCTTCAATGGAGTTTCATCCAACAACAATGGGGAAGCCATCCTTTATCTTTCTTTTTCTTTTTCCTCTATGTAACTAGTTTGTAATCTAAGATTGTAATTGAACCCATTGCTTATTTTGAATTGATTTTCTCTTCCAATTGATTATTGTTGCTCATATGAATTGGTTATCTTAACCTATGCTTATAGATTAATTGCTTGGCTAGTAATTACCTTGGGAACCTATATGAACTTGACAAATGGATTATAGTGTTGAGACCTAGTTAAGATATCATATGAAAGTTAAAGATTATTGTGGGTGATTAATTGAGATTTAGTGACGTGTGTCTTGTTGATTATCCTCAATGATAGGTAACTTGATTGTATTTAGGATAGACATATACCTAGATACCATGTGCAACCAATTGAGAATCTAATCTTAATGACTTCCTTTGTGAAAGTTGGTAATTGAAAGAGTGGTTGATGAGATTTAGTGACATGTGTCTTGTTAGTTATTCTTGAAATTGGTCTCTTGATAGTGTGTAGGATAGACATATACCTACATGCCGCATTAGGAAGATTCGTAATTGACCATCGACAGAGGCTCTTACGTAATTGTGATTTCTCGGATGTCAATTCTATGTGGTTAATTGATCTAAAAGGGGAGTTAAGATATTTGAACAAAGCATTGCACGCCAAGTGTTTGACAAAATGCTTGAATGGGCAAATTTGTAATCTTAGACCTTTATCTATCTATTCTTGTTATTCATATGTCATGCAATTTAGATATAACTTCCATCCATCTCTTGAATCAAAGAGTTTGATTTAGATCGAGTCGATATTGAGTTAGTACTTGGGGATACATTAGAGTTAATTCCTCGTGGGATCGACAACTCTCTTATCATTATATTACTTGTTGACCGCGTATACTTGCGCGTATTTATCGGTTGCGAAATCGACCAACACCTTCTCGTCATACGTATATCGATAGTGCGACACCAATATTTCAATGATTATCAATATAGGAAGCTAAGTGGTTGTCGAACCAATTCGACCACTAATTAATATAAGAAGCTGAGCGGTTGTTAAACCATTGACAAATCCCGTCCCATACCAAGATTTGTTTAACTCAACCACTATATTAATATAGGAAGCTAAGTAGTTTTCAAACCAAGCACAAATTCCGGTCCCATACCAGGAATCGTATAACTCAGCCATTAACATGAGTCCTCAATTGAAATCCCACCTAATTTCATCTTGCTCTTAACTTAACTCTTTGCTTGATATGAATTTCTCGTATTTCATCATCCTTAACTCCTCGGGAGTTTACCTCGTACTATTTCATAGTACCATCTCTTTATAGCATCATGCTACAACTATTCGATCATTTAAGATCCTCTGACATTTTACAACTTTATTAGATCACGTCGTGATCTCGTTCTATCATCAACTCTTCTTACGATTCTTTCTTGTCGTATGATCGTCTCATCCTACGATCTTCTTTATTCTTCTCTTTAATCACGTTATCTTATGATTAATCAACTCAGGTGTTCCCTGTTCTTTTAGCTCTTGAGGTCCTTCTTTGAACCTAATAATTTTATCATAATCTTATCTCACATTAATTCTCTAAACTCTATTTGAGTTCATCCTTATTATTATATCATTCTCACCTTATAGATATCGTCTATTTATTAACACCATCTTTATTACTGGAGTCAGGTAACTCCTGATTCTCATCTTATATAACTCTTCAAGATTCTTCTTTGAATCTCTTTGTTTATAAATCAATTCTTCCTTGAAGAATCTCTAACTTCATTCATATCGTTCACTATTTTATTCGAGTTTACTTTGCATCATTCGCATCTTCTCCTTATAAAACTTCTAGGACTTAACTCATCTTAGATATCCACATATGTGATAAGAATCACTTCTTCATCATACGTATCCATAATTCTATACTTGATACACCTCGAGTCTCTAACAGTGTTCAGTATAGCACCTGAGTGGTTTCCCACAAACAACCAACAAACTAGTTCCCGTCTCGCCTACACTGTCTTCACAGCGAGTTAGATTGGTTGCTAGTTCGTATCAACCTCCGCTCTCTGAAGGAATTGTCTAGCCTAGATACCATACATCAACCATTAAAGAGTACGATTATACCATAACTCATATTTAACTTATTATTCTTTTAACTCTATTATCTTCACCTCTCTTCTCTAAGGTTATAGCCTAAGGTACTCGTACATAAGGTTTCTAACCTATCAGCTCTGATACCAACTGTAACGATCCCAAAATTCAAACAATTCAACTTTTCACATCGGTCGTTAACAATACATCTTAATTATGACTTTACAACATTAATCAATGGTAAACTTAATAAAAATGCGGAATAATTCAAATTTTTCTATTACAAATCATTCTCGATCCCAAAATTCTCAACCTTTACATCTAATATCTTAGAATCATGCTAATATTATGATTCACCCTGTCGAACTCATTATGAACATTTACACCTCAATACAACCTTTACAACTTAATGTAAATACATTTATCACAAAACTTAATATAATTCAGGTAATAACTTCAACTAAAATATTTAATCCTCATGCTTCACTTTGATCTATGCCTTTCAAGCACCACATAACGTTACCTTGGATCCTTAACCTGCAAAAATGGTTATTTGCAAGAATGAGCTCGACAGCTCAGCATATCTAACAATTTGCATGCAGCACGTAACACATAATAACATGCTCAACATACATCTCATAATCATTATACTAGTTTAACATACATTCGACAATTCACGTAACAAGTATAAAGATTGAGTTCCTTACTCAACCAACATTCTTTATTCAATCAATAGTCATAAGTTGACTATAACATTTCATGTTGACAATATATGCAACTCATCATATGATTTCAAAATAAATTACACAATTTAACAACAAGTTCACATAGCAAATAGGAACTGAAAGACTTGCCTGGTTCGTAGATTACCAATTACCATAACCAGCTTATACTTATCTGTACTTCATGTATCCTACACGATATATAATCATGCACAACATTTATCAGTCACATAACAATACTTGGTATTACTCTACTCTACATTTCATAATTCTTCATTTTTAGTCTCTATGCAATTCTCAACTTAGAAATTAAGTTCTCCTTATAAACCTTCATTTAATTGTGTCCCACTTTAATCGACACTTGACACTTAATTAAGTCTTAACACTTCTTTACATTAGACGTATAACGTTTATTAACACTACTTAAGCTAATCTTTGGCTTGCTACAACACTTCAGGATTCACTCACATCCACTCTCATTTTAATATTCTAATTGTCATCTAACCATAAATGGGTATATTTTAACGTTCATCACAATATCCTAGCATTCGTTAAACACAATAATCCAAACTTGAACATGCATATGGTAACATAGCATAGCCACAAAGAATTTTTTTTTTAATTCTTGTTCCACCACCGGGGCGGTGGTTTCTAGTTCACTTTTGTCGCCGGGGCGACGATACCGCCGAGGCGGTGAAATCAATTCATTTCTACCGCCGGGGCGGTAGACTCGACTGACTGATTCTGCAGTTTGCGATAGCACTCAACCTCTAACCCAAACTCAAAATTTTTTCATCCAAATCACTAAATTAAGCAATCACATATGATATATACATAGAATAACCAAAACCCAACACGAATACAACAATTCTAACAATACCCAAAGCTTCAACAACCAATTTAAAGGCTTAAAAATCACAATTTATGCTAGTTTTTCATATTTCACAACTTTTAGCGTAATCAACCGCTACGGATTCATTACTCAACCAAATTGGTCCGTTCAACTTCCGTTGTTTTCGTTTTTTAACGCATAACAACAAACCATTATCAATTTACAATTTCATATACGCATTGACAAATAATTTTGACTCCAAAGTAAGCCAAAATATACATATTCAACCAAAAACTAAATTCTTCTTATTTAACATTTTTCCATGAATTTGATACTTCAAAAATCATCTACTAATATCAAAAACTAGATTAAATAAACTCAATAATATAAACAACTAATTTCTTCATCAATTCTTCATCAAAACCCAATTTTTCAGAAAACTCAAAGAACAAAAATTCAATAACTTTAAATTTCATCTTCTTACCTCTTTGATCTTCCTAATCTTAATTAGATGATGAAGAAAGTTTCTCCCGCCTTGATTTCCAAAGCTTCTTCTCCAATTCCTCAAGAACCCTCTCAATTTCTCTCTTCCTCTCCTCTGCTCTTTGGTTTAGGCTTACAAAAACTAACTGATGAAAGTTACGTGACTCTTTGTTTCATCAGTTAAGAAAACCAAAGGCCACAAGGCCTTGTTTGGCATCAACTCAAAAATTCCCTTTTCCCTTATTTTAATATTCCTTCTTACTATATGATATTTTATCACACCTATTAAATTTCATTAAACTTATTATATTAATAAATTTAATTAAACTTATCAATAATTTTTATAATCTCAAATTAGACAATTATAATTATAATTTCATTTAATAAATCATTATTCCTCTAATTTAATTATTAAATTAAATTAGAATATAACTCGCGTAATAACATACACACCATTTAAATCTATGAAATTCACAATCATGCTACATTAACATGTTACGTTTATATGCAACACATTACTCTCACACTTTATTTAAATAATTATATTCTCATTAATTCCTTATTTTAATTAAATAAATCACTCATATTATTATGAAATTTAATTCACAATAATTTCCATTGTTCACAAGACATAACAATCAAATTATATTATTTCATAATATAATTTTCAACTTTCTAATATTCACTAAATATCTTCTTCTTTTTTTTGTAGCAATTTCCTTCACTTCATTCAATAGTTTAATTAACTATTAAACCTCTTTCCTAAATACACGAATATACTTCTCTTTACATCAAATCATATATTTCACAATATATATATATCACATATATACACAAACTCAAACTTAAAACGTCACAGAATGAGAATTTTATTTGTTAAATTCTTATTTAATAACTTTTTTGAAAATTCGGGTTGTCACATCCTTCCCTCCTTATAAGGATTCCGTCCTCGGAATCAACGAAACCTCCCCTACTCGGTTTTCACTAAATCTCTTTCACAATTATCGTTGAATAACTTCAATGCATCACCTTAGTGTAGGTTTTATTGGAACACTTCAAGTGTTATATGTTCTTTAATCCTTTAACACACTCATTGCCTATCATACTCGTCGTAACATAAAATATCCTGATTTAGCATCGCATAAATATTTAGGGTATCACATTCACCCCTTCTTCTAAGAATTTCGCCCTCGAAATTTTGATTTACTAATATTCGTTCATTCCATTTATCAAAATGGACTTTACATTAATCTCTGCCTATTCATTGGGTTCTACAACCAAGTTCTTTTTCTAGGGATCTTTCTAAGATCATTGCATTCTTCACATCTTCCTCTTCTAAAAATTTCTCATCATTACTCATCATCAGCTAAATTTATCTCTTCCTCTTCTGGAATTTCATTCCTTTCTTGGATTTATTATAGTTTGTTTAACTTACTCATCACCACATGTTGCATTCTACAACTTACCCCCTTTTAAGGAATATTTTCTTTCTACTTCCACGTTTCATGAGAATAAGAATCTTCCACAATTGTTCAATAATTGGGAAGTAGAATAAATAACTTAAAAATTTAAAAATTCATTCAAAAACTTTTAATATTCTGCTGAGGACTCGTAAAGACTTGAACCTTGTCCTAGGTTAACAGATATTTCTACCGTAACCTTTAACAGTCAAAGACTATGGACCATCTCTTCTCGTACTCCAGGTGATCAGCCCTTCGTACTATGTATTGTGCACATACATATTAACGCTATTGCGTAGCCCCCATTACAGGGTTGGTTCACCTCAGACTTAATACAAATTCCGGACCAAAATAAACTGATTTGGCATAAATTCACAAAGAATGCTTGAACTTCATAAACACCTTTCAATAGTTGTCTAGCCGAATCAATTGGCATAGACCTTGAACAATAATTCGGACATTAGTCAAAACATTTTTAGCCAACTCAATTGGCATATCTTTTCATAACTTAACAGAAAAAATAAAATTTTTTTATGACGTCATGATACCGTACCGTCTTAATAGTACGTTGAGGATGCCGTCATTTTAGGACTTTGTCATACTACATCTTACCATAGTGGGCTGACGATCCTTCGATCACATCCAACACTAGGTTCGATTGCATTGATGACTCCATCGTTCAAAATACATTTTGATAATTTCAAATTAGTTGTCTAGCGGAAACAATTAGCATAGACGTACGGATAATATCACCTTTTTAAAACTTATTGGTTCAAATATTGACCCAATATACTTTTGAGAACACAAAATTGCGAATATCAGCACGATGTCAATAAATTTCGAAAATCTAGCATAGCTAGAAGATTTGAAATCTCCATTTCTCTCCATCAAGTCCAATCATTACTTCATTGCTTCATTACTCAATCATTCTATCATTCTTCAATATCATCAATATTCTCTATACCATAACTTTTCTATACCCAATATAGTTCATCAAACTTACCACACTTTGGAAATTCAGGAACTTACCATAATCATATGGGTTTAGGAACTTATCCTAGTCAGACCAAAATCGTCCATTCGCTGAGGGGTTCCACCATACAATTATGAGTCACGAACCTACCATAAGTATGAGTTTTAAGAACCGCACCTAATCTTAAATATTCTCTAACTATCAAATATAAATATGAGAAAAGAATCACCTTCTCGTCATACGTATATGGATAGTGCGGCACCAATATTTCAATGATTATCAATATATGAAGCTAAGTGGTTGTCGAACCAACACGACCACTAATTAATATAGGAAGCTGAGCGGTTGTTAAACCATGGACAAATCTCGTCCTATACCAGGATTTGTTTAACTCAACCACTATATTAATATAGGAAGCTAAGTAGTTTTCAAACCAAGCACAAATTCCCGTCCCATACCAGGAATCGTATAACTCAGCCATTAACATGAGTCCTCAATTGAAATCCCACCTAATTTCATCTTGCTCTTAACTTAACTCTTTGCTTGATATGAATTTCTCGTATTTCATCATCCCTAACTCCTCGGGAGTTTACCTCGTACTATTTCATAGTACCATCTCTTTATAGCATCATGCTACAACTATTCGATCATTTAAGATCCTCTGACATTTTACAACTTTATTAGATCACGTCGTGATCTCGTTCTATCATCAACTCTTCTTACGATTCTTTCTTGTCGTATGATCGTCTCATCCTACGATCTTCTTTATTCTTCTCTTTAATCACGTTATCTTATGATTAATCAACTCAGGTGTTCCCTGTTCTTTTAGATCTTGAGGTCCTTCTTTGAACCTAATAATTTTATTATAATCTTATCTCACATGAATTCTCTAAACTCTATTTGAGTTCATCCTTATTATTATATCATTCTCACCTTATAGATATCGTCTATTTATTAACACCATCTTTATTACTGGAGTTAGGTAACTCCTGATTCTCATCTTATATAACTCTTCAAGATTCTTCTTTGAATCTCTTTGTTTATAAATCAATTCTTCCTTGAAGAATCTCTAACTTCATTCATATCGTTCACTATTTTATTCGAGTTTACTTTGCATCATTCGCATCTTCTCCTTGTAAAACTTCTAGGACTTAACTCATCTTAGATATCCACATATGTGATAAGAATCACTTCTTCATCATACGTATCCATAATTCTATACTTGATACACCTCGAGTCTCTAACAGTGTTCAGTATAGCACCTGAGTGGTTTCCCACAAACAACCAACAAACTAGTTCCCGTCTCATCTACACTGTCTTCACAGCGAGTTAGATCGGTTGCTAGTTTGTATCAACCTCCGCTCTCTGAAGGGATTGTTTAGCCTAGATACCATATATCAACCATTAAAGAGTACGATTATACCATAACTCATATTTAACTTATTATTCTTTTAACTCTATTATCTTCACCTCTCTTCTCTAAGGTTATAGCCTAAGGTACTCGTACCTAAGGTTTCTAACCTATCAGCTCTGATACCAACTGTAATGACCCCAAAATTCATACAATTCAACTTTCCACATCGGTCGTTAACAATACATCTTAATTATGACTTTACAACATTAATCAATGGTAAACTTAATAAAAATGCGGAATAATTCAAAATTTTCTATTACAAATCATTCTCGATCCCAAAATTCTCAACCTTTACATCTAATATCTTAGAATCATGCTAATATTATGATTCACCCTGTCGAACTCATTATGAACATTTACACCTCAATACAAACTTTATAACTTAATGTAAATACATTTATCACAAAACTTAACATAATTCAGGTAATAACTTCAACTAAAATATTTAATCCTCATGCTTCACTTTGATCTATGCCTTTCAAGCACCACATAACGTTACCTTGGATCCTTAACCTGCAAAAATGGTTATTTACAAGAATGAGCTCGACAGCTCAGAATATCTAACAGTTTGCATGCATCACGTAACACATAATAACATGCTCAACATACATCTCATAATCATTATACTAGTTTAACATACATTCTACAATTCACATAACTAGTATAAAGATTGAGTTCCTTACTCAATCAACATTCTTTATTCAATCAATAGTTATAAGTTGACTATAACATTTCATGCTGACAATATATGCAACTCATCATATGATTTCAAAATAAATTACACAATTTAACAACAAGTTCACATAGCAAATAGGGACTGAAAGACTTGCCTGGTTCGTAGATTACCAATTACCATAACCAGCTTATACTTATCTGCACTTCATGTATCCTACACGATATATAATCATGCACAACATTTATCAGTCACATAGCAATACTTGGTATTACTCTACTCTACATTTCATAATTCTTCATTTTTAGTCTCTATGCAATTCTCAACTTAGAAATTAAGTTCTCCTTATAAACCTTCATTTAATTGCGTCCCACTTTAATCGACACTTGACACTTAATTAAGTCTTAACTCTTCTTTACATTAGACGTATAACGTTTATTAACACTACTTAAGCTAATCTTTGGCTTGCTACAACACTTCAGGATTCACTCACATCCACTCTCATTTTAATATTCTAATTGTCATCTAACCATAAATGGGTATATTCTAACGTTCATCACAATATCCTAGCATTCGTTAAACACATTAATCCAAACTTGAACATGCATATGGTAACATAGCATAGCCACAAAGAATTTTTTTTTTTCAATTCTTGTTCCACCGCCGGGGCGGTGCTTTCTAGTTCACTTTTGTCGCCGGGGCGACGATACCGTCGGGGCGGTGAAATCAGTTCATTTCTACCGCCGGCGCGGTAGACTCGACTGACCGATTCTGCAGTTTGCGATAGCACTCAGCCTCTAACCCAAACTCAAAATTTCTTCATCCAAATCACTAAATTAAGCAATCACATATGATATATACATAGAATAACCAAAACCCAACACGATTACAACAATTCTAACAATACCCAAAACTTCAACAACCAATTTAAAGGCTTAAAAATCACAATTTATGCTAGTTTTTCATATTTCACAACTTTTAGCGTAATCAACCGCTACGGATTCGTTACTCAACCAAATTGGTCCGTTCAACTTCCGTTGTTTTCGTTTTTTAACGCATAAAAACAAACCATTATCAATTTACAATTTTATGTACGCATTGACAATCAATTTTGACTCCAAAGTAAGCCAAAATATACATATTCAACCAAAAACTAAATTCTTCTTATTTAACATTTTTCCATGAATTTGATACTTCAAAAATCATCTACTAATAACACAAACTAGATTAAATAAACTCAATAATATAAACAACTAATTTCTTCATCAATTCTTCATCAAAACCCAATTTTTCAGAAAACTCAAAGAACAAAAATTCAATAATTTTAAATTTCATCTTCTTACCTCTTTGATCTTCCTAATCTTAATTAGATGATGAAGAAAGTTTCTCCCGCCTTGATTTCCAAAGCTTCTTCTCCAATTCCTCAAGAACCCTCTCAATTTCTCTCTTCCTCTCCTCTGCTCTTTGGTTTAGGCTTACAAAAACCAACTGATGAAAGTTACGTGACTCTTTGTTTTATCAGTTAAGAAAACCAAAGGCCACAAGGCCTTGTTTGGCATCAACTTAAAAATTCCCTTTTCCCTTATTTTAATATTCCTTCTTACTATATGATATTTTATCACACCTATTAAATTTAATTAAACTTATTATATTAATAAATTTAATTAAACTTATTAATAATTTTTATAATCTCAAATTAGACAATTATAATTATAATTTCATTTAATAAATCATTATTCCTCTAATTTAATTATTAAATTAAATTAGAATATAACTCGCGTAATAACATACGCACCATTTAAATCTATGAAATTCACAATCATGCTACATTAACATGTTACGTTTATATGCAACACATTACTCTCACACTTTATTAAAATAATTATATTCTCATTAATTCCTTATTTTAATTAAATAAATCACTCATATTATTATGAAATTTAATTCACAATAATTTCCATTGTTCACAAGACATAACAATCAAATTATATTGTTTCATAATATAATTTTCAACTTTCTAATATTCACTAAATATCTTCTTCTTTTTTTTGTAGCAATTTCCTTCACTTCATTCAATAGTTTAATTAACTATTAAACCTCTTTCCTAAATATACGAATATAATTCTCTTTATATCAAATCATATATTTCACAATATATATATCACATATATACCCAAACTCAAACTCAAAACGTCACATAATGAGAATTTTATTTGTTAAATTCTTATTTAATAACTTTTTGAAAAATTCGGGTTGTCACATCCTTCCCTCCTTATAAGGATTCCGTCCTCGGAATCAACGAAACCTCCCCTACTCGGTTTTCACTAAATCTCTTTCACAATTATCGTTGAATAACTTCAATGCATCACCTTAATGTGGATTTTATTGGAACACTTCAAGTGTTATATGTTCTTTAATCCTTTAACACACTCATTGCCTATCATACTCGTCGTAACATAAAATATCCTAATTTAGCATCGCATAAATATTTAGGGTATCACATTCACCCCTTCTTCTAAGAATTTCGCCCTCGAAATTTTGATTTACTAATATTCGTTCCTTCCATTTATCAAAATGGACTTTACATTAATCTCTGCCTATTCATTGGGTTCTACAACCAAGTTCTTTTTCTAGGGATCTTTCTAAGATCATTGCATTCTTTACAGCTTTCTCTTCTAAAAATTTCTCATCATTACTCATCATCAGCTAAATTTATCTCTTCCTCTTTTGGAATTTGATTCCTTTCTTGGATTTATTATAGTTTGTTTAACTTACTCATTACCACATGTTGCATTCTACAACTTACCCCTTTTTAAGGAATATTTTCTTTCTACTTCCACCTTTCACGAGAATAAGAATCTTCCACAATTGTTCAATAATTGGGAAGTAGTATAAATAACTTAAAATTTTAAAAATTCATTCAAAAACTTTTAATATTCTGCTGAGGACTAGTAAAGACTTGAACCTTGTCCTAGGTTAACAGATATTTCTACCGTAACCTTTAACAGTCAAAGACTATGGACCATCTCTTCTCGTACTCCAGGTGATCAGCCCTTCGTACTATGTATTGTGCACATACATATTAACACTATTGCGTAGCCCCCATTACATGGTTGGTTCACCTCAGACTTAATACAACTTCTGCACCAGAATAAACTGGTTTGGCATAAATTCACAAAGAATGCTTGAACTTCATAAACACCTTTCAATAGTTGTCTAGCCGAATCAATTGGCATAGACCTTGAACAATAATTCGGACATTAGTCAAAATATTTTTAGCCAACTCAATTGGCATATCTTTTGATAACTTAACAGAAAAAATAAAATTTTTTTATGACGTTATGATACCATACCGTCTTAATAGTACGTTGAGGATGCCGTCATTTTAGGACTTTGTCATACTACATCTTACCATAGTGGGCTGACGATCCTTCGATCACATCCAACACTAGGTTCGATTGCATTGATGACTCCATCGTTCAAAATACATTTTAATAATTTCAAATTAGTTGTCTAGCTGAAACAATTAGCATAGACGTACGGATAATAGAACCTTTTTAAAACTTATTGGTTCAAATATTAACCCAATATACTTTTGAGAACACAAAATTACGAATATCAGCACGATGTCAATAAATTTCGAAAATCTAGCATAGCTAGAAGATTTGAAATCTCCATTTCTCTCCATCAAGTCCAATCATTACTTCATTGCTTCATTACTCAATCATTCTATCATTCTTCAATATCATCAATACTCTATACACCATAACTTTTATATACCCAATATAGTTCATCAAACTTACCACACTTTGGAAATTCAGGAACTTACCATAATCATATGGGTTTAGGAACTTATCCTAGTCAGACCAAAATCGTCCATTCGCTGAGGGTTCCACCATACAATTATGAGTCACGAACCTACCATAAGTATGAGTTTTAAGAACCGCACCTAATCTTAAATATTCTCTAACTATCAAATATAAATATGAGAAAAGAATCACCTTCTTGTCATACGTATATCGATAGTGCGACACTAATATTTCAATGATTATCAATATAGGAAGCTAAGTGGTTGTCGAACCAACTCGACCACTAATTAATATAGGAAGCTGAGCGGTTGTTAAACCATGGACAAATCCCGTCCCATACCAGGATTTGTTTAACTCAACCACTATATTAATATAGGAAGCTAAGTAGTTTTCAAACCAAACACAAATTCCCGTCCCATACCAGGAATCGTACAACTCAGCCACTAACATGAGTCCTCAATTGAAATCCCACCTAATTTCATCTTGCTCTTAACTTAGCTCTTTGCTTGATACGAATTTCACATATTTCATCATCCCTAACTCCTCGGGAGTTTACCTCGTACTATTTGTGACGCCCCCAAATCCGGGTCACCTGAGCCACGGACCTGGTTCGCCACTACCTAAAACAAGAATTATACAATCGATAACTTAAAGCGGAATAAAGGAATATTTACATTGATATAACACAAATAAACCTGTCCCAAGTCTCGAAACCAATACTATTACAAAACATAACATAATACAAAAAGGTAAATATGTCTTAATACAAACGGTAATTCTAGAACAACAAAATAGAACTACTCCGTAGCTTTCCCCTTTCCCTTATCTTTTCCTGAGCTCTCGCCACGTGCCGCGCTAACTGAAATGTTTTAAGGAAAGCAAGGGTGAGCAACAAATTGCCCCGCAATTATAATAGCAGTGAATAATCAGATGAATAACTTTACAGCTCTCAGGAGTAAAAATTTACCTAACACAAGGAAATAAACAACTTCTTTCATCACCGTTATAGTGGCCACTAAGGACCGAAGGATTTCTGAAGTATCCAAGGATTTTAAAGTTTCCCGAAGAAGGGAACTATTCAATACTGAGGGTGCACCAAGGCACAGAACTCTATTCTAGAATTACTGGAAATTCATCCGATAATCCACAAAACTGGTACAATAGGTGATCAGCCTAAAATACCTGGCGTTATGCATAAGCCTTACATTTTCCATTTACGCACGTGTCGGTTCCCCGACGTTTATACAATTTCCCCTGCTGCGAGGGTTGTTCTACTCAGCTTTACATGGGAGTCCAGACCAAAACAATTTGATCGGACAATTTTACTTAACAACAATAATTGTTGGAGGACTTAACCTCACTTCAATAGATAAATCAATAAGTGTCTAGCTAAAGCAATTAGCTTTGACATAGCTTTCAAACAGTTTATGGAATAAAGAACTTTAAGGTTCAACAACATGCGTAATAGCATCAATAATATCTTGAATAAATAACACTTCATAATCTTTGGAATCACACAATATGTGACACTGCATGAAATGGGCTTTCATTGCAGTACTTGAATAAAGGTATGAATACTAGCACAATAATTGCTAAATCGATAAATAACTTGAACGGAATCAAGAACTCAAAAAGCTTGCTCGACAAATAATATTTGCTCAAGTTCCACTTTGAGTGGGGTAAGTAAGCTTGCACGAAAATAACTTGAATAAGATAGGAGACCTGCTCGATAGATAAATAAGTTAAGGAAAAGTCGCACAATTAAATAAGGGTTGAGTAAGGAACTTGCCTTGTACGTGCGTTAATAACTTGACGTTAATCGTCCGTCAACAAAATATCCTACATAGTTTATTAAAATCATCATAAATATTAGTCACATAAGAACTAGGTTCATTACAGTCATCACATCATTAAAATACATTGATTGCCACTACGCTTACCCAGTCGGGGGTCCCACGGGAAAATTTACTGGGTCCGACCCGGTCCGGTCCGACCCGACCCGGACCAGTCGCCATGCAGTAGCAGTTGCAGTAGCGAACTGTTGTTCCTGCAAGCAGCGATACAGTCATACCTCGCCTTGCTCCAGCTGCTATATCTCCCCCTAAACTCGATCAATTTCATCCCTTACGGACTCTATGGATTTCTAAGACACAAGGCTACAACATATCACAAATTCAGGATGACCCATAATCATTAACATGACCAAATCCTGAGCTAAAACATAAACTGCATGCTCTGTTTATCGCAACCATGAAATATCTCACACAAATGGCTACTGTGACTTCATTTTAGCATCATTTTGGTTCATTCAAATTGGTATATCTTCACAACTGATAGAAGTACAATATTCTAACAACAAACCATCATAAAAATCACAACATCTAGGCTTTATAGTCCTCTAATTGTCCGAAGGTCCAAACAGTCCATTAATGTCCATTATCTTCCTCCTTGAGCTTGGGTCCTAATCATTCTTTGTTTTTGTTTCACTTTGAAGGTGTTAATGGTTTATATAGCTTCTTAAGAACCTCCAACACAACCAACAACAACAAAAATTAACAAAATCCAACCCGCAAGCATGAAAGCCAAAAAAAAAACTCATGAAAACTCCAATGGAGAAGAAATGGGTTGTAGTTTGATTACCTCTCCTTGTTAGCTTTGGGTAGGTTGAGATGACTTGCTAGGCTGCTCTTCTCCTTGCTCGTTTCTGCTAAAGCCTCCCTTCCTCTTCTCCTTGCTTGCCTTCTACGTCCTTGCCACACACACACAAACACACACGCACACTTACTCTCCCTCTAACTGCAGTGAGCTTCTTGCATAGCAAAATAACTCTCTCTCCCTCTTAAGTTGCTAACAGTTGGGTATGGCTGGAATGGAGGAGGAGAATGAGCTGAGGGGGATAAGAAGAATGCTTCGGGAGCATATAGAATGTATGGGTATGTAGAAAATGGTTTACCCGAGCCATTGGAAATGTTATTTAGGCAAAGTGTTAACAGCCCCATGAATTGTGTACTGTGCATGTTTATTCCTCTCCCCCCAATTGGCTCTCAATATACACGTGGCCTCCCCCAATTGGTTTGAGGCTTAAATATCTCACCAATTAATTCGAATATACAGATAAATATACCAGAATATTCCCGCTTTTGTACCAAATTTGGTAAATAATTCTACCCAAAACTAAAATGGGTACTCCCATAAATTATTGGGACACATAAAAATATTTATTATGGGATTTGTCCATTTATTCGGAACACCCATACTATACATTTCGGATACGGATTAAATCACGTATCAGCTCCAATAAAAATTTCTGACGCTTGGAAAAATTATTCCTCAGCATATATGCCTCATCTAAATTAATAAAAATCGAAATAGACGAAAAAGTTCGGGTGTGAATAGTGCTCGTGAATAGTGTCTCGGGAAGCGGGTCCCGCTAATAGTGATTTTATGAATTTTTGCAAAATCGATTTATTCACTCTAACGACACAACAACACATAACATTTAATACATGCACATTATCTAGGCTGCAACACAACTTTGAGCACATAACACATAATAATATAAATTCATTTTATTCATACATAACTCGGGTTACAAGGAAATCTAAAATTCCCGATCGTTACATTCTCCCCCCCCCCTTATAAGGATTATGTCCCCAGAATCACCGTACAAGGTTAAACAAAAAGTTGAGGGTAATTCTCCTTCATCTTATCTTCCAATTCCCATGTAGCTTCCTCAGCATTGTGGTTTCGCCAAACTACCTTCACAGAAGGTATAACCTTATTTCTTAATACTTGCTCCTTCCTATCAATTATCTGACTATGAATTTCTTCGTACGTAAGATCTTTCTCTATATGAACGGGCTCATAATATATCACGTGTTTGTAATCGGGTTTGTATGGTCGTAACACTGAGACGTGAAACACGTTGTGGACATGCTCCAGTTCAGGAGGCAAGGCTACCTCATACGCCACTTCACCCACTCTTCTCAATACTTCGAACGGTCCTACGAACCTTGGGCTCAACTTTCCCTTCTTCCCAAAACGTATTTTCCCTTTCAAGGGAGACACTTTCAGAAACACGTAGCTGCCGACATCGAAGTCTCTCGTCTGGCGATGCTGATCAGCATACTTCTTTTGCCCGTCTTGGGCTGCAACTAGTCTTGCCCGGATCACCTTGACCACTTCGGCTGTCTGCTGCACCAACTCTGGTCCCAACAGTTGTCGTTCGCCGACCTCATCCCAACTTAATGGTGTTCTGCACTTCCTCCCATAAAGGGCTTCATACGGCGGCATACCGATACTTGCATGATAGCTGTTGTTATAAGCGAATTCCACAAGTGGTAAGTGGTCATCCCAATTCCCTTTGAAGTCCATCACACAAGCTCTAAGCATGTCTTCTAGCGTCTGTATCGTTCGTTCGCTCTGTCCGTCAGTTTGAGGATGGTAAGCAATACTTAGTCGCAACTGTGTTCCCATTCTCTCTTGCAAGCTCTTCCAAAAATTTGATGTGAAGCGTGGATCTCGATCTGAGACAATTGACACTGGCACTCCATGTCGCGAAACAATTTCCTTTATATACAACTTGGCTAACTGGTTCAAATTGAATCGAATTTTTATCGGTAGAAAGTGTGCTGATTTTGTCAATCGGTCTACGATAACCCAAATGGCATCGCAACCTTTCTGTGTAACTGGAAGTCCTACCACGAAATCCATGGTGATGTGCTCCCATTTCCATTCTGGTATATTTAGTGGCTGAAGTAACCCACTCGGTCTCTGATGTTCCGCTTTGACTTGTTGCCATGTGAGACACTTGTTGATGCACTCTGCTACGTCCCGCTTCATGTTGGGCCACCAAAAATATTGACGAAGATCCCGATACATTTTTGTGCTTCCTGGGTGAATAGAATATGCTGAATTATGTGCTTCATGTAAAATCTCATCTCTTAATTCAGTCACGGCTGGCACCCACACTCGTTCCTCGTATCTTAAGATACCATCTTTATCCATTCAAAATTTCTCTTCCTCATTTTCTGCGATCCTTTTCTGTATCCTTTCACATTCTTTATCCTTTTCCTGTGCTTCTTTCACTTTGTTGAGTAATGTCGGACGAGCCTCAATTACGAATAACCTCTCTGCCGCCTCTGTCGGACTTTTCACCTCGATCTTCAGTCTCGCCATTTCCCGTATTAGCTCCTCGTGAGTTGTCAACATGCACAATTTCTCATTCCCCTTTCTACTCAATGCATCTGCTACTGCGTTTGCCTTCCCTGGGTGATAAAGAATTTCACAGTCATAATCTTTGATTAATTCCAACCACCTCCTCTGTCGCATGTTTAGCTCCTTTTGTGTGAAAATATATTTCAGACTCTTATGGTCCGTGTATATCTCACATTTCTCCCCATAAAGGTAATGCCTCCAAATCTTCAATGCAAAAACGACAGCCGCTAACTCCAAGTCATGGGTAGGGTATCGCTTCTCATAATCCTTCAATTGTCGTGACGCATACGCAATAACCTTGCCGTGTTGCATTAACACACAGCCAAGACCCTTGTGTGATGCATCACTATACACTACAAAACCTCCCGTATCGTCTGGTAAGGATAATACAGGCGCCTCGCTTAACCGCTTTTTCAATTCCTGAAAACTGTCTTCGCACTTTTCAGACCACACAAATTTCACCGTCTTCCTCGTTAGATTGGTCAATGGGGTTGCTATTTTGGAAAAATCTTGGATAAATCTTCGATAGTAGCCGACTAAACCTAAGAAACTTCGTACTTCTGTCGGTGTCTTCGGTTGCTCCCAGTTACTAACTACCTCCACCTTCGTAGGGTCCACTGAGATACCGTCTTTGTCGATCATATGCCCTTAAAATTGCACCTTTTCCATCCAGAATTCGCACTTGGAAAATTTCGCGTATAGCTTTTCCCTTCTCAGTGTCTCCAGTACTTGACTCAGATGATTAGCGTGCTCTTTTTCGGTCTTTGAATAAATCAAAATGTCATCGATGAAAACTACTACGAACTTATCTAAGTACAGCTTCAGAATTCAGTTCATCAAGTCCATGAATACTGCCGGCGCGTTAGTCAAACCGAAAGACATCACCAAAAACTCGTAGTGACCATATCTTGTCCGAAACGCAGTTTTAGGTACATCTTCCTTCCTTACTTTTAGTTGATGATATCTGGTCCTCAAATCTATCTTCGAGAAGTGTCTGGCTCCCTTTAGTTGATCGAACAAGTCGTCGATTCTTGGCAATGGGTACTTGTTCTTGATCGTTGATTTGTTCAACTCCCGGTAGTTGATACAGAGTCTCATTGATCCGTCCTTCTTCTTGACAAACAAAACTGGTGCTCCCCATGGGGACACACTTGGCTGAATATACCCATTGTCTAGCAGTTCTTGAAGTTGTATCAATAATGCCTTCATCTCTACCGGCGCCATACGATACGGAGCCTTCAAAATTGGTGCAGTCCCCGGCACTAAGTCTATCGCAAATTCAATTTCCCTGTCTGGTGGAAGACCGGGTAAATCACTTGGAAACACATCTGGAAATTCTCTCACTACCGGTATATTTTTAATATCCACACCTTCTTTCTTCGTATCTAGAATATAGGCTAAATAACCTTCACAACCTTTCTTTAACAATTTTCTGGCCTGCATCATCGTAAGACAACATGAACGTCTTAGCGATGTGCCACCATAAAATATTACCCTCGACCGGTTCGGGGTCCGAAGGTTCACACTTTTCTTCTGACAGTCAATGATTGCCGCATGATCGTACAACCATTCCATTCCCAATATTACATCGAACTCTCCCAACCTTATTGGGATCAAATCCACGCAAAAATTAAATCCCCTAATCTCAGCGTAACAATTACGAAGAATAAATTGTACAGGAATTACCTCATTATTCGCAATTTCTATGCTCAAAGGATTTTCGGGCAGGGGTGCGGTTCAGCGGAGTCGGACCTCCAATCATCAGTTTGCTGCCTCCTCCTCGGTTGCCGCTTCCACCACTGCTCCCTTTCTTCGGACAGTCTCTGAACTGATGTTCCATTGAACCACAAGAATAGCATCCACGGTTCTTCTTTGGGTTTGGGCAATGTGGTGCTATATGCCCTTCTTGGTTGCAGTTGTAGCAAATATTACGTCCCTTCCAGCACTCTCCCTTGTGATTTTTCCCACATTTCGAACACGCTTCAATCTTCTTCTTAAATCCTCCCTGACTATTCCCTGCCTGATGAGTGTTGGTACTGTTGTTGCTGTTGTTACCACCGTCCCATTTTCTCTTTCCCGAATTGCTTCCACCGCTACTACCACCTCCACGGTAGTCCCCTCCACTCTTCTTATTTTTCTTGTGTTGATTTAGGGCCTCAATCCCTCCTTCGGCGATGATGGCTTTTTCCAGCAGTGCACTAAAAGTCTCGATCTGGAGGACAACTACCTTATTATACAACCACGGTTTCAGCCCTTGTTCGAACCTTTGCGTCTTCAACTCTTCAGTACTTACGTGAAGCGGTGCAAAATGCGCAAGTTCATTGAATTTGGCGGCGTACTGAGCCACCGTCATGTCTCCCTGCTTGAGCTCTAGGAATTTCACCACCATTTGCCTTTCCATGCTTTTTGGGAAATAGTTCTCGAAGAATAATTCCTTGAACTTGTCCCATGATATCACTCATTCACCTGCTCGTTGTTGGTTAGCCTCCCACCAATAATTTGCTTCTCCTTTCATCATATATGTGGCAAATACTGTCTTCTGGTCATCCCCCACGCGTGCGATGATGAAAGCCTTCTCCATTTCCTTCACCCAAGACCGGGCTTCAATCGGATCAGTCGTTCCTTTGAACTCTGGGGGTCCTACGCTCTTGAAGTCTTTGAAATTTGTTATGGGTGCTGCCGGGGGATGGGGATTCACTGGTCCCGTATTCCTCCCTTGGGCTATTCTTTCCAGTATATCCGCTAACCGTTGCATGGGGTCCACCTGGCCTCCTTCATTATTAACCGATCCCTGAGGTGTTGGTGGGGGTGGTATGTTGCGTCTGGGCGGCATTCTCTACTTAACGTAAGAAAGCTTAATGTCATCATTTCATTATGCTACGAGAATATCTATCATGAGTACTACAATTAGACAACATATATAGTAATAACGATTGTATTCAGTGCTAATAACTATTACAACATACATGACTATGCTATAGCGTACTACTATAGATGTCATCAAACGTTCCTTGATACAACAAAATAGTGAGGGGTCCACCAACATACTCCCCTTAAATAAGCACAAAAGTTACAATCTTACAATACTATCCCATACATGTAGCAAAATGTTGGGATTAACATAAACAAGATTACAAACTGCTAGGCACATAAGTTAAGCAACCTATCCGAGCATACCGCGCTCCACAGCGTTGTCATACTCCCTATGACCCATATGGATCATCAAGCCTCGACTCAGGGTGTGACGAGTCTGTCCCTCTTCAGTTGGGTAGTGGCACACACCATCTATCCACCTGCCCATTGCCGATTGGAAAGCATATCCCATTCGGTTCATATTTCTCTTACCCCTCCTCACTTCACCCTCCAGGTCATCAACTCGTTCTCCAGCATCATCCCGTTGTTCCTTGATCCGGACACGGTTTGCCACCTCCCTACCTAACTAGTTCTTCAAGATCTCATTGTCCATTTGCAAATTAACTCCCTGATGCTCTGACTGCTCCAACTTTCCTGCCAATTCTGCATTCCTCGCCAAGAGGTGATGCAGCATGACTGCCAATTGTGTGGACGCCCCTAGATGCCCTTGCACATCCGTCTCTAATTCCTGGATCTGGTTCTTACCCTCCTGGACCTCGCCTTCTAGTCCCTGAATCCTGGCCCGTTGCTCTCGGGCTTCACTCTCCAACTCATGGATCCTATTTGCTTGATCGAGAATGCGGTCGGTACGTTCGTCCAACATCTCCATCAAAAATGTGGTGTCGATAGGGGGCACCTCCTCCCATTCCTCTTCCGGGTCCTCCTCCGGGTCAGACTCCAACTCGGGTTCCTCCTCTGTAGGGGCAATAGCTAGAATAGGCTCAACCATCAGCAGTGTTTCGGACACCACGTGGATGTCACGTGGCTCCTCTTCTGCGACCCTACTAGGTTCTCCTGTGTTTGACATCCTACAAGCACAACCACAAACAAGCAAACTCTTATTAGTCTTTCAACAAAATATAAGTTCATTGTATGGAATGAAGATATATCTGATAACACTACAGGCTCTCTAAGACAAGTCTTTATCACGTAAAACTCTACAGGAGTTTTGTCTGCTTTTATTCTCTGTACACTTTCTATGGTTATAGCCTAAAGACCTCTCTCTAAAGGTTTATAACCTAAGGCTCTGATACCAACCTGTGACGCCCCCAAATCCGGGTCACCTGAGCCACGGACCTGGTTCGCCACTACTTAAAACAAGAATTATACAATCAATAACTTAAAGCGGAATAAAGGAATATTTACATTGCTATAACATAAATAAACCTGTCCCAAGTCTCGAAACCAATACTATTACAAAACATAACATAATACAAAAGGGTAAATATGTCTTAATACAAACGGTAATTCTAGAACAACAAAATACAACTACTCTGTAGCTTTCCCATTTCCCTTATCTTTTCCTGAGCTCTCGCCACGTGCCGCGCTAACTGAAATGTTTTAAGGAAAGCAAGGGTGAGCAACAAATTGCCCCGTACGTATAATAGCAGTGAATAATCACATAAATAACTTTATAGCTCTCAGGAGTAAAAATTTAGCTAACACAAGGAAATAAACAACTTCTTTCATCACCGTTATAGTGGCCACTAAGGACCGAAGGATTTCTGAAGTATCCAAGGATTTCAAAGTTTCCCGAAGAAGGGAACTATTCAATACTGAGGGTGCACCAAGGCACAGAACTCTATTCTAGAATTACTGGAAATTCATCCGATAATCCACAAAACCGGTACAATAGGTGATCAGCCTAAAATACCTGGCGTTATGCATAAGCCTTACATTTTCTATTTACGCGCGTGTCGGTTCCCCGACGTTTATCCAATTTCCCCTGCTGCGAGGGTTGTTCTACTCAGCTTTACATGGGAGTCCAGACCAAAACAATTTGATCGGACAATTTTACTTAACAACAATAATTGTTGGAGGACTTAACCTCACTTCAATAGACAAATCAATAAGTGTCTAACTGAAGCAATTAGCTTTGACATAGCTTTCAAACAGTTTATGGAATAAAGAACTTTAAGGTTCAACAGCATGCATAATAGCATCAATAATATCTTGAATAAATAACACTTCATAATCTTTGGAATCACACAATATGTGACACTGCATGAAATGGACTTTCATTGCAGTACTTGAATAAAGGTATGAATACTAGCACAATAATTGCTAAATCGATAAATAACTTGAACGGAATCAAGAACTCAAAAAGCTTGCTCGACAAATAATATTTGCTCAAGTTCCACTTTGAGTGGGGTAAGTAAGCTTGCACGAGAATAACTTGAATAAGATAGGAGACCTGCTCGATAGATAAATAAGTTAAGGAAAAGTCGCACAATTAAATAAGGGTTGAGTAAGGAACTTGCCTTGTACGTGCGTTAATAACTTGACGTTAATCGTCCGTCAACAAAATATCCTACATAGTTTATTAAAATCATCATAAATATTAGTCACATAAGAACTAGGTTCATTACAGTCATCACATCATTAAAATACATTGATTGCACATAAAGCTTTAACAATATATAAGCGTTTTTAATCATTTTGTACAAAAATATAAGTTTTAGACCCACGGGAAAATTTACTGGGTCCGACCCGATCCGGCCCGACCCGGCCCGACCCGACCCGGTCCGGTCTGACCCGGACCAGTCGCCATGCAGTAGCAGTTGCAGTAGCGAACTGCTGTTCCTGCAAGCAGCGATACAGTCATACCTCGCCTTGCTCCAGCTTCTATATCTCCCCCTAAACTCGATCAATTTCATCCCTTACGGACTCTATGGATTCCTAAGACACAAGGCTACAACATATCACAAATTCAGGACGACCCATAATCATTATCATGACCAAATCCTGAGCTAAAACATAAATTGCATAATATATCTTCACAACTGATAGAAGTACAATATTCCAACAACAAACCATCATAATAATCACAACATCTAGGCTTTATAGTCCTCTAATTGTCCGAAGGTCCAAACAGTCCATTAATGTCCATTATCTTCCTCCTTGAGCTTGGGTCCGAATCATTCTTTGTTTTTGTTTCACTTTGAAGTTGTTAATGGTTTATATAGCTTCTTAAGAACCTCCAACACAACCAACAACAACAAAAATTAACAAAATCCAACCCGCAAGCATGAAATCCAAAAAAAAAACTCATGAAAACTCCAATGGAGAAGAAATGGGTTGTAGTTTGATTACCTCTCCTTGTTAGCTTCGGGTAGGTTGAGATGACTTGCTAGGCTGCTCTTCTCCTTGCTCGTTTCTGCTAAAGCCTCCCTTCCTCTTCTCCTTGCTTGCCTTCTACGTCCTTCCCACACACACACAAACACACACGCACACTTACTCTCCCTCTAACTGCAGTGAGCTTCTTGCTTAGCAAAATAACTCTCTCTCCCTCTTAAGTTGCTAACAGTTGTGTATGGCTGGAATGGAGGAGGAGAATGAGCTGAGGGGGATAAGAAGAATGCTTCGGGAGCATATAGAATGTATGGGTATGCAGAAAATGGTTTACCCGAGCCATTGGAAATGTTATTTAGGAAAAGTGTTAACAGCCCCATGAATTGTGTACTGTGTATGTTTATTCCTTTCCCCCCAATTGGCTCTCAATATACACGTGGCCTCCCCCAATTGGTTTAAGGCTTAAATGTCTCACCAATTAATTCGAATATACAGATAAATATACCCGAATATTCCCGCTTTTGTACCAAATTTGTTAAATAATTCTACCCAAAACTAAAATGGGTACTCCCATAAACTATTGGGACACATAAAAATATTTATTATGGGATTTGTCCATTTATTCAGAACACCCATACTATACATTTCGGATACGGATTAAATCACGTATCAGCTCCAATAAAATTTCTGACACTTGAAAAAATTATTCCTCAGCATATATGCCTAATCTAAATTAATAAAAATCGAAATAGACGAAAATGTTCGGGTGTGAATAGTGCTCGTGAATAGTGCCTCGGGAAGCGGGTCCCGCTAATAGTGATTTTATGAATTTTTGCAAAATCGATTTATTCACTCTAACGACACAACAACACATAACATTTAATACATGCACATTATCTAGGCTGCAACACAACTTTGAGCACATAACACATAATAATATAAATAAAAATATAAATTCATTTTATTCATACATAACTCGGGTTACAAGGAAATGTAAAATTCCCGATCGTTACACTATTTCATAGTACCATCTCTTTATAGCATCATGCTACAACTATTCGATCATTTAAGATCCTTTGACATTTTACAACTTTATTAGATCACGTCGTGATCTCGTTCTATCATCAACTCTTCTTACGATTCTTTCTTGTCGTATGATCGTCTCATCCTACGATCTTCTTTATTCTTCTCTTTAATCACGTTATCTTATGATTAATCAACTCAGGTGTTCCCTGTTCTTTTAGCTCTTTAGGTCCTTCTTTGAACATAATCATTTTATCATAATCTTATCTCACATGAATTGTCTAAACTCTATTTGAGTTCATCATTATTATTATATCATTTTCACCTTATAGATATCGTTTATTTATTAACACCATCTTTATTACTGGAGTCAGGTAACTCCTGATTCTCATCTTATATAACTCTTCAAGATTCTTCTTTGAATCTCTTTGTTTATAAATCAATTCTTCCTTGAAGAATCTCTAACTTCATTCATATCGTTCACTATTTTATTCGAGTTTACTTTGCATCATTCGCATCTTCTCCTTGTAAAACTTCTAGGACTTAACTCATCTTAGATATCCACATATGTGATAAGAATCACTTCTTCATCATATGTATCCATAATTCTATACTTGATACACCTCGAGTCTCTAATAGTGTTCAGTATAGCACTTGAGTGGTTTCCCACAAACAACCAACAAACTAGTTCCCGTCTCGTCTACACTGTCTTCACAGCGAGTTAGATCGGTTGCTAGTTCGTATCAACCTCCGCTCTCTGAAGGAATTGTTTAGCCCAGATACCATACATCAACCATTAAAGAGTACGATTATACCATAACTCATATTTAACTTATTATTCTTTTAACTCATTTATCTTCACCTCTCTTCTCTAAGGTTATAGCCTAAGGTACTCGTACCTAAGGTTTCTAACCTATCAGCTCTGATACCAACTGTAATGACCCCAAAATTCATACAATTCAAATTTCCACATCGGTCGTTAACAATACATCTTAATTATGACTTTACAACATTAATCAATGGTAAACTTAATAAAAATGCGGAATAATTCAAATTTTTCTATTACAAATCATTCTCGATCCCAAAATTCTCAACCTTTACATCTAATATCTTAGAATCATGCTAATATTATGATTCACCCTGTCGAACTCATTATGAACATTTACACCTCAATACAAACTTTACAACTTAATGTAAATACATTTATCACAAAACTTAACATAATTTCGGTAATAACTTCAACTAAAATATTTAATCCTCATGCTTCACTTTGATCTATGCCTTTCAAGCACCACATAACGTTACCTTGGATCCTTAACCTGCAAAAATGGTTATTTGCAAGAATGAGCTCGACAGCTCAGCATATCTAACAGTTTGCATGCATCACGTAACACATAATAACATGCTCAACATACATCTCATAATCATTATACTAGTTTAACATACATTCGACAATTCACGTAACAAGTATAAAGATTGAGTTCCTTACTCAACCAACATTCTTTATTCAATCAATAGTCATAAGTTGACTATAACATTTCATGCTGACAATATATACAACTCATCATATGATTTCAAAATAAATTACACAATTTAACAACAAGTTCACATAGCAAATAGGAACTGAAAGACTTGCCTGGTTCGTAGATTACCAATTACCATAACCAGCTTATACTTATCTGCACTTCATGTATCCTGCACATATATAATCATGCATAACATTTATCAGTCACATAGCAATACTTGGTATTACTCTACTCTACATTTCATAATTCTTCATTTTTAGTCTCTATGCAATTCTCAACTTAGAAGTTAAGTTCTCCTTATAAACCTTCATTTAATTGCGTCCCACTTTAATCGACACTTGACACTTAATTAAGTCTTAACTCTTCTTTACATTCGACGTATAACGTTTATTAACACTACTTAAGCTAATCTTTGGCTTGCTACAACACTTCAGGATTCACTCACATCCACTCTCATTTTAATATTCTAATTGTCATCTAACCATAAATGGGTATATTCTAACGTTCATCACAATATCTTAGCATTCGTTAAACACATTCATCCAAACTTGAACATGCATATGGTAACATAGCATAGCCACAAAGATTTTTTTTTTAATTCTTGTTCCACCGCCGGGGTGGTGGTTTCAAGTTCACTTTTGTCGTCGGGGCGACGATACCGCCGGGGCAGTGAAATCAGTTCATTTCTACCGCCGGGGCGGTAGACTCGACTGACCGATTCTGCAGTTTGCGATAGCACTCAGCGTCTAACCCAAATTCAAAATTTCTTCATCCAAATCACTAAATTAAGCAATCACATATGATATATACATAGAATAAGCAAAACCCAACACGATTACAACAATTCTAACAATACCCAAAGCTTTAACAACCAATTTAAAGGCTGAAAAATCACAATTTATGCTAGTTTTCCATATTTCACAACTTTTAGCGTAATCAACCGCTACGGATTCGTTACTCAACCAAATTGGTCCGTTCAACTTCCGTTGTTTTCGTTTTTTAACGCATAACAACAAACCATTATCAATTTACAATTTCATGTACGCATTGACAATCAATTTTGACTCCAAAATAAGCCAAAATATACATATTCAACCAAAAACTAAATTCTTCTTATTTAACATTTTTCCATGAATTTGATACTTCAAAAATCATCTACTAATAACACAAACTAGATTAAATAAACTCAATAATATAAACAACTAATTTCTTCATCAATTCTTCATCAAAACTCAATTTTTCAGAAAACTCAAAGAACAAAAATTCAATAATTTTAAATTTCATCTTCTTACCTCTTTGATCTTCCTAATCTTAATTAGATGATGAAGAAAGTTTCTCCCGCCTTGATTTCCAAAGCTTCTTCTCCAATTCCTCAAGAACCCTCTCAATTTCTCTCTTCCTCTCCTCTGCTCTTTGGTTTAGGCTTACAAAAACCAACTGATGAAAGTTACGTGACTCTTTGTTTTATCAGTTAAGAAAACCAAAGGCCACAAGGCCTTGTTTGGCATCAACTTAAAAATTCCCTTTTCCCTTATTTTAATATTCCTTCTTACTATATGATATTTTATCACACCTATTAAATTTAATTAAACTTATTATATTAATAAATTTAATTAAACTTATTAATAATTTTTATAATCTCAAATTAGACAATTATAATTATAATTTCATTGAATAAATCATTATTCCTCTAATTTAATTATTAAATTAAATTAGAATATAACTCGCGTAATAACATACGCACCATTTAAATCTATGAAATTCACAATAATGCTACATTAACAGGTTACGTTTATATGCAACACATTACTCTCACACTTTATTAAAATAATTATATTCTCATTAATTCCTTATTTTAATTAAATAAATCACTCATATTATTATGAAATTTAATTCACAATAATTTTCATTGTTCACAAGACATAACAATCAAATTATATTATTTCATAATATAATTTTCAACTTTCTAATATTCACTAAATATCTTCTTCTTCTTTTTTTGTAGCAATTTCCTTCACTTCATTCAATAGTTTAATTAACTATTAAACCTCTTTCCTAAATATACGAATATAATTCTCTTTACATCAAATCATATATTTCACAATATATATATCACATATATACACAAACTCAAACTCAAAACGTCACATAATGAGAATTTTATTTGTTAAATTCTTATTTAATAACTTTTTTGAAAATTCGGGTTGTCACAGAAATTATTTCCAGGTAAACTGCATTCTCGTTGGAAAGGTCCATTTATTATTTCTAATATTTTTTCTCATAGTGCTATAGATATTCAAAATCCAAGAATATGGAAGATATTCAAGGGAAATGGTCACAAGCTTAAACCCTTCTATGAAGGATATCAAATAGATGATGTTGAGGCGGTTGTATTGGAGGATCCAATATATGCAGATTGAGAGGAATGGTGTCAAGCAAACGGCATAAAATAAATACGCTATTTGGGAGGCAACCCAAGAATTCAGATTTAATTTACTTTTTCCTTTACTTTTTACTTTTTAGTTGCATGTTATTTAGTTGCTTTTTCTTTGCATAACTTCTTACATTGGGAATAATTTAAAGTTTGAGTGTGGGGGAGGGGTTTAGGTTATGTTTAGGTTACTCTAGGAGATTATGCTCTAAGTAAGTCTATTTTTGTGGAAAAAAATTGAAAAATGCCTTAATTGAAAAATACATTTTGCCTCTAAAGTTTTTGGCTCTACGATTTTGTTTGGCTAAGCTTTTAAGGATTACGGTTGTAGAATGAAAATTGATGCTGATTTACAGAATTTGTTTGATGTTTAATTAATTGATGAATGATGATAACCAAGTTAGGATCCACAGTTGACTGATTCTAATTAATTTGTGCTATATAAGTGCTTTAATATGAGATACATTCTTACTTGGCTGAGTTATATGTGGGGTCTGACTATGTGCACTAATTTCATGATTTATAATTGTTTAACTACTTATTTTGTTTACAGAACCATTTTGAAACAAAAAGTTGAGAAAGAAAAAATAAGAGAAGAAAAACAAAAAAAGTGCAAAATCATGTGGTGGGTTGAGAAGAAGCGTAAAATACACTCTTCCATAAACATGTGTAATAGTGAGAAGGAGCGTAAAACGCACTTACTTGAGGAAAGAAAAGAATGTGTATAGTGTGAGATGGAGCATAAAATGCACTTACCTATAAAATTTTGAATTTGAAGGTTCTATTAGGTGAAAAAAAAAGAATAAAAGAAAATTAGGTTCTGAGTTGTGAGTCAGTTGTGTATAGTTTGGGTTTTATATGAACTAAGCTGAGTATTTCTGTTGATTATGGGAAGATACTTATGTGGATGCATTTTAATTTGAAGATGTTCAACAAGAAATGACAAGGTTGTTATTGTGAATTGATTGATGAAGTGTTGATCAGATTTCTATTGATTAGTATTGATATTTATGGATGGAGTTGAAACCTTTGGAAGTTTGGTTGAATATAATTCAGATGAGCTTAAGTATGATCTCTGTTTTGTTTACACGAGGATGTGTAAAGGCTAAGTGTAGGGAAATTTGATAAGTGCATAATATTTTATGATTTTGATTCTTTTATATTTAGTTTTATTACATGTTTTATGTGTATATGAGTTTATTAAGGTATTTATTGATTTTAGGAAGAATTGGAGCTGAGAACGGGAAAAAGAGAGAAAATGTTGTTGGCTAGAGATATGGCATGACAGCGCTATTACTAGTTAAAATTTTGGCGCAGTAGCGCTGTGTGCCAGAAAGAGCTCCCTGGATCCTTGGCGCGGCAGCGCCGTCTCTAGGCAAAAAACCTGGCGAGGCAGCGCCAAGTCGACAACAGTTTTTCCAGCTTTGTTATATTTGGAAGAATTCTACTGGAACTTGTATTATTAATTCTTAGAGCATTAGGACTTTGATCTAGGAGTATAAATACATTATATATGTCAAGTTTTAGGACACACTTTGTCAACCCTAGATTGAGAGGCAGGATTGAAGAAAGCATGTCAGGCTAAGTACTTTATTTTCAGCTCTAAGGGATGTTGGATCTTAGTCATAGTTGATGGTTTAATTAAGTTATTTATTCCTTCTTATATGAAATTTATTCTTGATAATCTGTTTTAACTGTTTGAATGATAATTAGTTTGATTGATTTGATAATGGCCTGTTGAATTGATCTAATTATTATCGTCTGCTACATTAAGGTATAATATTAAACAAATGATATTGTATCTGATCATAAGTAGTAGTTAGTGATACCTGATTATGGTTAAGCTTTTTAGTATTACTATGATTATTAGAAGGCAAGTCAAATATTCTGCGATTTTGTGATTGTTGCTTGGAATAATCTAATCCCCTAATTTTTAATGTTGTTGTTATATTAAATCTAGACTGATAGTTCTGGGTTGTATAATAGTTAGGGTCTAGTCGGGCAATTGTTGCATTAGATTTAAAACTTAAGGGGGATTTCGGGTAATTAACGATTATTATTATCTAGGGTTATTAGTTTCATTGAAAGATAAATAATGTTATACTTTATTATTCCATTGATGTGAAAAGGTGATACTGAGTTGAAGCTTTCAATTTATTGGATATTTTTATAATTTACTTCTATTCATTTTAGTTAATTACATTCAACTAAAAACCCCCATCTTTTACTTACTGTTAGAAACATTAGAATAAATTTAAGATATTATCACTCTTTGTGGGTTCGACCCTTGCTTGTCACTATACTGAATTTTGTGTTCGTAGAGCAATAGTAAGGATTTAATTTTGGACTGTAAACGATAGCTTCTGATTATGACACAACTTGTGTCTATTACATCTCTTGATTCTTAACTCTCCTATAATAGGGTTCTTTCTCTCAACCTGGCATCAGAATCCGCACCAATTTATTCTAGTTTGGATTAGCTTTACTCAACTTTAATGAATTTTCAACAATTCAGTTTAACACCTTAACATTTGTCCAGCCAAAACAATAAGTATAGATACATTCTTAACGCAATTCATAAATAAACAAAACTTTAAAGCTTGAACAGTTCATCTAAATTGCACATAAGTGCGGATATTGGCACACAGCACAATCAATAGCTAAATATCTTGTACAAATATAAAACATATGCACAAAGATAGAAATCTTGCTCAATTTCGAAAATTAAACAAGAGTTAGAAACTTGATACAAGTAAAACTTGTACAATATTAGAAACTTGCTTTAAACGCTTCTTTACTGCTTACACTATTTTGCTATTCGAATGCCCTTTATACTTAAATTAAGGACAACATACCAATTAGCCACAACATTGACACTACCCAATGGTTTGCATTAGCTTATTTTAGCTTTACTCATAATCTAGACTCTTATTCCGAAGTCATTCGATGTTCGCATTTCATAACTCGATACATCTTAGATCATACTTTAATTAACCTCCACGATGTTTGATTTTTATAAGTCGGAACAACGTATCACAACAAACGTCGCACGACGACTCGGCGTTCGGAAGCGACACGCTCAGCATGCCCGACATGCACAACAGCCCCAAGCCAGCGCCCAGCCAAGCACACTGCGTGCGCCCGCTCCTGTACCTTGCCTATACCCTGCCTGGCCCTACCCAGCGCAGTTGCGCCCGTGATCAGTGCAGCTATGCTTGACCTACTGCAAGTGCAGCTCAGCTTTTCTTAAATTTCCAGCTTTGTCAATTTCATCGACACTACTTCGCAACTTCATAACTCACTCATCAGTTATCGAAATGAGTCCATTCTTAAGCCATTTTCTTACTCGTAACACATACTATAAAACCCCCAACCCCTAAAGGCCATAATTTTCCAGATTCGTTAACAAGCCAAACAAATGGCTAAAAAGTACTTTGTGACCTAGGTTTTACCATATAAAATTTTTAATGTCCATATTTTAACACTTTGAACTTACTCATCCGAAGCTGGATTGAACTCGTTCTTGAGTTTATAGCTCACTTATTATATGCTCTATCAAACCCCCAGAAAATCACAATTTTTTGTAACATTAACTAACCAAAATAATGTCCCGAAAGTCACCTGAGACCTAGGGTTTCAACTTTTAACATATGTTACTAATTTTTCTTCCATAACTTCGTTATAGCTTATTTTGACTATGTTCCACTTGGGTTATCTTCGTAACTCCTAAGAGTATGAAACCCTCTTCCTAAAACTTAAAGAAGTGACTTACGCATAACAATTTATGCTAGTCTAACTAACAATAATTAACAAGATTACTAGCTTTTCTTACTTAGGTTCATTACTTTCGATTTTTGCTTGATTTCATGTATATTACCAGTGATTTATCTACAAACCACTATCATACACCACCTTATACAATTGGATCTACCATGATCCTCCATCAAACCACAACAACCACCACAACCAACCAAGCAAATATAAACATACAAGCTTAGAAGAAACGGTTTAGGGTTAGGGTTTATAGTAGTACCTTTCTTAGTTCTTCTTATTTGGTGCGCTAGATGATTGTTAACTTCCCCCTCTTCCTTCTTGCTTTCCCAATTTTGAGCTTCCTCTCTCTCTCTCTCTATAAATTTTTCTAGAGTTTCTTCTCTAGGTTTTGGTGAATTGGTAAGAAATGAAGAAGAAATGGCTTCTATTTATAGGATTGGCAAGAGTTAGGGTATAATGGTCATTAAACCTTCCAAGACTTTGGCTCCAAAACTTGAATAGTATGGCTTAACCATAGCCAAGCCACACAAACCCTAAACTCAATCTTAGCCAAGTCATTCAAACCTTAAGCTCAACCCTAGGCTCATCCGATTAGTCAAAAACATAAATTTTGACTTTTCGTATTTTTGAATAGAGAATACGTCGTTAACCCCCGAATAAACGCTATCATGTAATTTGAAAATTCTAAAAATAGTAATGACATTTTTTTATGTGAATAGTGTTTTAGCCTTATTTCTCCGAAATTTTTTATTTTCTTCTATGAAACAACAACACGTATATTTTAGCACATACACATAATCTACGTCATAATTTGACCTTTAATTCATAAAAATTCATTTTATTAGATCTATAATCATAAACCTAATTACAAGGCTATATGATTTCTCGAGTCATTACAGATTCATTCTATGCATATCGCTGAATGATGTTTCTCAATGTCTCATTCATAGCCTCAAGCTTGGAGAAAGAAGAATAAGTTTCTTAAATTATTTCCAATTCAAGTTGTACTTTTTCTTTCTCTTCTTGAAGTATAGATTGATCCCTAGATAACACCATGAACCATTTCATGTATTTATGCAACTTAGAGGTAATATCACATAAATCAATTCTTAAATCAAATATATCAACATCTGGAGAGTCAAAATTAAATACCTCACTAATATCAAGTTCTTGATGATCAATGGTGTTTCAAGTAGCTGCTTCAATGGCCATAAGATAAATATTTGCCACATGTGGCCCTTCATCATCATTTGAATCTGAGTTAGAATAATTTTCACTATCACTCCAAGAACCTTCATCTACAAGGCCCATGTCCTTCTTCTGGTACTTCTTGTATGACTTCTTATCCTTCCTACCATACTCTTTCTTCTTATCTTTCGTAAGCTCCTCTTGCAATTGTAGCCCAGGTCTTTTGAGGAGTCTCTTCTGTTGTTTTCATTGTTGTTGTTGGTTCTTTTGTTATTGCTGCTTCTTCCCTTTCTCATGAACTTCCTCAATCTTCTAGCTAGTAAAGCCAGATCCTCACGAAATGTTTGTAGGTGACCTCAACAGATTTGAGGGATACACTCTTGTCTTTCTACCGTGTTTCTATTGTTGTTGTTTCTACTATTTGATTCAGCTCCAGCTCATAAGTTAACATATTATCATAGAGCTTTTGTATTGTCATCTCATGGAGAGTCTTGGATTTTCTTATGGTTGTTGTCTTTGCATCACATTTACTGGGCAGTGCTCTCATAAATTTGATATTTACATTTTTGTTGGGATAAACTTTCCCAAATGCTCTGAGTGAGTTGAGCAAGATGTTAAATTTTTTGTAAGTTGTTGTAATGTCTTCTCCAATATTGTGAGAAAATATTTCATTATGTTGAGTGAGAAGAAATTGCTTGTTTTCTCTAACTTCTTCGGTTCGTTTATGCATAACAAGGAGTGTTTGCCACACCTACTTTCCAGTCTTGGAGTTGATAACATTTTCAAATCGCTCATCTTCAAAAGCCATGAACAAAATATTCTTAGCTCTCTTCTCAAGAGCTACCAGTTTCTTCTCATTATTAGTCCATTATACTCTCTACTTGATTGCCACTTTCTTTGGATCTTTAAGAGTAAGAGTCAGTTTGGTTGGCACATATGGTCCATTCAACATAACATCAAAAAGTTCATCATCAATGACATCAATATAGGCCTATATTCGAACCTTCCAATTAGTAAATTTATCTTTGTTGCACAAAGGTGGCTTGTTTTCACCACCAAGCTCAGAACTCGTTTTGTTTAGTGTTATGGATCTACTAAAACTGTAAAGCTAGTTCAAATGAGAAAATAGCTCTATTACCACTTGTTTATTCTCAAAGGCATAAAAGAGATCTAGAAGGGGGTTAAATAGATTCTTTTAAAAAAAATTAAAGATTAAGTTACCAAATGATTAAATAGATAAATATAACTTAATTAGCACAGTGGAATAAGTTTGTAAAATCCCATCAAAGATTAAAAAAAACTTAAAGTTTTAAATTTAGTGTAGTCGTACAAACTAGTCACAGAATAAAATCGTAGAGTAGCAGAAAAGTAATGTGTAGAAATATAAAAATAAAAAAGTATGAACATAGGAATTTTAAGAGGTTTAGAGCACAAAAGTCTCCTAATTCTCTCTTCTACTCTAAGAATAGGGATAATCCACTAAGAATGATGTGATTACACAAACCAAGCTCACTAAGAGCTATTACAACTGAGATTTACAAAGAATCTTTTAAGTCACAAAGACATAATAAAAATAGATCACTTAGGTATAATCACAACTATAAAGAATGAGTTGTTGTTTGATGTGCTGCTTGTAATATCTCAGATATTATTAAAGCTTGTAATTACTATCTTAAAAGATTAAATAAATGTTAAGATTTAAAACCTAGTTTTGGTAAATAGAATACCTAAGAAATGATTATTCAGGTATAACGATGAATTATATCTGAAAATATTTTTTTGGGAAAAACGCAGAAAACGTCGTACATAGAAATTTTTCACCGACGAGCTTGGGGATATATCCGTAATAACAAGCTGCTTTGTGGTGCTAAAGGTGATAAGCTGCTTTGTCGTGCTTTGAGGTTAAGAAACTTATAAGCTAGTTAGGAAGAACTCTAATGAAGCTACTTGATATTAATTAATCGAGCTACTTAGAAATTTCTAATTAAGCTACTTTGAAACTACTAAATAAGCTACTTGGATTAAAACTGTAACGCCCCCGAAACTCGGGTCTTACCTTGAACCCGAGTCCGGCGCGTCACGGTACTGCCCATACAACATAGGCTTACTAAAAATATGTAATTACAATAATATAACAACATATCATCATCTAATCCCAGGCACGAAGACCTTAAATAAAACACTTATGACCAAGGTTGAATAAATACCATGATCCTTTACAATATCTCATATGTGAACGCAAGGTTCAGATTCTGACTTTATCCAATCCCTGAATATTCGCAAGGTTATTCAATAACCAATACATTCGTTATAAAAATGTCCTTTATACAACATCGACATCCTTGTAGTTTACTATAACAAGTAACTAACATAATCACATCATAAATACTATAATGGATAACCATCATTTCTAACTCAGGGTTTACATAGTCAAATTCACGTACATCATATACCGTCATCATAACTAAATAATTACAGTAAAGGGACATTTAGGAACCTTCCTGTTTCCTGCGCCTCTAATCCTTATCATCACGATATCAAGATAATTGCATTGCATCGTAAATCTGCAAAAGATTTATTTTTGCAAGAATGAGCACGACGGCTCAGCAAGAACTAACAGTTTTCACATTTCATGCTTCACGTAACACATAAGTTTGCATTTTATCCATGCATCATGATTGTCATACTATGCATCTTACTCATGCATTATAATTCTTATGTAATTCATCAATATATATGCATCATGCATCTCATAGCATACCTCATGCATCTCACACTGTATGTTTACAATAATTCAAGTTCCACATAGAACAATATATTCACATAATTTCACATTGTGCACACTTTAATCGTGCTTGCATATAATTCACATAACAGTGAAAGATTTAGTAATCAAGTCATGTACATCAATACATTAAAATAAGTCAACAAGTTACTGAAAGAACTTTCCTTTAAGCGTTCCTTGCCAAATTATGATGGCTCGTCCTTCAAATATCCTACACAATTTATTTAACAATAAAATACCAATTAGCCACTAAAAAGGCTTCATATAATGGTTTATATTATAAACCCACTTCATATCTTATAATGTTCGTGTTGTTTAAATCGAAACACTATTTAAGTTCTTTAACACTTTAAGCGACGTTTCGACGTTTACACGTCACACACCTAATTCGCCTCCTTTGCATGTGCTTAGCATGCTCATACATTGGTTTATAACACACTATCATGTTTCATTATTATTAGAAACACAATATTAAACAAGATTATACACACTAGTTACGGTGTTATGACGCTTGCACGTCTATACGCCAAACTTGATTATTCGAACGCCCAACTAATACGCGATTGCGTACGCTTGGCACGCCCATTCGAATTGTCTAATACTCAATGGTTAACACTAAGTATCATTATAAATCATAAATATCATGTTATGAAAGTTAGAACATCACTTTACATTGTCGGGAGTATTACATGTGCTTACGCGCACGCCCGACACCCTCCGATTGCTACCAATTACACATCAGTCCTATAAATGGCCAATTTAGACCAACCTACAGACCTCAAATTGAAAAACGTAAAGAACGAAAGTTGTAGGTCTACTCGTTCTCTTTCCGAATCATCTTGAATCATCTCAATCCGAGTTCGTATGAGAAAGTTATGTCCATTTTAGTAAAGGGCATCAAAGCTGTCTAGCAAACTGCAGCCCAGCGCGGCCAGCGCTCAAATGGCCTTAAAATGAGCACCGTCGGCACTCAACCGGCTGTATCCCAGGTAAGCAATTGCACCAGCTTCGCGACTTCGACCTCCTTTCACTCCGATCTTCATATCTTCTTCAATACACGTACAAATTGGTCCATTTCGAACTCTATGGACTCCTAATTCATGGGGCTACAACATATCAAAAATGCAGAGCTACCCATTAACATTAACATAGCCAAATCTTAGGCCAAAGTATCAACTCATGCTATATTTTCGTGTTCTTGGTGTTCTTGGTATTCTTCACAAAAATCATCACCAAAACTTCGTTTTAACTCCTTTTTACTCCATTCCAACTGGGTTAACTTCGTAACCCATGGAAGTACAACATCATAACAACAAATAAATTAAACAAATACGAAATCATAGCTACAAGTCCTCTAAATCATCCAAAAGTCCATGTTCTTGTTCAATAGTTCAATGTTCTTGCTCCATTAAGCCAAGGTAAGGATTTCTTCCATTTTTGTTCCACTTTGATATTATTAATGGCTTACATAACCTCTTAACAACATTTACAACCATCTAACATAAATCAAAACCAACAAAAATCGCAAGAAAACCAACCCATGAGCATAAAAGCTCTAAAACCATGAAAAGCTTGAAAACCTTAACCAAATCAAATGAAAATGGTTTCAAGTTAATGATTTACCTCTGTAAATCCCTCCTAGATGATATGAAGCTTTGCTAGGGCTTGGCTTAAGTCTCCTTCTTCCTTTTTGGTTCACCCGAACCTCTTCTTCTCTTCCTTTCTTCCTCTTCTTCTTTTTCCGGCGACTCTTCTTCTTTTCCGGCGACTTTTCCGGCGACCTTCTCCTTCTTTCTTCTAGCTCTTGGCAGCTCTCTCTCTAAACTCTGATGATATGGGAGATGGGAGAGAAGGAATGGGTTAGGAGAAGTGGAGGAATTTTGGGAGAAAATGGGAGTAATGGGTTAATGGCTCAATGAGCTTTGTCCAAATAATTCAAGCTTGCCGGCAAAGCTCTCCACTTTCTCATTTTCTAGCAATTTGATTGGTCCAAAGTGGTTTGGGTGGTTCCCACTTGGGATAACAATACCCAAATAAACAAAAATATATCCGAAAACTCCCACTTTTGTACCAAAACTGGTAAATAACTCCACCCAAAATTAAAATAGGTATTACCATAAATATTGGGATGGGTAAAATTAATTATTATGGGATTTGTCCAAATATTCGGAACACCCATATAATACATTCGGATACGGATAAAATCACGTATCAGCTCAAATAAATTTCAGACACTTGGAAAAATTATTCGTACGCGTACATGTATTTATGAAATTATTCAACATCGAAAAAGACACAAAAATTTTATGGCGTGAATAGTGCCTCGGGAAACGTGCCCCGTGAATAGTAATTTTGCGATCTTTTGCAAAATCAATTATTCACTCCTACGATTCAATAACGCATAAAACTTCATACATTGACATCATCCAGGTTATAAATTAACCTTAAAACTCGTCACATAAAAATAATATTTAGTCCATTTAATAATATTAATAAACCCAAATTACAAGGGTATTCACGGTTCGCGATCGCTGCTCTTCACGATTAACTCCCCATAATCATATACATCAACGTACATATATCTCACCCATATTTTGGGTTAGCGTCTTTACAATAAATAACTCGTCCAATAATATTATCCTTCAACTATTTATTTAATCCAATAAATAGTACTCTAGCGATATTTCTCGAATCTGCCAAATTAGCTAATACGAAAACTTTCATACGTACTAATCATCCTCTACACATAATCTAGGTTATAATATAACCTTTAAACACTTACCACATAATATTATCAATAAAAGTCTATTTTATTCAATAATATTCATAAGCTCGAATTATCAAGCTACCCATGACTCGCGATTTATTAACTCATTCATTCTGAATCTATGTATATATTTCACATTTATATATATACATATTAAGCTCACCAATTAAATCACATAAAATTATATAACACATATATATATATTCAAACTCGACTCATAATAAGAATTATTCTATAGTAAATTCTTATTATAATTATTCTCGAAAATCCGGGTTGTCACAAAAACCCTAATCACGGTTAAGTTAAACTAGGTTACATCTAATTAAACACTTTTAAACCAATCATAATCAAGAGAAGCTTAAATAAAACCACAACTAACCATAGAAATCAAGGTCAAGGATTGCGATCCAAGTGAAATGCCATCAACCAATTAAATTTGTAATCCATGTGAAACTAAACCAAAGTAGAACAATGGGAGTCAAGGACAATGATTGCAATATTTGTGCAAACAAACGAACCAATAAAAACCATGATCCAAGTGAAGAAAACCATAATACTTGTGAACAAAACCAACCTAAGCACGTCAAGCATGTCAAGCATGTTAAACACCTAAGCTAGGCATTTTAGGAGGCATGCATGTTAAAATGTCGATAAAACCCTAACCTTGTTAGCGTATAAATACCATCCTCCATCCATGGTTTAAACCTTTGAAATATACACTTCAAACACTCCCAAACCAAGCTAGAATAATCACTATCATAAGTTATTCCAAGATCCAAACAATCAAACTTTAAAGCTAGCACTTCAAGAGGTTGAACAAAGAAGCTTGAATTAGCGTAAACAATCGAAGTGAAACAGGCAAGTCGTCTATCCTTATGAATATGATCTAAAGGTTTTAATCTTGTTCAAAACCAAAGTGTTATAAATTATTGTGGAATTATTGCTATTTGATTCAGCATAATTCAAGAAATGAACTGTTCTTCATGTAATATTGAATTGTTATTCTTTATTGAGTAATGATTATTATGTCAAGCCAAATTGCTTTGGTCAGACATCTAAACTAAGTTGAACAACCCTAATCATGGGGAATATATATATATATATATATATATATATATATGTGTGTGTGTGTGTCGGTAAATCTGACCAAAAACATTGCCAGTTACAATGAATTGTATGATATGCATAGTCATATGATATTGAGTAAGTTGATCCCCTATATAATATCTAGAGAAGTTCTAAGTCTAAACGACTGATAAACGGTTTAGAGTTCTTGCTTTATTTTGTAAACCCTCAGTTATTGAATGAAACAAATTGTTAAACTGCTATTATTTTAAAATAAAACATAGTGTGAATATACTTATATACTACTTGTAAAACTTGTTAAGCATATTGGAGCTCATTCTTGCAAATATTCTTTTAAATTTGCAGCCAAAGAAGTATTACCAGAAGAGTCTGGCAGTAAAGGAAAAGTTAAAGAAGAAGGCATTTTATTATTATCTTCTTCTGTGATGTAAAGTTGTAATGACTTTAGGAAATGAAATTAAGAAACTAGGCAGTGTAATATTCTTATATCAATGATATTGAAGAAGTTTTTATATAAATTTATTGTTTGTGTAATTTACATTTAAGCTAGAAGATGTAGAAGTCACTTAACTATGCTACATTAACATTATTGGCAATGTCTATAAAGTTTTGTCGAGGAAATGGGCTGTCTAATTGAGCATCGTTTAAATGAAAAGCCCCCTCTTTTCTAGGAACTAACTAGTTGCTAATATGGAAAGTCTAGGTTAAATAAATGGTGTTAATATTGAGAAGAAGGGTTTAATGTTGGATTGGAGTCTACGGAATACTTAAAAGGATGTAGAGTTGGAAAAGTTACATAATTAATGTATTAGACTAAGTCATAATTAATATGACTTTGGAATGTAATAGAAAATTATAAAATGTATGATTTTGGAATAAAGATTGTGTTGTAAGTTTTAAATAAACGAGTTTTTGAAAGTAGTATGCACACAAGCCAATCATATTTGATATGATGTAGCATATACTTTGTAATCTTATTCATTTATTAATAAAAAAATTGATTTTCTTAAAAAGGCATTTTATATTATCTACATGGTGCTGTTATATTAAATGTGATAAACCCGTAGTTTTGAGCAATGCTTTTAGAATCACGATGGTGATCATGCTAATGAGATCTAAATTCTAGATAGCTCACAAACTAAAATTGTTCCTAATCGTTGGATTACTAAATTGGGGATTAGTGAATCCGGATAGATTAGTACATACGTTGCTTGCTCTTAGGAAGAGGATGATTGATCTCATAATCATTTGTGTGGAGACACTAAAGCAAGTATGTAGGTGCTTATTAGAGAATAAGTTCACTGAACGTGACTCGCTAAGGAATACCTAATGGAGTTTTACTCGCCTGTCAATAGGAATTCCTCTAGTGATAGTAGTATAAGTGATCCTTGGACTTGAGATCATCATAGTATCTTGTGTATGATGAGTTATACTTTAACATGTCCCTTAAGACCTTTGGGGTATATCAAAGGGTATGATTGGGTATAATAAGTTATACATGGAGATAGGTGAATGATCAACAAAGAATCTACCACGTCTAGTAAAAGATGTGAATGTCCTATGTGATTCGATAAATGACAACTCAGTAGTCCTCAGCCAAGGCAGAATGAAATTAGAAAAGAGTTTCCAATTTGCATTATTTAGAGTTGTGCATTACGGAATCGAAATACATATAATTAAATAAAATAAGACTTGACAGTAAATCCATGTCTTATATTTAATTGGGACATTGTATGGTAGAAGGATTGAATTATACGGTAACTATTTACTCAAAGGTTCTTTTGTGATTAATGTTGAAATCTATATTATCTGGAAAGTCGTTGATCGCTAAGGGGGCTTACCCTTATTGGAGAATAAATATTATTTATTTAAATGAATTAAATAATTTAATTTATTTATTTAAATAAGATTGGAATTGTTCTAATTGATTTATTCACAACCGGTTTAATATGGAGAACCTAAAGGGTCACAACGCAAAAGGAAAATATTTATTTAAGAAGTAAATGGCATAATTGTAATAATACGTTAAGTGTATTTAATTTAGTCTATGGAGATAGAATAAATTAAATAGCTTAATATTTATTATTTAATATTTTGGAAATATTAAATATAAATTAATAAGAGGAGTCTTATTATTATTATTATTACTATTACTATTATTTAATTCCTAATAGGGATTGAGAATTAATTAATAGAAGTACTCTCCCATAAATTCCTAATTGGATTAGGAGCATAATTAATTAAAGGAGTTTAATTATAATTGAAACCCTAATCCTAAATAGTCTAGGGAAGGGTTATTCCTACATCTATAAATAAGAGGAGTCCTATCATAGATTGGGGTTACACACTATTGCATAAGATTGTGGAGAGTACTTGCAATTTCTATAGAGATAGAAACTAGGGTTTTGCCAAACACCCAACTTCTTGAATACTTGTTCTTCCTTGGTGGATCACCTCTAGAGGCCAAACACTTGGGTGGCTAACATTGATCAAAGGAAGGAATCACACCGTAGCATTCGAGGAGAACACGAAGGACTAGGAGTTGAACTTGTACCCGAGGAAGCTTTGTTCTACGAGGGTATAATTATTATTCTCTTTCTCTTTCGTTTATATCGTTAATTGAGCACATTGATCGATCATGGTGATGGTATGTATAAAATTTTAAAATCCGTTTTATCGCGCTTCCGCACTATTTATGTAATTTGATTACATGTCCGCGCTATATACAAACCTAACAGTTTTTACCAAGTATATTGTTGGTAAATGTTATGAAAGATGTGTGCAAGTGGGCACCAGATCCGCTGTGGAAAGTAGAGGGATTTGGAGGCATCACACTACTAATATACTTTTAGCCTTTCTTCAAAAGTATTAGCAGCAGGTTGAAAATCTTTGGATCGTAGGGTGGGGTATTTAGAACACTTAAGCATTTAGATGATGAATGCTTAAGGATCAGTTGTCTTTTAGTGTTGTCTGTTGTCGTAGCAATCCTTTTATAGTTACTCTTTGAGTTTTGTTTGTTGGATTGTGTTAGTGCATACAATATTATGTTAAACCTATTTGATTTGATGATGATTCCACTTTAATGTATATTTGCGAACAAGTAGCTTCTATAAATCGTTTCTAGGGTTGCAGCACGGCCGCGTAGTTACCAAGAGTAATTTTAGCGTAACCGCGCCTGAACCTGAGAATTGTTCTCAAGGGTGCAGTGTAGCCGCGCCGATTCCCAGTTCATACCGTGCTAGTCACAAAGTTTTAAAATTTTTATTTTTTCCTTCAATTAAAATAAATGGTTTATTTAATTGGAATAAGTTTAAAATAAAGATGTTTATTTTATCTGGAATAGGATTCTAGATTGCTAAAATTAAAGAAGTTTAATTTTGATTAAAATAAAAGAGTTTATTTTGTTTCAAAACTAAATTTTATCAAACTTTTGCCCTTTAAATGATATCGATAGATATATGAAATAGTTTTATTATTCATGAGATGAATGTTATTTATTGATGCATATGGTGATATGTATGATAATAAATGGGATTAATTATGGACTGTTGACCAATGGATGATTGGATTTATTTTATTTGAATGCATGAATGAATGGGTTTTACGAATGGGGTACGCGTATCTCGTCTTCTCTAGTTTTTCCTGATGTAAATTCTATCTTCCTCTTATATACTTTCCATTGACTGTTGATCAAAGTTTCTATTTATTGTAAATAGTTTATTTAATAGGATTAGTTAGAATTATTTTGAAGAATTAGAGATAACGGAGCAAGGAGCGCTTGAATACCCCTTTGTAATGGAGCCCGAGTTTAAATATAATAGTTATATTTAAATTTCATTCTTGCAGCCTAGGTTTGACTTATTAGTTAACTTGGTGGCTATGGTGAACCAAACTAGAATAAAAGTCCATAATCAATCCGGGTAGAATATAATGTTCAATATGTACATGTTCCCTATATATATATATATATATATATATATATATATATATATATATATATATATATCTATGTGTGTGTGTGCATGCACGCTAAACAAGATGAGACAAATAATAACAAAACCATCAAAGAAATCATATTAAGTTGTAACGTTCAAAGATATTTGGAATATTGAACGTTGCCTTCTAGCATGATAAAATGATATATTATCAATTAATTATTATAAATTTGTTGTGTCACCACAAGACTTATTTTAATTTCTTGAGAAGTTGTTTTATCACATTTAATGCTTATAAAAGAATTGAACAATGTTGTTTTGTTGTGTTACCCAAGGATGGAAGTGCTAGGTTGGACTTAACTTATACAATTTTAATTTGGAAGTGTCACCACTTGATCAAAATAATCTAAGAGGCAAAATAAAAGGGCTTACATGATGATGTAATTGACAATAGTTGTCTACCGATTTCTTTATATATAGTTTGTTGTGTCACCAGAAGGCTATATACATTTGAAATGAGATCCTTATTCTCGCTAGCAAATCTTTAATTAGATTTTTCGAACTATATAACGAGGGTAATATAGTTTGATGAAAATAGTAGGAGATACCCATTTAAATAAAGACCTGATTTATTTTGGTAATTAATAAAATTACAAATTTCATTTACAGAATTTTACAAATGTCTAATTCACTATCATAGCGGAGCATATTGAATGCTAATAAGTTAACTGGACCGAATTATAATGATTGGTTAAAAAATTTAAGAATAGTTCTCACGGCTGAAAAGCTATCTTATATCCTTAATTTGTCTGTCCCTACAACTGTTGCAGAAACAACCTATGAGGAAGAGATTACTACTTTTAGAAAGTGGCAAGACGATGCAACTATGACTCAATGCATCATGCTCGCATCAATGAGTAATGAGCTTTAGCGTCAGCATGAAACTATGGATGCTCTTATTATACTCCTATACCTACAGGAGTTGTATGGTAAAGAAAGTAAGACTGTTATATATCAGATATCTAAGGAGCTCTTTTGATCTAGAATGACCGATGGCACTACAGTACAAACACATGTCCTCAAAATGATCAATCTGATTGAATAATTGGGACAATTGGGTTCTATAATGGATGGAGAGTTGATCCAAGATCTGATCTTACAATCACTTTTGGACTCTCTCACAATTTGTTGTGAATTTATACATGAACAAGCTAAATGTCAACTTGCCTGAGTTGCTTAAACATATTGAAAACTGTAAAGAGTCATTTTCTAGCCAAAAAAGACCAAGTCTTTGTTAGGTTTGTATATAACACGAGCATGTAATGAAATTACACAAATATAGCGGAAGCGCGATAAAATCAAATTTTAAAATTTTATACAAACCATCACTATGATCTTTCCTTGTGCTCAATTATCAATTAAACGAAACAGATAAAGAATAAGAGTTATACCTTTGTAGAACCGTGCTTCCTCGGGTACAGGTTGAACTTCAAATCCTTTCGCGTTCTCCTTGAAATTCGACGAATACATTCCTTCATTTGATCAACGTTAGCCACCCAAGTGTTTGGCCTCGAGAGGTGATCCACCAAAGAATAATACATATTTTAGAAGATGTGTGTTGACAAAACCCTAGTTTCTATCTCTATAGAAATTCTAAGTACTCTCCCAAATCTTATGAAAGCGTATGTGTTATTCTGAACCTTAAAAAGATTCGTTTATGTAAATTATGTGATTATTAATGCAATTTCCTTATTCTAACTCCGTATTATGCTATTTCATACTATAATGAAGAATTAGGACAAATAAAACTTTTCACTAAAAAACGTCGAGCTTAAAAATGTCAAGCTTAGAAATAATTTTTTTTCACTAATGAACTTGTTGGTATATTCATTTTTGACAAGTTGCTTTTGAAAGTAGTATGCCCACAAGCCAATCATATTTGATATGATGTAGCATATACTTTATAATCTTATTTGGTTATTAACGGTATCTTTCATTATCTACGTGATGTTGTTATATTAATATGTGATAAACCCAGAGTTTTAAGCAATGCTTTTAGAACCATGATGGTGATTATGCTAATGAGATCTAAATTTTCAGAAAGCTTAAAACTAAAATCGTTCCTAATCGTTGGATTACTAAAAAGGGGATTAGTGAATCCAGATAGATTAGTACATACGTTGCTTGCTCTTAGGAAGAGGATGATTAATCTCATAATCATTTGTGTGGAGATACTAAAGCAAGTATCTAGGTGCTTATTAGAGAATAAGTTCACTAAATGTGGCTCATTAAGGAATACCTAATGGAGTTTTACTCGTCTGTCAATAGGAATTCATCTAGTGATAGTAGTACAAGTGATCCTTGGACTTGAGATCATCATAGTATCTTGTGTATGATGAGTTATACTTTGACATGTTCTTTAAGACCTTTAGGGTATAATTGGGTATAATTAGTTGTACATGGAGATAGGTGAATGATCAATATAGAATCTACCTCGTCTAGTAAAAGATGTGAATGTCCTATGTGATTCGATAAATAACAACTCAGTAGTCATTGGCTAAGGCAGAATGAAATTAGAGAGGAGTTTCTAATTTACATTATTTAGAGTTATGCATTTGGTAATCGAAATACATATAATTAAATAAAATAAGACTTGACAGTAAATCCATGTCTTATATTTAATTGGGACATTGTATGGTAGAAGGATTGAATTGTACGATAACTATTCACTGAAAGGTTCTTTTGTGATTAATGTTGAAATCTATATTATCTAGAAAGTCGTTGATCGCTAAGGGGGCTTACCCTTATTGGAGAATAAATATTAATTATTTTAATAAATTAAATAGTTTAATTTATTTATTTAAAAAAGATTAGAATTGTTCTAATTGATTTATTCACAACCGATTTAATATGGAGAACCTAAATGGTCACACCGCAAAAAAAAAATATTTATTTAAGAAGTAAATGACATAATTGTAATAATAAGTTAAGTGTATTTAATTTAATCTATGGAAATACAATAAATTAAATAACTTAATATTTATTATTTAATATTTTCGAAATATTAAATATAAATTAATAAGAGGAGTCTTATTATTATTACTATTACTATTATTTAATTCCTAATATGGATTGAGAATTAATTAATAGAAGTACTTTCTCACGAATTCGTGATTAGATTAGGAGATTGATTTAATTAAAGGAGTTTAATTAGAATAGAAATCCTAATCCTAAATAGTTTAGGGAAGGATTTTTTCTACATCTATAAATAAGAAAAGTCTTATCATAGATTAGGGTTACACACTCTTGCATAAGTATTATGGAGAGTACTTACAATTTCTATACAGATAGAAACTAGAGTTTTGCCAACACCCATATTCTTGAATAGATATTATTATTTGGTGGATTACCTCTGCAGGCCAAACACTTGGGTGGCTAATGTAAATTAAAGGAAGAAATTCAATTGGTGGAATTCAAGGAGAACGCGAAAGGAATTGAAGGTGAACTTGTACTTGAGGAAGCTAGAATTCTACAAGGGTATAATTCTTATTCTCCATCTCTTTCGTTTAATTAATAATTGTGCATAAAGAAAGATCATGGTGATAGTTTGTATAAAATTTTAAAATCTGATTTTATCGCACTTCCGCTTTATTTATTTAATTTGATTGCATGTTCGCGTTATATACAAATGGAACAAGGTTATCAAGAGCCAAACTTTATGCGAATTATTAATTATTTTGATTATGTATAAACATTGATATGTGTTTAGAACAATTTAATTGGGCATAACTGGTTGTGTAAAATTATTTTTTTTTATTTTTTTTATTTAAGAAAAAAGAATAATTAAAAAAAACGTTGGTCAATGTCAACAGTCAAACGTTGACCTTTGACTGGTCAACTGATGACGTGGTACTGACTGCTGATGTGGCACTGACTGGTCAACTGTTGACTGCTGACATAGCGCTGACTGGTTAACTGTAGACTGTTGATGTAGCGTTGACTGGTCAACTGTTGACTACTGACGTGGCGCTGACTAGTTAACTGTTGACTTCTGACGTGGCGCTGATTGGTCAACCTTGAAAAATGAAATAATTAATTTGGGACTAGAAGGTTTTGAACCTTGACCTATTGGTCATATTTTGGAAGCCTTACCACTACACCATAATCACTTTTGATTATGAATCAGAATGTTTAATATTTAAACTATATAATTTTGGGTTTGAAGTTTGACTTAAAGACTTGTTTGATTATTTATTTTAAAGGTTTATGATCAAGGGTTGACCTCATTTTTTTTTATTTTTTTTTTATTTTTTGTAAATTAAAATAAAGAAGTTTATTTTGATTTGAAATTTGATTAAAAAATAAAGGAGTTTATTTTTATTCAAAATTGGATAAATTAAAATAAAAGATTTTATTTTGATTTGGAATAGGATTAAAATAAAGAAGTTTGTTTTAATTAGAATTGGATTTCATGATAACTAATTAGAGTTGGAATTGGATTCCATAATAACTAATTGGAGTTGAAATTAGATTTTATACTAACTAATATTGCCCATTCAATGATATCAATGCATATATGGAACAATTTTATTATTCATGAGATAAATATTATTTATTAATGCATATGAAGATATGTATGATAATAAATAGGGATTGATTATGGACTATTGACCAATGTGTGATTGGATTTATTTTAGAGGATGCTTGAATGAGTTTTTATAAATGGAGTCTGTGTACCTCGTCTTCTCTAGTTTTTCTTGATGTACATTCTATCTTCCTCCTATGTACTTCCTCTTGACTACTGATCAAAGTTTCTATTTATTTTAAATAATTTATATAATAGGACTAGTTAGAATTATTTTGAAGAATTGGAGACAAAGGAGTAAGGAGCGCTTGAAGACCCGTTTGTAATGGAGCCCGGGTTTAAATGTAATAGTTATATTTAAATTTAATTCTTGCACTCTAGATTTGACCTTTTGGTTCAATTGGTAGCTCTAGTGAACCAAACTAGAATAAAAGTTCATAATCAATTCGGGCAGAATATAGTATTCTATATGTGCATGCTTACTATATATATACTATATATATTATCCAACATGCTTCGCATGTCAAATAATATGACGCGTATTTTATATATATATATATATATATATATATATATATATATATATGTGTGTGTGTGTGTGTGCATGCGTTAAACAAGATGAGACAAATAATAACAAACCCCTCAAAGAAATTATATTAAGTCCTAAACGTTTAAAGATATTTGGAATATCGAACGTAGTCTTCTAGTATGGTAAAACAATAGAGTATTAAATATTTAATATGAATTTGTTGTGTCTCACAAGGCAAGTATTAAATATTTAAGATGTTGCTTTATCACATTTTAATGCTTATAAATAGACTGAACGATGTTGTTTTGTTGTGTCACACAAGGACAATGTTTTTCTTTTGAATATATGGAAGTGCTAGGTTGAACTTAACTTGGATAATTTTGATTCGGATGTGTCACACTTGATCAAAATAATCTAAGAGGCAAAATACAAGGAGTTACATAGTGATGTAATTGACAATAGTTGTCTACCTATTTATTTATATATAGTTTGTTGTGTCACACAAGGCTATATACATTTGAAATGGGATCCTTATTCTCACTAGCAGATCTTTAATTAGATTTACTGAATTATATATTGAGGGTAATATAGTTTGATGAAAATAGTGGGAGATACCAATTTAAATAAAGACCTAATTTATTTTGGCAATTAATAAAATGAATGTATGCTAAAATATTGTTAATTCATTTACAGAATTTTACAATGTCTAATTTACTATCACTGCGGAGCATATTAGATGCTAATTAACTGGACCAAATAATACGGATTAGTTAAAGAATCTGAGAATAGTTCTCAAGACTGAAAAGCTATCTTATTTTCTTAACTTGCCTATCCCGGCAATGGTTGCAGATAATGCCTCTGAGGAAGAGATTGCGACTTTTAGAAAATGGCAAGATGATGCACAGTTGGCTCAATGCATTATGCTCACATCCATGAGTAACGAGCTTCAGTGTCAGCATGAAACTATGGATGCTCCTACTGTATTCCCGCACCTCAAGGAGTTGAATGGTAAGGAAAGTAGGACTACTAGATATAAGATATCTAAGGAGATCTTCCGATCTAGAATGACCAATGGCACTACAGTACATATACATATCCTTAAAATGATCAATTCGATTGAACAATTAGGATAACAGGGTTTTGTCATGGATGGAGAGTTGATCCAAGATTTGATCTTGCAATCACTTCCGGACTCTTTCTCACAATTTGTTGTGAATTTCCTGATGAATAAGCTATATGTCAGCCTGCCTGAGTTGCTTAAACATGTTAAAAACTATAGAGAGTCACATTCCAACCAAGAAAGACCAAGTCTTAATGGTGGGGGCCAAAGGATCTTTTGAAAAGAAGAATAATTCAAAGAAGGTACAAGGAAAGGCAAAAACAAAGGATAATAAGAACAAAACTGATGTGGATAGCAAAGGAATTTGCTTCCACTGCAATAAGCCTGGACACTAGAAAGGAAACTGTAAGGAGTATCTTGCAGAGGCTAACCAGAAGAAGCTTAGTGAAGCCTCGGTTACAGAGATAGGTTTGTTCATGATTAAAAAAAATCTTTCCATAAGTCAAGGTTCTACTTGGGTATTGGATACCGGATATAGTTCTCATGTATGCAATCCAATGCAGAGACTAAGCAGAAGTAGAAAGCTAAACAAAGAGAAAGTAATCTTACGTATGGAGAATGGAGCAATGGTTGCTACATTATCTGTAGGAACTTATAGTTTAGCGTTGCCTACAGGCAAGTCTATTAAGTTAATAAGTTGTTATTATGTTCCAGTTCTCTTTAGAAACGTTATTACTTTTGTTGTTGGGCAAGGAAGGTTCTGGTATTATATTTAAGAACAATTGTTGTTCTATTTATAATGATAATGTTTTGTTTGAAACTGAAAGATCACTCGATAGACTTTGTAAACTTGACTTACATGAAAAATAATTTTGCAAATTGAACAAACTAGTAAAATAAAAGGAGATGATCATTCAAGGAGTTGAATGTGTATTTGATGAAATACAAGTCTGAATCATTTGAAAGGTTCAAATAATTCAGAAGTGAAACAAATTGACAAAGTATTAAGATTCTTTGATCAGATCGAAGAAGGAATACTTGTACAATAAGTTTCTAGATCATCTCAAAATGGTAGTTTCTCATAATGGACGCTTCATGATACACAATAATTGATTAGTGTATCTAAAAGGAGAAATTGTACCTTGTTGGACATGGTGCGGTCCATAATGATTTTTGTCGACATTCCTGTATCCATCTGGGTTATGCCCTAGAAACGGCTACATATCTACAAAATAAAGTAATCTCAAAATCCGGCCCCAAGACTCCATAAAGGTTATGGATAGGGAGAATTCGTAATCTTAAGTATGTTAAGATAAGGGGTTGTCCAACTTATGTGAAAAAAGTTTCAAAAAATAAGTTTGGGACAAAATCTGATAAGTGTAGATTTGTGGGATATCCCAAAGAAAGTTTAGGATATTATTACTATAATCCTACACGCTGCCTTCTTGGATAAAGGTGTTTATCATTGAAGGAGCTAGTGGGAGGGTAATAGATCTTGAAGGAGTTCAAGAACTACAAAGCACTATAAGTCAAACCGAGGAACCTGTAGATAGACCTATTGTACCACAACCGAATTATAAATCTGGAAGAGTACCGAAGATACCTAGAAGGTATGGATTCATCATAGAGGATGATGATGAGGTACGCATCATAGAGGATGATGATCTAGTTATATACGATGAGGCTATGAGTATAAGACACTTAGAGAAATGGCAGATGGCCATGAAATCCGAAATGGACTCCATGTATGAGAACCAAGTATATACTCTGATTACTCCACCGAAAGGCATAGTGCCTAAAGGGTGTATATGGGTCTTTAAGAGAAAGACTAGGGCAAATGGCAAGGTATAGACCAAATAAAGTCAAGGAGTTGACTGTGATAAAACCTTATTACCGGGTAAGGCTCAAGTCCATTTGGATTTTGCTTGTGATTGCAGCTTATTACGAAATCTGGCAAAATGGATGTGGAGATGTCCTTCCTCAATGAAGACTTGATGAGAGTGTATGTATAATACAACCAGAGGAATTTGTTTCAAAGGTTGAAGCAAATCGTGTAAATAAGCTATAATGATCCAATTTATGGATTGAAACAAGCTTCTCAAAGATGGAACATTCGTTTTGATTAGACAATCAAAAGAGTTTTATTTTATCAAAAAACGAGAATGAACCTAGTGAGTACAAAAAGGGTCAGTGAGAGTGTTGTGACATTCCTAGTATTATATGTTGATATACTACTAATAAGGAATGATACACCAATGCTACAATCAGTAAAGATAAAATTGTCTAAACATTCCTCCATGAATAACTTGGGAGGAGCAACCTAAAAATTGGGGATATAAATCTATATAGATTTTAAAAGGATGCTCGGCTGAACCCAAGGAATGTATATTCAGTCGATGCTAAAGGCGTTTAGCATGGAAAACTCCAAGAGAGGTCTCACGATGATGAGGCATGAAGTGTATCTCTGTAAAATTGTCTCCAATTTAAAGAGAGATCGCATGAGTTACTATCATGTATGCAATGAATATACAAGGCCTGATGTTGATCAGTCATATTCGGAAGAAGATCACTGTAAGACAGTGATAAACATCTTTAAGTACTTAACCGATATTGAAGATGTGATCTTGATTCATGGTAGGTCTGAATTAAAACTAGAGGGTTAAACAGACTCAAGTTTTTCAGACTGACCAAGACGATAACAAATCTACTTTAGGGTAAATCGTTACCTTAAATGGTGGTGTAGTGAAATTGGAAAAGTTCCAAACAACAAAGAGTTGTTGGTTTAGTGACAAAGACAAAGTATATAGCTGTAAATAAAGTTTTAAGTTGATTGTTTGGATGAAAAGTTCATCACAGAACTTGGAATAGTTCCTAGGTCCCATCTTGTATTCAAACATGTGTTGCGACACTTTCATTTGATTAGAGGAATTATTGCAAGAGGAAAAGTCACTATAGAGATAGTGGACTCTCAAGAACAACATTGCATATCCATTTACTGAAGCTTTATCCAACAATAGGATGATCGTCACTTAGAGAATAAGGGTATTAGATACCATGGCGATTGGCTTTAGTGCAAGTGGGAGATTGAAAGTAGTATACACACAAGCCAATCATATTTGAAATGATGTAGCATATACTTTGTAATCTTATTCGGTTATTAAAGGCATTTTTCATTATCGACATGATGTTGTTATATTAATATGTGATAAACCCATAGTTCTAAGCAATGCTTTTAGAATCATGATGGTGACCATGCTAATGAGATATAAATTCTTAGAAAGCTTAAAACTAAAATCGTTCCTAATCATTGGATTACTAAAAAGGGGATTAGTGAATCTGGATAGATTAGTACATACGTTGCTTGCTCTTAGGAAGAGGATGATTGATCTCATAATCATTTGTGTGGAGACACTAAAGCAAGTATGTAGGTGCTTATTGGAGAATAAGTTCACTAAACGTGGCTCGCTAAGGAATACCTAATGGAGTTTTACTCGCCTGTCAATAGGAATTCCTCTAGTGATAGTAGTACAAGTGATCCTTGGACTTGAGATAATCATAGTATCTTGTGTATGATGAGTTATACTTTGACATGTCCCTTAAGACCTTTAGGGTATGATTGTGTATAATTAGTTGTACATGGAGATAGGTGAATGATCAATAAAGAATCTACCTCGTCTAGTAAAAGATGTGAATGTCCTATGTGATTCGATAAATAACAACTCAGTAGTCCTTGGTCAAGGCCGAATGAAATTAGAAAGGAGTTTCTAATTTGCATTATTTCGAGTTGTGCATTTGGGAATCGAAATATATATAATTAAATAAAATAAGACTTGACAGTATATCCATGTCTTATATTTAATTGGGACATTGTATCGTAGAAGGATTGAATTGTACGGTAACTATTCACTGAAAGGTTCTTTTGCGATTAATGTTGAAATCTATATTATATGGAAAGTCGTTGATCGGTAAGGGGCTTACCCTTATTGTAGAATTAATGTTAATTATTTAAATGAATTAAATAGTTTAATTTATTTATTTAAATAATATTAGAATTGTTTTATTTGATTTATTCATAACCGGTTTAATATGAAGAACCTAAAGAGTCACACCGCAAAAGAAAAATATTTATTTAAGAAGTAAATAGCATAATTATAATAATAAGTTAAGTGTATTTAATTTAATCTATGAAAATAGAATAAATTAAATAGCTTAATATTTAATATTTAATATTTTAAAAATATTAAATATAAATTAATAAGAGGAGTCTTATTATTATTATTACTATTACTATTATTTAATTCCTAATATGGATTGGAATTAATTAATAGAAGTACTCTCTCATGGATTCCTGATTAGATTAGGAGATTGATTTAATTAAAGGAGTTTAATTAGAATAGAAACCCTAATCCTAAATAGTTTAGGGAAGGGTTTTTTCTACATTTATAAATAAGAAAAGTCTTATCATAGATTAGGGTTACACACTCTTGCATAAGAATTGTGGTGAGTACTTACAATTTCTATAGAGATAGAAACTAGGGTTTTGCCAACACTCATATTCTTGAATAGATATTATTACTTGGTGGATCACCTCTACAGGCCAAACACTTGGGTGACTAACGTTGATCAAAGGAAGAAATTCAATCGGTGGAATTCAAGGAGAATGCGAAAGGAATTGGAGGTGAACTTGTACCTAAGGAAGCTAGAATTCTACAAGGGTATAATTCTTATTCTCCATCTCTTTCGTTTAATTAATAATTGTGCATAAATAAAGATCATGGTGATGGTTTGTATAAAATTTTAAAATCTGATTTTATCGCGCTTCCGCTTTATTTATTTAATTTGATTGCATGTTCGCGTTATATACAAACGTAACAACTTTGTGGTGCTTACACAAACAAAAATGCTTTGTCGTGCTTCAAAGTTTATATAAAAATATATTAACTGATAAAAACCTAATTAAGTAAATTAGGATTAAAAAAATAAATTGGATTATAAACCCTAATTTCAAACCCTAAACCCTAACTATGAGATCCTAAATCTTAATTTTGAAACTTAAACTTAATTAAGATAGTACTAAACCTAATTAAGTTATTCTAAACATAAATTACAAAACCCTAATCACAATTAGTGAGAAATTAAACCCTAACCAATTGGATTCAATATAGGCTTGTGCTAGCACAACCCTAGCCCACTTCTACACACTTAATCACATGCCTAATATACTCCAGCACAAGTAGGTCAAGGCTGATTAGAAGCAACACAAGTAACCAAGCAAATTAATTGGATTTTTGTCCAAAATAAACTTTTAAAGCTTTTCTATAAAGAGAACAAGCCTCTAACCATTAAGTCTACGAATTCACAAGTTCAAACACTCACAAATAAAGTCTAGATAATATCCCAATTGAGTTCCAAGCAACTCCTAATGATCAGATCAAAAATTTGCTCAAAAAGGTAAAAATATTATTCACACTTGTAGATCTTTGATGCTTTGTTAAAAATTTTATTTTAATGTTTAGGAATGTGTAATAACATGTTATTTAGTGATCTGGGTTGATAAAACATGGATTCATAATATCTAAATGCATAAAAATGAAGAAAATAGCAAACTGCCAAAGGTAATGAAGAGCAGTCTCACAAGAACTTTGTCAGACATTTTGATCCTCTTAGATTGTTAATTTGGTCTATTTTGAAACTTATAGTTGTAGTCTGCTATGAGGTGAAGACAAAGAAACAAACTGCATATCCATTGGATTAATATCAAGAGAGATATTTCCCCACCAAAGTACCTGCCTGATCATGAAACCCAGAATTTCTGGAATTTCCAAAAGTTCAAGAACAGATCACTGACAAGGTTTGACCTGATCAAATCTTCTACATATGATATAATTAAGGTTGTATTGAGACATCTTGGTGTTCTCTGCCACATATACTACAACTAGGAACCAATTAAATATCAAAACAACACACTGGATAGAATTTGAATCAAGCCAAAAGTGTCTGCTCGACCATAACCAACTGTTCTTCATCAGATGAAGAACACCTATAGTGACAGACCAGCCCGTCGCTATCGACACCCTTTAGCTGCAATCCCCTTCCGGCACCAAGAATACCTTTAGCGACATTTCTAACTATCGCAATACCTTTTAGCGACAACATTAAATAAAAATAAATAGTAATAAATAAATAAATTATAAATAAATAGTAAATACTTATTAATAATTAAGTTTTAAAATTCATTTTAAATTATATTGAGTAACTTTTAATATTTTGACAGAAATTTTATTAATAAGTTAATTTAATTAAATATTAATGATAATAAAATCATTAAAGAACTATATTAAATAAGTCATTTAAAAATGATATTAAGGTATTAAAATTATTATAAATGATAATTAAATCATTTAAATATTATATTAAATTTCTAAAATTATTATAAATGATAATTAAGTCATTTAAAAATAATACTAAGCTTATAAAAATATTATAAAGGATAATTAAATTATCTAAAATAATATTTAGACTTTTAAATAATGTTTTGTTGAGAAATCAACACAACTGATTATCCAATGAAGCGATCGAGACACTGAATCAACACTGAACCTTAACAATACTTGATTAGTTCAATTAGATACGCATTGTTATAAATTCTAACGCTTATTATTGATATGATTAGACATAAATAGATTGTGTAACGCCAGTAGACAGCGTAAACTAAACGTACCACGCACAGGTAAGTTTTTTAACCTTATATAATTATTATTATTATGTGCAAGTCTTCTATTCCTTTGAACTATGTGCAAGTCTTTTACACCTTGTTATCAATTACAGGGAAGTTATTGCTTCTTAATTCAGCATAACTTAAGAAATGAATTATTATTCGTGTCGTATTGAGCTGATATTGTTTATCAAAGCATAAATTATTGTGTCAAACCAAATTGTTTTGGTACGACATCTAATACTAAGTTAGAAACACCCTTTGAGGGATATTATTGTGTCGATAAATTTGACACCAAGTGTAGTTGGGCACGATTAAGATGATATGCATACTCCTAGGATATCGAGTAGACTGATCCCCTATAAGATATCCAATCAAAATGTTTCTAAGTCGTTTATGACAAACAGAAATGGTTTAAATACATGGTTCATCTTATGAACCCTTAGTTAGGCAAAATCATTGAACTCTTATTCCTTCAAATTAAATATAGTGTGTGTACCTTTAAGCAATAATTAGACGTGCTGAGCATATTGTAGCTCATTCTTGCAAATAATTTTCTTTGTAGTTTTAGACGGTAATCCCGGAACTTAAGGACGAACAATGGAAAGAGGTCGTGTTAAATTTAGTATTATATTACTGTTTGTATAATTCAAGTCTTATAAGACTTTAATGTAATAAGAACATAATATTGAGAATAATGTAACCAAACTTAACGGTATTGTTATATATTATCATTTTTTGTTATGTCAAATGCATTATACTCCAATCTTTAAGATTTTAGAATGATTGTACTAAGTTAGTTCAGTATTCATATGAACTATACATCTGAATGAGGGTATTTGAATGATATTGGGAGTTATGTAAGCACTGAGGTTATACTTAATAAGCATCGGTAAAGTGCCACCTTTATCGGAATGCGCCTCTCGATCCCAAGAATAATATTCCCATCAATACTGTGAAAATCAGATAGATAGCAATTAATATGAAAGAGATATTCATGAGATATAAATCTATACATCCAAGTGAGGGTATCTAAACACAGTAATTGTTCTGACGAGAACTACTAACTATATGGAATATTGTGAACCTTGGATAGATAGAAGTTATATATTATAGAATATTTATAGTTGATTAGTTAGACGTGAGCACCAGATATACTATAGAGGTATAGAGATTTGGGGGCTTTACATTTTGGTATCAAAGCCTTAAACTATAGCTCTAAGGTAGGAGTGCCTTAGGATATAGTCTGTTAGAGATAGTAAAAGTAAGATTTGACATACTCGTAAAAGAGTTCGTAAAACAAGTAATACATGTAAGATAACCTTAAAAGCTTTATATTTTTGTGTAAACCTGCTTTATTATAATACTAAACAAGTAAAATTCTTCTGTAAGATGGCAGACTCTGATTAGGAAGACCTTCCAGTAGTGATAGACCTACATATGCTAGAATCTGAGCAGGATAGTGACCCTGAGGAGGAAGAGGAGGAGCCGATAGAGATATACTCAGATCTAGGATCGCCAGAGGTAGAGCCCGGGGAGGAGGAACTTCTGCATGACCAAGAGCTATTGGAGGCAGAACTAGTTGAGGATCTTGTAGCTGGTCAGTTGATGAGTATAGAGGAGCACGAGGAAGTACTTACAACAGTCAAGAGAGGACGTTGAGGCTGCTAACTTTAGGACATTTATTGTGACACCCCCAAATTCAGGTACCAATACCTCGAATCTGGTGCTCACGCTAAAATACATCCATACACCTCTAAACAACATAAATCAACTAATGCGGAATAAATAAACATATGTTGTTCATTACAAAAGGTTTACTACGGTCCCAAGGTCTATAACCTTAAATAAATACATCGCAGAATACATTAATAATACAAAATTATTCCACGATTACATAACGGAATAGTACGAATAACTAGTCCTTAAGCTTTCCTTTGCCTTTGCTCGCTTTGGAACTCTCCGGCTTAACTACAATAGGTTCATGATATAGCAAGGGTGAGCAACGAGTTTGCTCAGCAAGTTTAAATACAAGAATGAAGATATATCATGAATGGGTAAGAATGATAGCTGCATAGATCAACAATTTATGAACATTGATGAAATAGCTGAAATGACATAATCAAAGTCCAAATGAATCAATGAATATTGATTATTTATTGTTGAGTGGTCCAACCGACCATGAACTTGGCCAAAGAGTCAATCATTCAACTAACTCTTTTAAAACCTGGCCCCGTCAGTTGTACTCGAGGGGATTAACCTCTTGTACACCATGTATATGCATAACATTTAACTCTGACTGTATCGAATAGCCGACACATTAAAATCCCCTACATAAAGGTTGCTCTCTTAGTCCAAGAATCTGCACCAACAATCGGTTTGGATAGCTTTTAAAATAATAACATGTACGTGTCTAGCCGAAACAAATGGCGTAGACTATTTCCTTAAATCGTTCATGAATAAAGAACTTAAACGTTTCACAGTCCAACAGCATATAATGAATTCAAATGCACAAGGTGCGAATATCAATAATTATCTTGGAGGTGGAGTAATTGACAATAATTAATCCACCAATATAGCTTGAAAGAAATAACTCGATTTGAGTCATGAAACCTACAACAATATACAACATTTGTATAAAATAGGAAACTTGCTCAATAACAACAATTGAGTAAGGAACTTGCAATAATATAGAATGGTTGCTCAATTAATAAACAACTCGCACAATAATAAAAGTTGTACGGGTTAGAAAACTTGCCCAACACAGGGTTAGACAAGGGTTAGAGAACTTGCATTCAATATATAGAAAGAATGAAGTTAGGGAATTTGCCTGAAGCGCTGCTACAATATTACAACACACGCTCCTTAATATCCTACACAATTAGGTACATATTCACATACAATTAGTCACATACGGGATACCAAATATTTGTTTACAACTCTATAATGTCCCATTCAAATAAGAAACAAAATATTAAAAAAGGTTATGCCCACTAGTCACGGCGTTATGACGCTTGTTCGTCTATACGCCCAACTTGCCTATTCGAATGCCCAAGCGACACGCAATAGTGTACGCCTAACACGCCCATTCGATTCATCTAATAGTCATTGGTTAATGCTAAGTATCATAATAAATCATAACATTCATGTTTTAGAACTTAGAACAACATTTTACATTGTCGGGAGCATTACATGTGCTTACGCGCATGCCCGACGCCCTACGATTGCCCCTAATTTCATATCAGTCCTATAAATGGCCAATTTCGACCATGCTACAGACCTCAAATTGAAAAACTTAAAGAACAAAAGTTGTAGGTCTACTCGTTCTCTTTCCGAATCATCTTGAATCACCTCAATCCGAGTTCGTATGAGACAGTTATGCGCATTTTACTAAAGGACGTCGAAGTTGTTTGCACAGTCTCTTGTCCAGCGCCGTTGGCGCTCACAATGGCCTATGACCAGCGCCTACAACACTCTCATGCAGTAGCTGGACTCATGGACAACGCCTACCCAGCGCCATTGGCGCTAGGCCTGAGTCCCCAACTCGTTTTGCTTCCCGGAATGCTCTGTTTTGTTGTTCTAGGCCTATCTTGCTCACAATCACCATAACTCCCTTAATACACGTTCAAATTGGTCCGTTCTGGGCTCTATGGACTCCTAAGACATAGGGCTACAACATATCAAAAATTTAGAGCTATCCATTAACATTAACATGTTGAAAGCTTTGACCAAAGTATCAAATCACGTTTTATTTTCGTGTTCTTGGTGTTCTTCACTAAAATCGTCACCAAATCTTCGTTTTAACACCTTTTTACTCGATTCTAGTTGGGTTAACTCTGTAACCCATGGAATTACAATACCATAACAACAAATAAATTAAACACACATGAAAACATAGCTACAAAGTCCTCTAAAATGGTTCAAATGTCCAAAGTCCATGTTTTATCCATTGTTCTTCATGTTCTTCATCCTCCTTAAGCATAGGTACGGATTTCTTGCGTTTTTGTTCCACTTTGATGTTATTAATAGCTTACAAGGTGTCTTGGTAACAATATAAACCAAACACAACCAACAATCATAGCAAAAATCTCAAGAAAACTCAAAACCCAACCAAGAAAGCTTCAAAGCTCAACAATGGAGGAAAAGATCTTGGAGAAGATGGTTACCTCTTGATTCTTGTTCTTGTAGGTTGTGAGGGTTTGCTAGAGCCCTTTTTCTTCTTCCTCTTACTCCCGTGCTCCTTCTTCTTCTTCTTCTCTTCTACCGTAGCTTCTTCCTCCTCTCTTTTTTTCCCGACAAGTTTCTTTCTTTTTCCGGCGAGCTCCGGCGACCTCTTTCTCCTCCTTCTTTGCAGCTCTCTCTCTTTCTCTCTCTCTCTATCAGCTGATGGGAATGGGAGGAATGTGGAATGCAAGATAGAAATAAAATGGTTGCATTATTTGGGAGAAGTGGAGTAAATTAGGGAGAAGTGGAAGAAAAATGGGAAAGGTGGCCAATTTTCTAACTTGCCGGCAATACTCCCCCCACTCACTTATTCCTAGAAATTTGATTGGTGGAAAATGGTTTGGTTGGATCCCACTTAGTATACAAGCCAAAATAAATACCAGAAAACACCAAAAATATACCCGAAAACTCTCACTTTTGTACCAAAACTGGTAAATAACTCTACCCAAAATTAAAATGGGTATTACCATAATTATTGGGATGGGTAAAAATAATTATTATGGGATTTATCCAAATATTCGGAACACCTATTTAATACGTTTCGGATACGGATAAAATCACGTATCAGCTCAAATAAAATTTCTGACACTTGGAAAAATTATTCGTACGCATACACGTATTTATGGAATTTATTAAAATTGAAAAAGACACAAAAATATTATGGCATGAATAGTGCCTCGAGAAACGTGCTTGTGAATAGTGATTTAGCGATGCTACGCGAAATCAATCATTCACTTAAACAAAACCATAACACGAAAAATTTCATGCATTCACATAATCCAGGTTGTCACACAACCTTTAAACATGCAACACAAAAATAATATTAATAAAATATAATATATTCATTAATATTCAAAAATTCAAATTACAAGGCAATTTCAGAATTCCCGGTCGTTATATCCTCCCACCTTATAAGAATTATGTCCCCAGAATTACAGTATAGGTACGAAAAACTTAACATGGGTTCACTCGAAAAGATGCGGATAATTCTTCCTCATCTTCTCTTCTAGCTCCCACGTAGCTTCTTCAGCTGCGTGGTTCCTCCACAGTACTTTGACCGAATGGATAACCTTGTTTCTTAATGTCTGCTCTTTCCTATCTAATATCTAGATAGGAATCTCTTCATATGTCAAGTCTTTCTCAACTTGAATCGGTTCATAGGATATCACGTGCTTGTAGTCGGGTTTATATGGCCGCAACATAAAAACGTGAAACACATTGTGGATGTGCTCAAGTTCAGGAGGTAGAGCTACCTCGTACGCCACTTCACCTACCCTTTTTAAAACTTCAAAAGGTCCTACGAACCTAGGACTCAATTTCCCCTTCTTTCCAAATCTAATCTTCCCCTTCCAGGGAGATACCTTCAAAAACACAAAGTTGCCAACTTCAAAGTCTCGTTTCTGACGATGCAAATCGACATATTTCTTCTGTCGGTCCTGAGCTGCTACCAATCGAGCTCTTATCATTTTAATGATATCCACAGTCTGTTGTACCAATTCAGGTCCCAACAGTCTCCGTTCACCGACTTCGTCCCAACACAGAGGTGTTCGACACTTCCTTCCGTATAATGCTTCATATGGCGGCATGCCAATACTTGCATGATAACTGTTATTATAGGCAAACCCCACCAATGGTAGGTGCTCGTCCCAGCTGCCTTTAAAATCCATCACACATGCTCTAAGCATGTCCTCAAGGGTCTGAATCGTTCGTTCACTTTGCCCATCTGTTTGAGGATGATACGCCGTACTCAATCTCAACTGAGTTCCCAATCTTTCTTGTAAGCTCTTCCAGAAATTCGATGTGAAGCGCGGATCTCTGTCAGATACAATAGATACCGGTACTCCATGTCGTGACACAATCTCTTTTACATATAACTTTGTTAGCTGCTCCAGCTTGTACCTTATCTTGATCGGTAGAAAATGTCCAGATTTAGTTAAACGATCCACGATCACCCAGATCGCGTCGTAACCCTTCTGAGTTGGTGGAAGCCCCGTTACAAAATCCATAGTGATATGCTCCCACTTCCACTCCGGAATCTCCAACGGTAGTAGCAGTCCACCCGGTTTCTGATGTTCCGCTTTTACCCTCTGACATGTTAAACATCGCCCAACACATTCCGCGACCTCCCTCTTCATGTTCGGCCACCAGAAGTGTTGGTGCAAATCCTGATACATCTTGGTACTACCAGGGTGTATCGAATACTTTGTAGAATGAGCTTCTTGCAGAATCTCTTCCCTTAACTCCAGAACCATCGGTATCCAGATCCTCCCCTCAACTCTTAGCAGTCCCGTGCTATCAGACTTGTACTTTAATTCCTTTCCTTCTGAGATTCGCTTCTTTATGGCGACACATTCATCATCCTTTTCTTGAGCCTCTTTTATCTTGTCTAATAAAGTCGGACTCGCCTCCACTGCGAACAGTTTCTCACCTGCATTCGTCGGATATTTGACTTCCAATTCCAGTCTTTCCATATCTTTGATCAGTTCCTCTTGAGCTGTCAACATCATCAACTTATCTCTGCCCTTCCTACTTAGACCATCAACTACTACATTGGCCTTGCCGGGATGGTATAAAATCTCCCAATCGTAGTCCTTGATCAACTCCAACCATCGTCGTTGCCTCATGTTTAGTTCCTTTTGGGTGAAGATATACTTCAGACTTTTGTGGTCTGTGTATATCTCACACTTCTCCCCATACAGATAATGTCTCCAAATCTTCAGAACAAACACCACTGCCGCTAGTTCCAGATCATGAGTCGGATATCCCTTCTCATAGTCTTTCAGTTGTCGTGACGCATACGCAATGACCCTCCCATGCTGCATCAATACGCACCCAAGGCCTTTGTGTGACGCATCACTGTACACCACAAATCCCCCTATATTATCCGGTAGTGATAACACAGGTGCTTCGCTAAGTTTCTTCTTCAACTCCAAGAAACTCTCTTCGCACTTATCCGTCCATACAAACTTTACAGTCTTCCTTGTCAAATTTGTCAATGGTGTCGCTATCTTTGAAAAGTTCTGAATAAATCTCCGATAGTAACCCGCTAATCCCAAGAAACTTCGAACTTCTGTCCGCGTCCTTGGCTGCTCCCAGTTTATTACTGCTTCTACCTTGGCAGGATCTACTGATACACCACCCTTGTCAATTACGTGCCCCAAAAACTGCACCCTTTGTAGCCAAAATTCACACTTGGAAAACTTTGCATACAGTTTCTCCCTTCTCAGCGTTTCTAGGGCGATCCTCAAATGCTCGACGTGTTCCTCCTCCGTCTTAGAGTAGACTAAAATGTCATCTATGAAAACGACAACAAATTTATCTAGGTATTGCTTGAATACTCTGTTCATCATGTCCATAAATGCTGCTGGCGCGTTCGTTAGCCCAAACGACATCACCAAAAACTCAAAGTGCCCATATCGAGTTCTGAATGCTGTCTTTGGAATATCCTCCTGCCTCACCTTCAATTGGTGATATCCCGTCCTCAAGTCAATCTTTGAGAAGTATTTCGCTCCCTTCAATTGATCGAACAAATCACCAATTCTGGGCAACGGGTACTTGTTCTTAATCGTGACTTTGTTCAACTCCCGATAGTGAATACAAAGCCTAAGCGATCCGTCTTTCTTCTTTACAAACAGTACCGGCGCTCCCCATGGAGATACACTCGGACGAATATACCCCTTATCTAGTAACTCTTGTAGTTGAACCATCAGTTCTTTCATTTCCACTGGTGCCATCCTGTACGGTGCCTTTGAGATCGGTGCGGTTCCCGGTACCAAGTCGATCACAAATTCCACTTCTCTATCCGGCGGCAATCCCGGTAAATCATCTGGGAAAACATCTGGAAATTCCCTTACTACAGGTATCTGACCCAACTCACCCTCTACTCTTCAGGTATCAACCACGTGAGCCAGATAACCTATACAACCTTTCCTTAGCAATTTCTTCGCTTGCATCATCGTCAGACAACAAGATTCTCTCGGCGATTTACTACCGTAGAATATGACCCTCGACTTATCTGGAGTCTTCATGTGTATACATTTCTTCTGGCAGTCACTCACAGCCCCATGACTAGATAACCAATCCATCCCAAGGATTACATCAAATTCTCCTAGTCGTATCAGAATTAAATCTACGCTCAGTTTATACCCGTTTATCTCAGCACAACAATTTCTATGGATGTATTCCACAGGAATAACTTCTTTATTAGCTACTTCCACATGCATAGGATTCTCTAATTTCTCACGAGGTAAATTTAACCGTTTAGCAAAATCTTCCGAAACAAAGGAACAGGTAGCACCCGAATCAAATAACACATATGCACTGATATTGTTGATTGAAATAATACCTGACACCACGTCTTTCGATTCCATCGCATCCTGCACAGTCATGTTGATGGTGCGTGCTACTGGTCTGTTCTGCTGTGCTGGTCCTCCGATAGTCAGCTTATTGTTGTTCCCTTGGTTAGCACTGCCTGCATCGCACTTCCTCTTTGGGCAATCCTTCTTCTGATGATCTGAAGCGCCACAAGAAAAACAACTTCCTGCTTTCGCCTTTGGACATTGTGGGGCAATGTGCCCCGGTTGACTACAGTTGAAACAAACTCCTTTTCCTTTCATGCATTCTCCAAAGTGATTCCTTCCACATTTCTCGCATTTATTGCCCTTCTTTGCATCTCCTCCGGACTTGCTTCTTGACATCTGACTGTCGTTCCATTTTCTCTTATTTGGGTTACTTCCCCCACTGCTACCTTCCTTATGACCATCATGGCTCTTCTTATTTTTCTGATCTTGGTTGTGTCTGGCCAAAGCTTTGCTTCCTCCTTCAGCAATGATTGCTTTCTCAAGTAACGTAGAAAATGTGTTGATATGCAAAACCGCAACCTTACTATACACCTAAGGTTTCAGTCCTTGTTCAAATCTCTTTGCTCGCCTAGCTTCGGTGTCCACCTGATGTGGAGCAAACCTAGCTAACTCGTTAAATTTTGCGGCATACTCCGCAACTGATATGCTTCCTTGCTTTAGTTCCAGGAACTTTATCTCCATACTTGCCTGCATGCTCGCTGGAAAGTAATTTTCATAAAACAACTCCTTGAAATGAGCCCATGTAATCGTACCTTCCCCGGTCATTTGCCTCACCTTTCATCATGAAAGTGGCAAATGACGTCATCTGTTCTTCGGCCACCCTTGCGACCTCAAAAACTTTCTCCATTTCTTCTACCCATGTCTGGTGTGACACCCCCAAATCCGGGTTTCCTAACCTCGAATTCGGTGTTCACGATACTCAACAACAAACATACTTTCTAACTGATGCGGAATAATAAACAAACAGTGTTTATCGAAATAGTAATAAAGTCTTACAATCATGGTCTCGAGGTTCTTTAACCTTAACTTAAAACATACCCTTAATATAATAAGAGTTCACATAACCAAATAACATTTAAGATAAACTAGTACATAAGCCATATCAGGCAACTACTCTTGCACCTTCCCTTTTCCTTTGTCCTCTTTAGACATTTCTGCCTTAGCTGAAATAAAGATCATGATATAGCAAGAGTAAGCAACTAATTTGCTTAGCAAGTTTATATACAAGGGAGATATATCATGAATAGAAGGAAGAAATTGTGAATAAACATGAATTAATAGTCAACAATTGAATATTCGAATAATTGAATGACAGTTACTGAGTGGTTGAAAATAACCATAGACATTTGCCAAGGTTCTCAGCATTTAAACTGGACCTCTTAAAAAGTTTTGATAATCAAGGGGATCAGCCTTTCATACCCCGTGATTTATGCATAAACACTTAATAAACCAGCATTGATATCATGCCTTAATCAAAATTATCTTTTAAAATACATTTGATTTCACAAATTTAGACATGTTTGATCTAGCTGATACAAATAGCATAGATCTATCTCATAAACAGTTCATGCTTGAAAGAACTTTAATCTAATTCACAATTCAATAACAATAGAATAGGAATTCAATTGCACAAGGTGCGAATCTGAATAACCAGTATAGATGTGAATAATCAGCAATAATTATTCACTAACATGCTTCGAAAATAATAACTCGAGTTTGAGTTAGGGAACTTGCCTGTCTGCTCGGCTACAAATAATCTAGCCTTAACTAATTGGCCTTGAAGAACCTAACATTGATAATGTCGATCTATCAATTAGTACTGCGTAGTTGTATATCGACACGCTTACTTATGCTATTTATTTAACAATTAAGCCAATCACATAGCACACATAAGCAAATAGACTATCGTAAATCCTATAAGACACTTAATATTATCAATCCTGATAATATTTAATTCACCTCTTGGTATTATTAGTCCACTAATAACAATTTTATTCGTTTACTAATGTTATTAACATCCTAATAATATTTTAATCATCCAATAATACTTTAATCTAATATTATTAATCTCTTAATAATATTTTAATTGTCATATCATTAATAATATTTTAATCAAATATTATTAGCCATTTTAATAATATCTTAATCATTTATTAATGCTTAAAACAAATATTATTACTCATTCAATAATATTTCCATAAAATTTTAATCTTAATATTTCTTTGTTTACTTAAAAATATCGAATTCTTATATTACAAATATCATAGTAATATTTTAATAAGTTATTAGGCGAATAAACAATTTATTCTAATTATTTTACCCTTTATTAAATAACTCCTTTACTACCCATAAAAGGTCATAAATATTATTTCTCATTAAATATTACCAAAATACCCCTCAATAGTCATAATATATAATATTAGGAGTATCCAAGCTTAAAAATTACATTTTCCTTATTTATGACATCATTTAACCATTTATTTTCTTTTAACCATAACTATAACATTATTATGAAAAATAGCAAATAGGTTCTAAAAATTATTATCCTATGGATCTGGATAGTATATGGTCCTACAATGATTCACAAATTTTCATGGAATTTTAGAAAGTGATTTACTATTTTTAAAGTACTCAAAACCTCCGAATCTTGTTACATTTTTCATAAATCAAGTTTTGCTCAGAAAATTCTGAAATTTTCAGGGTACACTCTCATAACATGCATAAACATACTGTAAAACGTTCATATGTTTTCAAGGTACACACAGTGAGAAATCCGAGTATGAATATTTAGGAGTCCTTCACGGTAAAAGCCATTACACAAAAACCACACATCAAACGTGTTCATTCTTTTTCCTACTTGTAGATAACTTCTTAAGGTACCTCGGTGATTGTTTTCAGATTTTTAAAAGATCTATAACTAGCCGACACAACCTTTGGAAAAACGAGGACAGCAAGCTTTTAGGGTTTTAAAGCTTTAAGTTTTATAGCTGGACTGTTTTGGAAAAATAGCCCCCAAGGCTTCAAAAATTATTGGATTTGTGTTCTACCACTTGGGTTTACTAGCTAACTCATGTACCTAGCACCCTCTTTTAACGGATCACAAATCCAAGTTGTAGATCTCAAGTTATGGGTGATCTAAGTGAAGAAAAGCTAGGGTTTTTACCCTTTAAGAACATAAGTTCCTTTTCTTCCTTTGAATCTCCATTCTAACACTCAAGAGGATTAGATCTATACATGAAGCATGAAGATCTAATGATTCTTGAGTCTTAGAACAAAATCTCCCAAAAAACTATGAAAATAAAACAAAGTAAGAAAGAAGGAAATGGTTTAGGGTTTCACCTTGATCTTGTAGCTACTCTCCTTGATCTACCAAAGTATGTGATGAACTTGAGATGCATGAACTATGCTAATCTCACTCTTTTTTTCTCTCTAAGCTCTTACTCTATGTTCTTGCTTGGGAGAAATGAAAGAAGGAGATGAAAACAAGAAATGAACTTGAAATGAAATGAAAGGATAGAATACTTGCAAGTATAATGCTAAATTAGAATTCATGCTATTATCCCCCACATCTTTCTTGCCCCTTGGATATAAGAGTTCACCTTATCCCTTCCATTTAGCCTTAATCTTATCTTTAAGTGTGCTAATTAAATTTTCCACCAATGGGAGCTTGACACCTTCTTCTTTGTGTAAGAGTTACTAATATCCCCCATATCTTTGTTGTCCCTTGGATAAAAGGCTTACTAATTGGATAATAGCAAGAAACCTCTACCTTTTGTCATCATGGAGCTAGTGAAAAGTGTGATGTAGGGTGGCCATGACAACCTAGGAAGCTATGACATATTAGGGGGCTATTGACATAATAGGGGCTATCCTATCAAGTCTACCCTTTCATCTTCCAACACAAGCTAACTACTTAGTTAACTAGGACCTTGAAAAGTAATTTTCCCCTCTCCATCCTAGTTACATGGCAAGGGAGATTTTGTCCCAAAAATGTTGTCCCAACTAGTTGCTTTAATTAATAAATTAATGTTACACCTTTAATAAATCAAGTGGCTAGGTTTTGGGCCACACATTAAATACCATTGGGCTCCCAATTTAAATAATTAGACTAATAAAATCCAAATCTTATTTAGTATAATATTGGGTCATTTAATATGACTCCATGATAACTCATTTAATAAGCCACACAATTAATACCCAATCTCATGATTAATATAAATGATTGAGTAACTTAGTCGATTAATAAATAAATTACTAAATTAACTATTAATTATTATTATCCAATTTGGACCATACCTCGACAACAATTTCCATCATAATTAATTCGCACACATTATTACTAACTATATTCAATTTACTTGAATATTTAATTTAGTAAATACCTTGCCAACTTTATGGATATAAAGTCTTAGGGTTTGCTCACTAGTTTAAATACACTACTAGTGATTCTTTTAACACAAATTTATATCAATAAATCACATAGTCATGTAATCCACCAATACACCCAAAGGTTTAAATAGAACACAATGTTAACTCATTAAATTAAATTATATTTAATTAATAATGACGTTCAAAATTCACGGCATTACATCCCTCCCCCTTATAAAAATTTCGTCCTCGAAATTACAAAAATAGGGTTACTCAAATAAAAACGGATAATTCGCTTTTATTTTCTCCTCGAGTTCCCACGTAGCTTCTTCGACTGCGTGATTTCTCCAAAGAACTTTGACGGAATGGATGGTCTTGTTTCTCAGCTTCTGTTCCTTTCTATCGAGAATCTGGACAGGAACTTCCTCGTACGTTAAGTCCTTCTCGACTTGGATTGGTTCACAGGAGATAACGTGCTTATAGCCTGGTTTATATGGCCGCAACACTGACACATGAAACACGTTGTGAATGTGCTCAAGTTCAGGAGGTAACGCTACCTCGTACGCCACCTCGCCGATTCGCCTCAAAATCTCGAATGGTCCTATGAACCTAGGGCTCAATTTGCCCTTCTTCCCAAACCGGATCTTTCCTTTCCAAGGAGATACCTTCAAAAATACAAAGCTACCAACTTCAAAGTCCCGCTTCTGACGATGTAAGTCGGCATATTTCTTCTGGCGATCTTGAGCTGCTACCAGCCGGTTTCTGATCAGCCGCACGATGTCTATAGTCTGCTGCACCATTTCTGGTCCCAACAATCTTCGCTCCCCAACCTCGTCCCAACACATCGGGGTTCGGCATTTCCTTCCATATAGCGCTTCGTACGGTGGCATACCGATACTGGCATGATAGCTATTGTTGTAAGAAAACTCCACCAGTGGCAAATGGTCATCCCAGCTGCCCTTTAAATCCATCACGACTGCCCGAAGCATATCTTCTAAGGTCTGAATCGTTCGCTCGCTCTGGCCGTCGGTTTGAGGATGATACGCTGTACTCAACCTCAACTGCGTTCTCATTCTTGCCTGCAGACTTTTCCAAAAATTCGACGTGAAGCGCGGATCTTTATCAGATACAATTGATATCGGCACCCCATGTCGTGACACTATCTCTTTCACATAAAGTTTTGCTAATTGCTCCAGATTGTACCGTATCTTGATTGGCAGAAAATGAGCAGACTTGGTTAGACGATCCACAATTACCCAGATGGCGTCTAAACCCTTATGAGTTGGTGGCAGTCCTACCACAAAGTCCATTGTGATGTGCTCCCACTTCCACTCCGGAATCTCTAGTGGTTGAAGTAGTCCGCTCGGTCGTTGGTGCTCTGCTTTAATCCGCTGGCATGTCAGACATCGGCTGACGCACTCTGCCACTTCTCGTTTCATATTCGGCCACCAAAAATTCCGTCGCAAATCCTGGTACATCTTTGTGCTCCCGGGATGTACTAAGTACTTCGTGCTGTGAGCTTCTTGAAGGATTTCTTCCCTCAATTACAGATCCAACGGTACCCAGACTCTCCCTTCAAACCTTAGCAACCTAGTGCTATCAATCTTATACTTAAGCTCCTCGCCTTCAGCAATTCGTTTCTTTATTGAATCACAATCCTCATCCTTTTCTTGAGCCTCCTTAATTTGATCCAATAAGGTTGGGCTCACTGTTACTGTAAATAATTTCCCGTCCGACTCCATCGGATACTTAACCTCCAATTCCAGACGTTCGAACTCCTTTATTAGCTCTGCCTGAGTTGTAAGCCTCATCAATTTCTCTTTGCCTTTCCTACTCAGGGCATCTGCCGCTACATTTGCTTTGCCTGGATGGTACAGAATCTCACAGTCGTAATCCTTGATCAATTCTAACCATCGACATTGTCTCATATTCAGCTCCTTCTGAGTGAAGATATATTTCAAACTCTTGTGATCTGTAAATATCTCGCACCTCTCCCCATATAAGTAGTGCCTCCAAATCTTCAAGGCGAACACTACTGCTGCTAACTCCAGATCATGAGTCGGGTATCCCTTCTCATAGTCTTTTAGCTGAAGTGAGGCGTACGCAATGACCTTGCCATGCTGCATTAGTACACAACCAAGACCCTTGTGTGACGCATCACTGTAAACAACAAAACCTCCAGTGTCGTCCGGTAAAGCCAACACTGGTGTTTGGCTAAGTCTCCTCTTCAGCTCCATGAAACTCTCCTCGCACTTCTCCGTCCAAACGAACTTTACCGTTTTTCTGGTTAGATTGGTCAACGGTTAAACATTTCTAAATAAAAACTATCTTGAGCAATGAGTTAATAAGCTTGAACAATGGTCTCAAAGCATAAACACAATAAAATTCAAGGAAACTCTCAAAACGTTGCAAGTCTAGAATTACAATTAGTTAGTCATAGCTTGCTTTAGGTCCCTTCCGTGTGTGTGTGTACCCAATAGCACCAAACCAATCAAGCTCGGATGAAGCTATGCAACCACATTACCTTATGAAATAATCAAAATAAACCCCGAAACAACATGTTTAACACATCACTCAATACAAAGGTATACAAATCACAATTTCCAAAAATATGAAATCAAAGGACTCTAGGTAAGTGCATTTTATGCTCCATCTTATCCTAAGTCCACTCTTGTGGGTGAGTGCGTTTTACGCTCCATCTCAACTCAACACAAGATTTGATATAAAAAACTTTCTTTCTTTTGTCACAATTATAAGAGAGTGCGTTTTACGCTCTATCTCTCCTACGCATGTGTCCATGAGTGAGTGCGTTTTACGCTCCATCTCACTCACCACATGACTAACAAATCAAACACAACAAAATTTGGACACCTTGCTTCGAGTGATGTTTAAATGAGTTCTAGAGTTTATAGATATTTCCCATAAGCATTCGGTTATAAAAGCCTTCTCTAAGCATACAACTAGTTCAATACTCATGGGTAGGTGCAAAAGAGTGAAAGGACGCATAAGCAAAACAATAACCACAATAATGTTGAAGCACAAATACTAAGCAACATTTATCCATTTTTCATGAGTTAGAAACTATTCAAGCAAGTTCTTATCATAGACCATGAATTGTAGTTCAAATCAAATTAAAACAATGCTCAAGGGACACATCTTAAAAATAAATAATTTTTTTTAAAAAAAAAAAAAACACACTAACAACACACAAATACTAAATTAAAAACACAAATACTAAATACTAAAGCCTATACCCTCAAACATAAACTTGACATTGTCCTCAATGTCTGAAATAGGGAAAAAAATAAAATAGAAGACTTCCCTGAGAACGTGTCAAGCGCTATTAATATCATCTTTCAAGTCCCCTAAGTTGGGAGCGCACACCAATTTGCTTAGTATTCGGTACCTGAAAGCAATTGACTAAAGAAATTAAAATGCAATTAAACAAACTAAAAAGCAATTGAAAAAAAATCAAAATCAAAACAATAAAATTGGGTTGCCTCCCAAGAAGCGCTTGTTTTAAAGTTTTCGGCCTGACTAACTCCCTGCTTTTATCCAATTCCCCTTCGATAATTGAGGAACCCACCATCCATTGATAACCATGTAATATTTGAGGGCTTCTCCTCAGTAAGGGTCATTGTTTCAAGTTCACCGAGCTTGTTTCTGTTCGATACATTCTCATTTATGCACTGCACAATGCTAGGTGATTGTTTCCATTGTGTCTATGGATGGAATGTTGAATTGAAGCTCTACAAACACAATAGAACCATCGGTTTTCCTCCCTCATGGACCTCTATGTCCTCACACCATGGTTCCACATTCATACTAGCTCTATCGTCACATAGAGCCTCGCCTAAGAAATGACTACCAAGTGGACACGGTATTGCAAAACTGCCCGAATCCTTGAGCTTTGGTGGAGAAGGCACTTGGGGCACTAACACAATTGACTCATCTTCATTTGAACTCATACAAATCTCTTCGCCGATTGTGTTAACCTTATCCCCAATTGTCTCCTCTATTTCTATCTCTCGTGGCTCATCCAGTTGCAGATTTGACATGGGCTCACCATAAGTTTCAGAATCCATGTCATTACACCAATTGTTTTGAGGACAGTTGTTTAAAGCATTGAACATTTGATCAATCTGATTCTGAAGATTTTGAATTGATAGGTCTTGACTTTTCAACATCTCCTCCTTCGAAGTCATGATCTTGGTTACAAGTTCCTCAAAGTTTGACATCTTCTCTTCTTGTGGCAATTGAGGTGGACATGAGAATTCTGGTGCATATGTTGGATTTGGAGCATAGTAGTGATCATCATAATTGTAGCTCCATATAGAATCTGGGTGATACCCCCAATCTTGGTGATAATCGGGATAATCATAGTTGTTGAAGTACTCACCACCGTATTGTATCGGTCCAAAACTGATGGTGCATTGATGACTCGGATGATTGTCAGCACAATAATCACAAGTAACTGTTATACCTTGAGTGCTCTCTGCTACTAAGGCATCCAACTTCCTCGATAGTATTGTGCTGACAATGCAGAGAGTGCATTGAGTCCATCAATCCCAGTTTCCCTTGGTTGAATCATACTCATGTACGGCCATTGATAAGCAAATTCATCCATGGTGTACCTCGTAAAGCATCAAAACAGAAAAATAAATGATAAAATAAACTAAAAGCAAATTTATATATAAGTTTAAATTAAGACTAATTTGATTATGACTAATATTGGAAAAACACTAAAAAAATAATTCCCCGGCAACGGCGCCAAAAACTTGTTGTCCGATTATATAATGACAATTTACGCGCAAGTATACGCGGTCAACAAGTAATAAAGAGTAAGTAAAGTATCGATCCCACGAGGAATTATTACTAGTGTTTTCCAAGTATTAACCTTTTATCATATCAATCTTATCTAAACAAATGACAATTATTTTTGTTGTTTTGCATTAATAAAGATAACATTAATAAAAGAACAATAGAAAGCTTTAAAGATAATGAAGATATGAGATTATAATTTTTCCTATTGATTCATCTACCTCAACACACTTCCTGTTAAACCAAATTAATTATCACAGATTGTTAGTCGAGAACACGAAAGTGAGACAAGGCCATCTTTCGATGTACCAAGTCCATATCATATATAATCCACAAATGATAGAATAAACACGAACACCCACATTACCTAAACCACTATATGTCTATGTGATTTACAAATAAATAGGGTTTAAGCTCAAGCTCTCAAATGACTACAAGCGGTGCTTCGGTATATGTCTATCCTAAGCACAAATCATACATTCCAACGCCATGTAGAACATACAAACACATGCTATTATAATTAGATCTAAACCCATAATCCGTTTCTCAATTTCATATGGATTATCATGGTAATTGCTAGCTAGGCAATTAAGCAATTGAACACAAATCATAATAGACAATCCATGAATAGCTAATAAGACTAACAAGGAAGCATAGCAAAGTAAACTACACAACAAGATCCATTATAATCCCAAAATAGAGTTTAGTTCATGGTAACTACAAATAACATCATATTCAATTTATACATCATGTTGGATACAAAAATAGAAAGGAAACTAGGGATAAAACCACTTTTGTAGATTTTCATATGATGTTTGATGGGTTGAAGATGAACACTAGCTTCTCCTCCTTGATTTTGCAATCCTTGATGTTTTTGCTCTTTGGCCATGCTTGATGTAGCTTGATTTTAGCACTTTGGCCCTCTAATTGGATGTATTTGGTAGCTTCCTCTCTCTAGGTTTGCTGATTTCTACCTCCTATTATGCCTATTTCGTGCCTTCAACAGCTGCTATAAGTCCCTGGATGCCCTAACCTAGCTTAGCACCTCCAAAATGACCAAAAAACCCAAAAACTCTGCTGCTGTCTGCGACGAGCTCGCCCCGGCGAGCTTTTTGGCCTAAGAATTCTCGCCCCGGCGAGCTCTCGCCGCGGCGAGGAATTTGTGTAGGAAATTCCCGCCCCGGCGAGCTCTGGAAAAATGACCATAACTTCTTCGTCCGAACTCGGATTAAGGCGATTAAGTAGGCTATGGAAAGCTAAGAAGTAGCTCTACAACTTTCATAACTGGAGCTCATCGAGATAATGGCCGGAGAAAGGTTCAAATTGATCCCGAAGCAACTGCTGTGTAAAAGTCATGCAAAATCCGATGGTAAAATTACCATAACTCTCTCATAATAACTTCAAATTGGATGATTCCGTATGCTCTGGAAAGCTAAGATCAAAATCTACAACTTTCTTCTTTGAGTTTTGAGAGATTCGGATTTCATTATGGGTCAAATGGAGAAACAAGCAGCGGGAATGCTAGATTCAAGCCAAAAACACATTGATCCCTAGGGCCTTTATTTCAATACCTACAAAACAACGTAAAAACACATAAAAACACACAAATACATATAAAAGTAATACAAAACTATATTACACAACAATAAGATGAAAACACATAAAACCAAACGAAATAGCTAAAGACTTACAAATTATTAAAGTTAAAAGTACCCAATTTGTGTATATAAAACACACTTATCAATGCTATCTTCGAGAAATCCTGGATGAATCTCCGATAGTATCCCGCTAACCCTAGGAAACTTCTGATCTCTGTTGGCATCTTCGGCTGCTCCCAGTTGATAATGGCTTCCACCTTTGCTGGGTCTACTGAAACACCATTCCTGTCAATAACGTGTCCTAGAAACTGCACCCTTTGCAACCAAAATTCACATTTCGAAAACTTCGCGTACAGCTTCTCCCTTCTTAATGCCTCCAAAGCAATCCTTAGATGTTCGGCATATTCTTCCTCTGTCACTGAATACACCAAGATGTCATCGATGAATACTACCACGAACTTGTCCAAGTACTGCTTGAACACTCTGTTCATCATATCCATGAATGCCGCTGGTGCATTTGTCAGTCCAAATGACATAACCAAAAACTCGAAATGTCCATAACAAGTTCTGAATGCCGTCTTCGGGATATCCTCCTGTCTCACCCTTAGTTGATGATAGCCTGTCCTTAAATCAATCTCTGAAAAGTATTTCGCTCCCTTGAGTTGATCAAACAGATCATCTATTCTGGGTAGCGGGTACCTGTTCTTAATCGTAACCTTGTTCAATTCCCTGTAATCGATACTGAGCCTTAACGATCCATCCTTCTTCTTTACGAACAGAACTGGCGCTCCCCGCGGAGATACACTCGGACGAAAATATCCTTCTTAACCTCTCCTCCAGATTTGTTGCCTCCGTAAGATTGGCTATCGATCCCTTTCCTTTTATTCGGGTTACTTCCCCCACGACTACCTTTCTTGTGACCATCATGGCTTTTCTGATCTTGGTTGTGCTTTGTCAACGCTTCATTTCCTCCTCGGCAACGATTGCTTCCTTAAGTAACGTAGGAAATGTGTTGATCCGCAAAACCACAACCTTACTATACGCCCAGGGCTTCAACCCTTGTTCAAATCTCTTCGCTCGCTAGCTCCGGTGTCCACTTGGTGTGGAGCAAACCTAGCGAGTTTGTTAAACTTCGTTGCGTACTCTGCTACCGACATATCATCTTGCTTCAAATCCAAGAACTTTATCTCCATACTTGCCTGCGTGCTTTCTAAAAAGAAATTTTTCGATAGAAAAAAAAAACAGCTCCTCAAAACGAGTCCACGCAGTTGTGCCTTCCCCAGCTCGGCTTCTATTTGCCTTCTACCAGTAATTTGACTCACCCTTCCTCATGAAAGTGGCAAACGAAGTCTTTTGTTCCTCGGTCACTCTTGCGACCTTGAAAACTTTCTCCATTTCTTCTACCCATGTTTGGGCTTCACTCGATTTCGTATTCCCACGAAACTCCGGTGGTCCTAGTAATTTGAAACCCGTAAAGTTCGCCATGTGACTTTATGGCCGAACAACCGCAATGGCTGGTCTGCCTTGCATCGTTTCCTCTAACAAGTTCGCAAAGGTCCTCTTGGGGTCAGTCTGACCCTCCTCGTTATTCACTGACTCTTCCACCCTCGTGTATCGGGGTTGTCTCCTTGACAACATTGTTTGTTCTAAACAAAACCTTACATAAATCCTTCTTGTTTTACACATCGTGCAAAATTCTACTGATGTTATCATTTAAGAGTCAAGGCACAAATCAATCACAATCAATCATGTAATAATAATACCACATTTATATTCATACACCCCTTAGTGTGTCAAACACTTATAATTCCGGTATATTCCTATAAATGTTAACTATCCCATTAAGACACAAAAGATGGGATTAATAAGAACTGCATTCCCCTAGATCTGAAAAGTGGGGATGTATCATCATCATATCAACTCAAGGCACCTTTAGTAAATACTAATAAGCTCATCTTAGTACCTCGTACTACTTACATCATATAGCATTCCTGATATCCACTTATCCCTCTGTTACTAACAACAAGATGGGATTCACATAACTACTCCACAACTTACACAAAGTTGGGACTTACAACAGATATACTGCTAGCTGTACAAAAACTGAGATTCACATTTCTTACATGCATAGATATACTAGTACATATACATTGACCACTATTCTTCATTCATTACGACTCACAAAGGTCTTATAACTCTCAGACTTAACCTTTCTTTCTTTCATTTCCTCTATCTATTCCTTATATCGGGCTCCAATTGATCCTCCATAGGGATTTCTATTATCTCATCATTCAGTTCCATCTCTAGATACTTTTTCCATATCAGACACTAAATCTACCCTTGGTTCATTTCTTATAATCTTTTCGTTGTCTCTCCTTTCTAATCATCAAAACAATCTAAATTGCCATCAGTCATCTCTTAAAAAAAAAATTTTTGCATACAACATCATTCATCTCAATACTCTCAACTTTTGCTTAACAACTCTATATGAGTTCATTACCTTTGTCTCACCTGGCATTCCACCATAAAGCTTAATAACTTAACTAACACTTCAAAATATCGATATATTCATTATTTATCGAATCAATCATTTCCTTCTTGCAAACCTTAACCCAACAGATTCTAAGGTACCCTCTTTTCATCATAAAGAAACTCCATACCACATTACTCCAATATCTTATCTAATGAATAGCCACAAAAATTGATCAATAGCCGTAGAATTGATCAATAGCATCAAATGATTAATCTAATTACCTCGAATATCTATAACTCCAGTTTACAATGGATCATCCATACTTAATGGTCTTCACTTTACCATATTATCTCATCAATACACATTCCTCAAATTATCCACAAGCTTAATAACACCAACGTATGATCCAAATCCTCAATTTTAAGATCATAATAAATTTTTACCCAAAAATAACTCAATATGAGTTCTATCCCCTTCTATTCCTCTACATTCTCTCAGGTTATAGCCTAAGAACTCTTTCTCCTAAGGGTTATAACCTATAGCTCTGATACCAACCTATGACACCCCCAAATCCGGGTTTCCTAACCTCGAATTCGGTGTTCACGATACTCGACAACAAACATACTTTCTAACTGATGCGGAATAATAAACATACAATGTTTATCGAAATAGTAATAAAGTCTTACAATCATGGTCCTGAGGTTCTTTAACCTTAACTTAAAACATACCCTTAATACAATAAGAGTTCACATAACCAAATAACATTTAAGATAAACTAGTACATAAGCCATATCAGGCAACTACTCTTGCACCTTCCCTTTTCCTTTGTCCTCTTTAGACGTTTCTGCCTTAGCTGAAATAAAGATCATGATATAGCAAGAGTAAGCAACTAATTTGCTTAGCAAGTTTATATACAAGGGAGATATATCATGAATAGAAGGAAGTTTTGCTTTCAATGTTCAACGACAGTATAAAATTGTGAAGAAACATGAATTAATAGTCAACAATTGAATATTCGAATAATTGAATGACAGTTACTGAGTGGTTGAAAATAATCATAGACATTTGCCAAGGTTCTCAGCATTTAAACTGGACCTCTTAAAAAGTTTTGGTAATCAAGGGGATCAGCCTTTCATACCCCGTGATTTATGCATAAACACTTAATAAACCAGCATTGATATCATGCCTTAATCAAATTTATCTTTTTCTCAGCCAAGAGTTCTTACTATAGCAAATTAATAAGAACAACTTTTAAAATACATTTGATTTCACAAATTTAGACATGCTTGATCTAGCTGATACAAATAGCATAGATCTATCTCATAAACAGTTCATGCTTGAAAGAACTTTAATCTAATTCACAATTCAATAACAATAGAATAGGAATTCAATTGCACAAGGTGCGAATCTCAATAACCAGTATAGATGTGAATAATCAGCAATAATTATTCACTAACATGCTTCGAAAATAATAACTCGAGTTTGAGTTAGGGAACTTGCCTGTCTGCTCGGCTACAAATAATCTAGCTTTAACTAATTGGCCTTGAATAACCTAACATTGATAATGTCGATCTATCAATTAGTACTGCGTAGTTGTATATCGACACTCTTACTTATGCTATTTATTTAACAATTAAGCCAATCACATAGCACACATAAGCAAATAGACTATCGTAAATCCTATAAGACACTTAATATTATCAATCCTGATAATATTTAATTCACCTCTTGGTATTATTAGTCCACTAATAACAATTTTATTCGTTTACTAATGTTATTAACATCTTAATAATATTTTAATCATCCAATAATACTTTAATCTAATATTATTAATCTCTTAATAATATTTTAATTGTCATATCATTAATAATATTTTAATCTAATATTATTAGCCATTTTAATTATATCTTAATCATTTATTAATGCTTAAAACAAATATTATTACCCATTCAATAATATTTCCATCAAATTTTAATCTTAATATTTCTTTGTTTACTTAAAAATATCGAATTCTTATATTACAAATATCATAGTAATATTTTAATAAGTTATTAGGCGAATAAACAATTTATTCTAATTATTTTACCCTTTATTAAACAACTCCTTTACTACCCATAAAAGGTCATAAATATTATTTCTCATTAAATATTACCAAAATATCCCTCAATAGTCATAATATATAATATTAGGAGTATCCAAGCTTAAAAATTATATTTTCCTTATTTATGACATCATTTAACCATTTATTTTCTTTTAACCATAACTATAACATTATTATGAAAAATAGCAAATAGGTTCTAAAAATTATTATCCTATGGATCTGGATAGTAAATGGTCCAACATTGATCCACAAATTTTCCTAGAATTTTAGAAAGTGATTTACTATTTTTAAAGTACTCAAAACCTCCGAATCTTATTACATTTTTCATAAATCAAGTTTTGCTCAGAAAATTCTGAACTTTTCAGAGTACACTCTCATAACATGCATAAACATACTGTAAAAATTTCATATGTTTTCAAGGTACACACAGTGAGAAATCCGAGTATGAATATTTAGGAGTCCTTCACGGTAAAAGCCATTACACAAAAACCACACATCAAAACGTGTTCATTCTTTTTCCTACTTGTAGATAATTCTTAAGGTACCTCGGTGATTTTTTTCAGATTTTTAAAAGATCTATAACTAGCCGAAACAACCTTTGGAAAAACGAGGACAACAAGCTTTTAGGGTTTTAAAGCTTTAAGTTTTATAGCTGGACTGTTTTGGAAAAATAGCCCCCAAGGCTTCAAAAATTATTGGATTTGTGTTCTACCACTTGGGTTTACTAGCTAACTCATGTACCTAGCACCCTCTTTTAACGGATCACAAATCCAAGTTGTAGATCTCAAGTTATGGGTAATCTAAGTGAAGAAAAGCTAGGGTTTTTACCCTTTAAGAACATAAGTTCCTTTTCTTCCTTTGAATCTCCATTCTAACACTCAAGAGGATTAGATCTATACATGAAGCATGAAGATCTAATGATTATTGAGTCTTAGAACAAAATCTCTCAAAAACTATGAAAATAAAACAAAGTAAGAAAGAAGGAAATGGTTTAGGGTTTCACCTTGATATTGTAGCTACTCTCCTTGATCTACCAAAGTATGTGATGAACTTGAGATGCATGAACTATGCTAATCTCACTCTTTTTTTCTCTCTAAGCTCTTACTCTATGTTCTTGCTTGGGAGAAATGAAAGAAGGAGATGAAAACAAGAAATGAACTTGAAATGAAATGAAAGGATAGAATACTTGCAAGTATAATGCTAAATTAGAATTCATGCTATTATCCCCCACATCTTTCTTGCCCCTTGGATATAAGAGTTCACCTTATCCCTTCCATTTAGCCTTAATCTTATCTTTAAGTGTGCTAATTAGATTTTCCACCAATGGGAGCTTGACACCTTCTCCTTTCTGTAAGAGTTACTAATATCCCCCATATCTTTGTTGTCCCTTGGATAAAAGGCTTACTAATTGGATAATAGCAAGAAACCTCTACCTTTTGTCATCATGGAGCTAGTGAAAAGTGTGATGTAGGGTGGCCATGACAACCTAGGAAGCTATGACATATTGGGGGGCTATTGACATAATAGGGGCTATCCTATCAAGTCTACCCTTTCATCTTCCAACACAAGCTAACTACTTAGTTAACTAGGACCTTGAAAAGTAATTTTCCCCTCTCCATCCTAGTTACATGGCAAGGGAGATTTTGTCCCAAAAATGTTGTCCCAACTAGTTGCTTTAATTAATAAATTAATGTTACACCTTAAATAAATCAAGTGGCTAGGTTTTGGGCCACACATTAAATACCATTGGGCTCCCAATTTAAATAATTAGACTAATAAAATCCAAATCTTATTTAGTATAATATTGGGTCATTTAATATGACTCCATGATAACTCATTTAATAAGCCACACAATTAATACCCAATCCCATGATTAATATAAATGATTGAGTAACTTAGTCGATTAATAAATAAATTACTAAATTAACTATTAATTATTATTATCCAATTTGGACCATACCTCGACAACAATTTCCATCATAATTAATTCGCACACATTATTACTAACTATATTCAATTTACTTGAATATTTAATTTAGTAAATACCTTGCCAACTTTATGGATATAAAGTCGTAGGGTTTGCTCACTAGTTTAAATACACTACTAGTGATTCTTTTAACACAAATTTATATCAATAAATCACATAGTCATGTAATCCACCAATACACCCAAAGGTTTAAATGGAACACAACGTTAACTCATTAAATTAAATTAGATTTAATTAATAATGACGTTCAAAATTCACGGCATTACATCTGGGCTTCAATCGGATCCGTAGTCCCATGAAATTCCGGTGGTCCTACTAATTTGAAGTCCTTAAAATTCGCCATGTGACTTCCTGGCTGATCAACTGCAGCAGCTTGTCTGCCCTGCATTGCTTCTGCTAATAAGTTAACAAAAGTCCTCATAGGGTCTGCCTGACCCTCCTCGTTATTCACCGACTCCTCAACCCTTTGGTTACGCGGTCGTCCTTTTGGCGCCATGATCTGCTAAAAGAAAACCGTCGGCTATTACTAATAGATCTAGGCCTCATGCAATAAGTCATTTAAGTCAACAATTAAAAGTAAAAGCATCTATCAAACACGTTTGATTTAAATAAAACAACTGCATTTATAATCATACACCACTGTTTTAATACAACCAGAGTCAACATGTGGCATACTTCTATAAACGCTAAATGACATAGTCTGCCAATCATTAAATATCCCCTAACAAACAAAATAGGGGAATAATAACCTTCCACCCCTCTAGTAGAAACAAAATTGGGGGTTCAACTACTATCCCATGCATGCTGAAAGCACAGGGATTTACGACATAAGTATGCCCCTATTATAACAAAAGTGGAACCTACTACAAACATAATGCTAAAAGCAACACATCACCGCCTGCTGCGGCGGAGTGCAACTCGGAGCTCCCGTCGAGCCAGCCTGTCGACCACTCGACGCCTAATCACGCGCCTGCTACTCCCTTCATCCCTGGGGTACCTCCTCACCTTGTCCCTCAGTCTGCCGATGGAAGTGGTTAAGCCTAAACGGAGGGAATCTATCTCTGCAGTCCGGGCTGCCAACTGCCCTAAAGCCTCATCTCGCTCCAGACGAGTAGTTTCCAGCTGATCTTCTACCCGCTCTATCTGTCCTACCAGCATCACATTTCTCTCTAAGAGGTCATAAACCATCACACCAAGCTGAACAGAAACACCACGCCGACCGTGAGCCACTACCTCTAGCTCGGCAATCCGCTGGTCCTTTTCCCGCAGCTTCTGGGTTAACTCAGTCTTTTCTCCTAAAGTCTGATATGCCAATGACCTGTACTACTCCTCTCGGTCCTGGTGATCCTGATTCTGCTCCTCTAAGTGTGCTACTCGATTCTCGAGCTCTGCGTTCTTATTTGTTAGCTCTTCTATGATGTCACTAGCAGTAGTGCCCATGCCATCTGCATACTCAGGCGGCTCCTCATCCTCCGTCACTTGGTCCTCCTCGGGGTCCTCCTCAGAACCATACTCGGCCTCAGACTCAGCCCTAGTGTCCATCATTTCTGGCTCACTCGGCTGCACCTCCACTAACTGCCCTGCGTCCACATGAATGTCTGTGAACTCTACCTCTCCAGGAGGACTGTACTCTCCCGTCTCAGACATCCTACAGCCACAAACAGAAACAAATAGACAGCAAGATGTCAGTGCCACAATAAAATATATTCATTGATAAAATGAAATGATATTTTATCATGCACAACTCGGCTCGATGGATTTCCATAATCCACCTCCAGACATGACCATCAAATGAATCTCCTCGATCCATCACCTAGCGTACTCAATACGAGTTTAATACTAAGGTTATAACCTAGGTTTCGCAAATCCTAAAGTTTATAACCTAAAGCTCTGATACCAACCTGTGACACCCCCAAATTCAGGTACCAATACCTCGAATCTGGTGCTCACGCTAAAATACATCCATACACCTCTAATCAACATAAATCAACTAATGCGAAATAAATAAACATATGTTGTTCATTACAAAAGGTTTACTACGGTCCCAAGGTCTATAACCTTAAATAAATACATTGCAGAATACATTAATAATACAAAATTATTCCACGATTACATAACGGAATAGTACGAATAACTAGTCCTTAAGCTTTCCTTTGCCTTTGCTCGCTTTGGAACTCTCCGGCTTAACTACAATAGGTTCATGATATAGCAAGGGTGAGCAACGAGTTTGCTCAGCAAGTTTAAATACAAGAATGAAGATATATCATGAATGGGTAAGAATGATAGCTGCATAGATCAACAATTTATGAACATTGATGAAATAGCTGAAATGACATAATCAAAGTCCAAATGAATCCATGAATATTGATTATTTATTGCTGAGTGGTCCAACCGACCATGAACTTGGCCAAAGAGTCAATCATTCAACTAACTCTTTTAAAACCTGGCCCCGTCAGTTGTACTGGAGGGGATTAACCTCTTGTACACCATGTATATGCATAACATTTAACTCTGACTGCATCGAATAGCCGACACATTAAAATCCCCTACATAAGGGTTGCTCTCTCAGTCCAAGAATCCGCACCAACAATCGGTTTGGATAGCTTTTAAAATAATAACATGTACGTGTCTAGCCGAAATAAATGACGTAGACTATTTCCTTAAATCGTTCATGAATAAAGAACTTAAACGTTTCACAGTCCAACAACATATAATGAATTCAAATGCACAAGGTGCGAATATCAATAATTATCTTGGAGGTGGAGTAATTGACAATAATTAATCCACCAATATAGCTTGAAAGAAATAACTTGATTTGAGTCATGAAACCTACAACAATATACAACATTTGTATAAAATAGGAAACTTGCTCAATAACAACAATTGAGTAAGGAACTTGCAATAATATAGAATGGTTGCTCAATTAATAAACAACTCGCACAATAATAAAAGTTGCACGGGTTAGAAAACTTGCCCAACACAGGTTTAGACAAGGGTTAGAGAACTTGCATTCAATATATAGAAAGAATGAAGTTAGGGAACTTGCCTGAAGCGCTGCTACAATATTACAACACACGCTCCTTAATATCCTACACAATTAGGTACATATTCACATACAATTAGTCACATACGGGATACCAAATATTTGTTTACAACTCTAAAATGTCCCATTCAAATAAGAAACAAAATATTAAAAAAGGTTATGCCCACTAGTCACGGCGTTACGACGCTTGTTCGTCTATACGCCCAACTTGCCTATTCGAATGCCCAAGCGACACGCAATTGTGTACACCTAACACGCCCATTCGATTCATCTAATACTCATTGGTTAATGCTAAGTATCATAATAAATCATAACATTCATGTTTTAGAACTTAGAACAACATTTTACATTGTCGGGAGCATTACATGTGCTTACGCGCATGCCCGACGCCCTACGATTGCCCCTAATTTCATATCAGTCCTATAAATGGCCAATTTCGGCCATGCTACAGACCTCAAATTGAAAAACTTAAAGAACAAAAGTTGTAGGTCTACTCGTTCTCTTTTTGAATCATCTTGAATCACCTCAATCCGAGTTCGTATGAGACAGTTATGCCCATTTTACTAAAGGACGTCGAAGCTGTTTGCACAGTCTCTTGTCCAGCGCCGTTGGCGCTCACAATGGCCTATGACCAGCGCCTACAGCTCTCTCATGCAGTAGCTGGACTCATGGCCAGCGCCTACCCAGCACCATTGGCGCTAGGCCTGAGTCCCCAACTTGTTTTGCTTCCCGGAATGCTCTGTTTTAGTGTTTTAGACCTATCTTGCTCCCAATCACCATAACTCCCTTAATACACGTTCTAATTGGTCCGTTCCGGACTCTATGGACTCCTAAGACATAGGGATACAACATATCAAAAATTTAGAGCTATCCATTAACATTAACATGTTGAAATCTTTGACCAAAGTATCAAATCACGTTTTATTTTCGTGTTCTTGGTGTTCTTGGTGTTCTTCACTAAAATCGTTACCAAATCTTCGTTTTAACACCTTTTTACTCAATTCCAGTTGGGTTAACTCTGTAACCCATGGAATTACAATACCATAACAACAAATAAATTAAACACACACGAAAACATAGCTACAAAGTCCTCTAAAATGGTTTAAATGTCCAAAGTCCATGTTTTATCCATTATTCTTCATGTTCTTCATCCTCCTTAAGCATAGGTACGAATTTCTTGCGTTTTTGTTCCACTTTGATGTTATTAATAGCTTATAAGGTGTCTTGGTAACAATATAAACCAAACACAACCAACAATCATAGCAAAAATCGCAACAAAACTCAAAACCCAACCAAGAAAGCTTCAAAGCTCAACAATGGAGGAAAAGATCTTGGAGAAGATGGTTACCTCTTGATTCTTGTTCTTGTAGGTTGTGAGGGTTTGCTAGAGCCCTTTTTCTTCTTCCTCTTACTCCCGTGCTCCTTCTTCTTCTTCTTCTCTTCTACCGTAGCTTCTTCCTCCTCTCTTTTTTTTCCGGCGAGTTTCTTTCTTTTTCCGGCGACCTCTTTCTCCTCCTTCTTTGCAGCTCTCTCTCTTTCTCTCTCTCTATCAGCTAATGGGAATGGGAGGAATGTGGAATTCAAGATAGAAATGAAATGGTTGCATTATTTGGGAGAATTGGAGTAAATTAGGGAGAAGTGGAAGAAAAATGGGAAAGGTGGCCAATTTTCTAACTTGTCGGCAATACTTCCCCCACTCACTTATTCCTAGCAATTTGATTGGTGGAAAATGGTTTGGTTGGATCCCACTTAGTATACAAGCCAAAATAAATACCAGAAAACACCAAAAATATACCCGAAAACTCTCACTTTTGTACCAAAACTGGTAAATAACTCTACCCAAAATTAAAATGGGTATTACCATAATTATTGGGATGGGTAAAAATAATTATTATGGGATTTATCCAAATATTCGGAACACCCATTTAATACGTTTTGGATACGGATAAAATCACGTATCAGCTCAAATAAAATTTTCGACACTTGAAAAAATTATTCGTACGCATACACGTATTTATGAAATTTATTAAAATTGAAAAAGACACAAAAATATTATGGCATGAATAGTGCCTCGAGAAACGTGTCTGTGAATAGTGATTTAGCGATGCTACGCGAAATCAATCATTCACTTAAACAAAACCATAACACGAAAAATTTCATGCATTCACATAATCCAGGTTGTCACACAACCTTTAAACATGCAATACAAAAATAATATTAATAAAATATAATATATTCATTAATATTCAAAAATTCAAATTACAAGGCAATTTCAAAATTCTCGGTCGTTACATTTATAGCCTAGGGTTTACTGGAGTCAGAGAGGGGTACTACCAGTCGACTAAGGGCATTTTTATATAATGCTCAAAGGGAAAAGCAAGGTGTACAAGTGCAGTTAAACCGAGCTGTTCGAGGGTGCCGTAACTCCTTTAATGACTTAGAGTGTTGAGTAGTTAAATATCCAGTAGAAGATAAGAAGGTGGACTATCTTATAGACCGATCAGTGGTATGTCACATGATCCAGGAGTCCTATGATGAGGCACGTGGTTGTTATGTATGGGATAGTACTTAGGTTTACTTTCAGTAGTGTGTACTATAAAAAATTTTGGTTGTAAATAGGAAAATTTTTGTATTAGCTAGTGGTAGTATGAACCACTAGTCGGATATTTCAGTATGTAATATACAAATTATGTTTATAAAATCAAGCTGTTAACTTTTAATATTTATGCTTGTCTTTCCTTTAATTATAGAATCATGCCACCAAGAAGAAGACCCCAAGCAAAAGTAGAGGATGAGAATAGAGAAGCAAACCTTACCCAGTAGTTAGTTGATATACTCTTAGGAGCCTTACAAGGTCGCCAACCAAACTAACCCAATGTAGTTACCCCACAGGTTACATTATTCAATGACTTTAAACTTATTGGTCCACCTAAATTTAAAGGGACCGTAGAGCCAATGGAGGCTGAAACCTAGATTACTGAAATAGAGAAGTTTTTTACTGTAACTAATGTTAGCGAAGACCAAAAGACTGCCTTTGTCACCTTTTTCCTCAAAGGTGAGGCAAATTATTGGTGGGAAACTAATAAGATTCGCGCAGGTGTAGGGATAGTCTCTTGGGATAGGTTCAAAGAACTATTCTTTGAGAATTACTTTCCCTAATCAATGCAAGATCATATGGAGGTACGATTCCTAGAGTTGAAACAAGGGGAACTTACTGTATCTCAGTATACAGCTATATTCAATGAACTAGCTAGGTTTGCTCCGCATCAAGTAGATTCAGAGGCAAGGAAGACCCGGAGATATGAGGAGGGTTTGAAACCCCAGATTCGTAGTTAGTTGTCAGTATTTCAAGTAAAAACCTTTCCAAAAATTCTCAAAATGGCTATCATAGCTAAGAAAGAGAATGAGGCCCTTATAAAATTTCACAAAGATAAAAGAAGTCAAAATGAGTGGGACGGTTTAAAGGAGAAGCAAGTACAAGTGGGCTTAACAATAATAAGAGAAAGTGGGATACCACTTTTACTAATAACTCTAGGAAAAGGGAAAAGCCAACGTTATTGCGGACGCATTAAGTAGAAAGAATCAAGAAAAGTTAAATGTAATAACAAACAACGAGGTACTGATAACAGAGTTCGATAAACTTTAGATCGGGGTAAGAGTTCCAGCTAACTCTACCCAAAAATTATTCGTTATAGAGAATGGTTCGACATTAATAGACAGAGTCAAAGATGAAGAGTGTCAAAAGTATAAAAATGAAATAACTCACATTAAGAATAACAAATTCAGAGTAGATAACAATGGGGTATTGAGGTATGAAAACAGAATATGGGTACCCTCACGCAAGAATTAAAAGAAGAGTGTGTAGTGTAAATGGGTGTTGGCAAAACCCTAGTTTCTATCTCTATAGAAATTGCAAGTACTCTCTCTCTCCAATTCTCATGGAAGAGTGTGTAGTGTAAATTGTCTAACCCTAAATCATGATAAGACTCCTCTTATTTATAGATATAGGGAACCCTCCTAAACTATTTAGGATTAGGGTTTTTATTTTAATTAAACTCCTTTAATTAATTAAACTCCTAATCCAATTAGGAATTTATGAGAGAGTACTTCTATTAATCAATTCTCAATCCCTATTAGGAATTAAATAATAGTAATTGTAATAATAATAATAATAAGACTCCTCTTATTAATTTATATTTAATATTTCCAAAATATTAAATAATAAATATTAAGCTATTTAATTTATTCTATCTCCATAGATTAAAATTAAATACACTTAACTTATTATTACAATTATGTCATTTACTTCTTAAACAAATGTTTTCCTTTTGCTGTGTGACCTTTTAGGTTCTCCATATTAAACCGGTTGTGAATAAATCAATTAGAACAATTCTAATCTTATTTAAACAAATAAATTAAAGTATTTAATTCATTTAAATAAATAATATTTATTCTACAATAAGGGTAAGCCCCCTTAGCGATCAACGACTTTCCAGATAATATAGATTTCAACATTAATCACAAAAGAACCTTTAAGTGAATAGTTACCGTACAATTCAATCCTTCTACCATACAATGTCCCAATTAAATATAAGACATGGAATTACTGTCAAGTCTTATTTTATTTAATTATATGTATTTCGATTCTCAAATGCACAACTCTGATAATGCAAATTAGAAACTCCTTTCTAATTTCATTCTGCTTTGGCCAAAGACTTCTGAGTCGTCATTTATCGAATCACATAGGATATTCTCTCCTTTTACTAGAAGTGGTAGATTCGTTGTTGATCATTCACCTATCTCCATGTGTAACTTATTATACCCAATTATACCCTTTGATATACCCTAAAGGTCTTAAGGGACATGTCAAAGTATAACTCATCATACATAAGATACTATGATGATCTCAAGTCCAAGGATCACTTGTACTACTATCACTAGAGGAATTCCTTTTAACAGGCGAGTAAAACTCCATTAGGTATTCCTTAGCGAGCCACGTTCAGTGAACTTATTCTCTAATAAGCACCTACATACTTGCTTTAGTGTCTCCACACAAATGATTATGAGATCAATCATCCTCTTCATAAGAGCAAGCAACGTATGTACTAATCTATCCGGATTCACTAATCCCCTTTTTAGTAATCCAACGATTAGGAACGATTTTAGTTTGTGAGCTATCTAGAATTTAGATCTCATTAGCATGATCACCATCATGATTCTAAAAGCATTGCTCAAAACTATGGGTTTATCACATTTAATATAACAGCACTATGTAGATAAAATAAAATGCCTTTAATAACCGAATAAGATTTCAAAGTATATGCTACATCATATCAAATATGATTGGTTTGTGTGCATACTACTTTCAATCTCCCACTTGCACTAAAGCCAATCGTCATGGTATCTAATACCCTTCTTCTCTAAGTGACGATCATCTTGCTATTTGGATAAAGCTTCAGTAAATGGATATGCAATGTTGTTCTTGAGAGTCCACTATCTCTATAGTGATTTCTCCTCTTTCAATGATTTCACTAATCAAATGAAAGTGCCCGCAACACATGTTTGAATCCAAGATGAGACTTAGGAACTATTCCTAGTTCTGTGATGAACTTTTCATCCAAACAATCAACTTGCAGCTTCATTTACAGCTATATACTTTGTCTTTGTCACTAAACCAACAACTCTTTGCTATTTGGAACCTTTCCAATTCACTGCACCACCATTTAAGGTAACTTTTTACCCTAAAGTGGATCTGTTATCGTCTTGGTTAGTCTGAAATACTTGAGTCTGTTTAGCCCTCTAGTTTTAATTTAGACCTACCATGAATCATAATCACATCTTCAGTACCGGTTAAGTACCTAAAGATGTTTATCACTATCTTACAGTGATCATCTCCAAAATATGACTGATCAACATCAAGCCTAGTATATTCATTGCATACATGATAGTAACTCATGCGATCTCTCTTTCAATTGGGGACAATTTTAGAGAGATACACTCCATGGCTCATCATCATGAGACCTCTCTTGGAGTTTGCCATGCTAAACGCCTTTAGCATCAAATGAATATACGTTCCTTGGGTCAAGCCGAACATCCTTTTAAATCTATCTATATAGATTTATATCCCCAATTTATAGGATGCTCCTCCCAAGTCATTTATGGAGGAATGCTTAGACAATTTTATCTTTACTGATTGTAGCATTTGTGTGTTATTCCTTATCAGTAGTATATCAACATATAATACCAAGAATGTCACAGCGCTCCCACTGACCCTTTTGTACACACTAGGTTCATTCTCGTTTTTGATAAAATCAAACTCTTTTGATTGTCTCATCAAAATGAATGTTCCATCTTTGAGAAGTTTGCCTCAATCCATAAATGGATCGTTGTATCTTATACACGATTTGCTTCAACTGTTGAAACAAATTCCTCTGGCTGTATCATACATACATTCTCCTCAATTTTCATTGAGGAAGGACGTCTCCACATCCATTTTGCCAGATTTCGTAATAAGCTGTAATCACAAGCAAAATCCAAATGGACTTGAGCATTACCCGGTAATAAGGTTTTATTACAGTCAACTCCTTGACTTGAAAAACCTTTTAAACAGGTCTGGTTTTATAGGTCTCCACCTTGCCATTTGCCTCAGTCTTTCTCTTAAAGATCCATATTCACACTCTAGGCACTTGGCCTTTTTGTGGAGTAACCAGAGTCTATACTTGGTTCTCATACATGGAGTCCATTTCGGATTTCATGGCCATCTGTCATTTCTCTGAGTGTCTTCTACTCATAGCCTCATCGTATATAATTGAATCATCATCCTCTATGATGCGTACCTCATCATCATCCTCTATGATGAATCCATACCTCCTAGGTATCTTCGGTACTCTTTCAGATTTACGATTCGGTTGTGGTACAATAGGTCTATCTACAGGTTCCTCGATTTGACTTAAAGTGCTTTGTGGTTCTTGAACTCCTTCAAGATCTATTACCCTCCCACTAGCTCCTTCAATGATAAACACCTTTATCTAAGAAGGTAGCGTGTAGGATTATAGCAATAATACCCTAAACTTTCTTTAGGATATCCCACAAGTTTGCACTTGTCAGATTTTGTCCCAAACTTATCTTTGAAACCTTTTCACATAAGCTGGACAACCCCTTATCTTAACATACTTAAGAGTAGGAATCCTTCCTATCCATAACTTTTATAGAGTCTTGGGCTCGGATTTTGAGGTTACCTTATTTTGTAGATATGCAGCCGTTTCTAGGGTATAACCTCAGATGGATACTAGAATGTCGGTAAAAATCATTATGGACTACACCATGTCCAACAAGGTACAATTTCTCCTATTAGATACACTAATCAATTATTGCGTATCAGGAGGTGTCTATTATGAGAAAATACCATTTTGAGATGATCTAGAAACTTATTGCACAAGTATTCTTTCTTCGATCTGATTAAAGAATTTTAATACTTTTATCAATTTGTTTCACTTCTGAATTCTTTGAACATTTCAAATAATTTAGACTTGTATTTCATCAAATACACACATTCAACTCTTTGAATGACCATCTCCTTTTCTTTTATTAGTTTGTTCAATTTGCAAAATAATTTTCATGTAAGTCAAGTATACAAAGTCTATCAAGTAATCTTCCAGTTTCAAACAAAATATTATCATTATAAATAGAACAACAATTGTTCTTAAATATAATACCAGAACCTTCCTTGTCCAACAACGAAAGTTCTAATGTTTCTAATGAGAACTGGAATATAATAACAACTTATTAACTTAATAGACTTGCCTGTAGGCAATGCTAAACTATAAGTTCCTATGGTTAATGCAGTAACCTTTGCTCCATTCCTACACATAAGATTACTTACTATTTGTTTAGCTTTCTACTTCTGCTTAGTCTCTGCATTGTATTGCATACGTGAGAACTACAGCCGGTATCCAATACCTAAGTAGTACCTTGACTTATAGAAAGATTTATTTCAATCATGAACAAACCTATATCTGTAACCGAAGCTTCACTAAGCTTCTTCTGGTTAGCCTCTGTAAGATTCTCTTTACAGTTTCCTTTCCAGTATCCCGGCTTATTGCAGTGGAAGCAAACTCCTTTGCTATCTGCATCAGTTTTTGTTCTTAGTGTCCTTAATTATTGCCTTTTCTTATACCTTCTTTGAATTATTTTTCTTTCAGAAGATCCTTTGGCCCTCTTCCGCTACCTGGAAGAATCATCTACCTGTAAGACTTGGTCTTTCTTGGTTAGAAAGTGACTCTTTACTGTTTTCAACATGTTTAAGCAACTCAGGCAGGCTGGCATATAGCTTGTTCATGTGAAATTCACAACAATTTGTGAGAAAGAGTCCGGAAGTGATTGCAAGATCAAATCTTGGATCAACTCTCCATCCATTAAAACCGGTTGTCCTAATTGTTCAAATAGATTGATCATTTTAGGACATTTGTCTGTACTGTAATGCCATCGGTCATTCTAGATTGGAAGAGCTCCCTATATATCTTATATCTAATAGTCCTACTTTCCTCACCCTTCAACTCTTTGAAGGTGCATGAGTACAGTAGGAGCATCCATAGTTTCATGCTGACGCTGAAGCTCGTTACTCATGGATGCTAGCATGATGCATTGAGCCAACTGTGCATCATCTTGCCACTTTCTAAAAGTAGCAATCTCTTCCTCAGAGGCATTGTCTGCAACCATTGCAGGGATAGACATATTAAGGACATAAGATAATTTTTCAGCCTTGAGAACTATTCTCAAATTCTCTAACCAGTCCTTTTAATTTGGTCCGGTTAATTAGCATCTAATATACTCCGCAGTGATAGTAAATTAGACATTGTAAAATTCTGTAAATGAAATAGACAACATTTTAGCATACATTCATTTAATTAATTACCAAAATAAATTAGGTCTTTATTTTAAATTGGTATCTCCCACTATTTTCATCAAACTATATTACCCTCATTATATAGTTCGGTAAATCTAATTAAAGATTTGCTAGTGAGATTAAGGATCCCATTTCAAATATATATAGCCTTGTTTGTGCACAACAAACTATATATAAATAAATAGGTAGACAACTATTGTCAATTACATCACTATGTAACTCCTTGACTTTTGCCTCTTAGATTATAATGGTCAAGTGTGTGCACATCCGACTTAAAATAATCTAAGTTAAGTCCAACCTAGCACTTCCATATATGTGAAGAGAAAAAGACCGCCCTTGTGTGTGCACAACAAAGCTGTAATGTTCAATTCCTTAATAAGCATCAAATGTGATAAAACAACATCTTAAATATTTAATACTCGCCTTGTGTGTGCACAACAAACTCATATTAAATATTTAATACTCTATTGATTTACCATGCTAGAAGGCGACGTTCGATATTCCTAATATCTTTGAACGCTTAGGACTTAATATTATTTCTTTGAGGGTTTGTTATTATTTGTCTCATCTTGTTTAGCGCGCATGCACATATATATATATATATATATATATATATATATATAAAATACGCGTCATATTATTTAACATGTGAAGCATGTTGTATAATATATAATATATACATAGCAAGCATGCACATATAGAATACTATATTCTACCCGGATTGATTATGGACTTTTATTCTAGTTTGGTTCACTAGCGCCACCAAGTGAACCAAAAGGTCAAACCTAGGGTGCAAGAACAAAATTTAAATATAACTATTACATTTAAACTCGGACTCCATTACAAACGGGTCTTCAAGGGCTCCTTGCTCCTTTGTCTCCAATTCTTCAAGTAATTCTAACTAAACCTATTACATAAACTATTTACAATAAATAGAAACCTTGATCAGCAGTCAAGGGGAGGTACATAGGAGGAAGATAGAATTTACATCAAGAAAAACTAGAGAACACGAGGTACGTAGACCCCATTTATAAAAACCCATTCATTTAAGCATCCACTAAAATAAATCCAATCACACATTGGTCAATAGTCCATAATCAATCCCTATTTATTATCATACATATCTCCATATGTATCAATAAATAACATTCATCTCATGAATAATAAAACCATTCCATATATACATTGATATCATTTAATGGGCAATTAAAAGTTTACTAGAAATCCAATTTTGAAACAAAAATAAACTCCTTTATTTTAATCAAAATTTAAATCATAATAAACTTATTTATTTTATTTTATCCAATTTTGAATAAAAATAAACTCTTTTATTTTTAATCAAATTCCAAATCAAAATAAACTCCTTTATTTTAATTAACATGGAAACCAATTTCAAGTTCAAAATAAACTCCTTTATTTTAAATTAAAATTGCTTGGAAAAATAAAATATGTTAAATCCTATTCCATATCAAAATAAACATCTTTATTTTCAAGGAAACATGGAATACTATTCCATATGTGAATAAACTCTTTTATTCTAGGAAACATGGAATCCTATTCCATATGTGAATAAACTCTTTTATTCTAATTAACATGGAATCCAATTCCTAGTTAAAATAAAACTTTTAATTTTAATCTTATTCCAATTAAATAAACATTTTATCTTAATTGAAAATAAATAAAATAAAAATAAAAAATTTTCAAAATCTGCAGACCGGCGCGGCCGTGCTCCAAAATGAACTAGGAGCGGCGCGGCCGCGCTGCACCCCCAGAAACGATTTCTGGGTTAGGGCGCAGCCGCGCTCCAGAATGAACTGGAAGCGGCGCGGCCGCGCCGCGTCGCAGACTTCGAAATTTTTTCAGTTGCCTAGAAAATCGATTCGATCGCATACCCATACATACATGGAATCATAATAATCGATAATTAGCACAAGGTTAGGCTCTGATACCACTGTTAGGTTTGTATATAGCGCGAACATGCAATCAAATTACATAAATAGTGCGAAAACGCGATAAAACGGATTTTAAAATTTTTCATACAAACCATCACCATGATCTTCCATGTGCTCAATTATCAATTAAACGAAAGAGATAAAGTATGAGAATCATACCCTTGTAGAACCATGCTTCCACAGGTACGAGTTCACCTCCAAATCCTTTGCGTTCTCCTTGAATTTCACCAATGAGATTCCTTCCTTTGATCAACGTTAGCCACCCAAGTGTTTGGCCTCTAGAGGTGATCCACCAAGGAATAATAGTTATTCAAGAAGATGGGTGTTGGCAAAACCCTAGTTTCTATCTCTATAGAAATTGCAAATACTCTCTCTCTCCAATTCTCATGGAAGAGTGTGTAGTGTAAATTGTCTAACCCTAAATCATGATAAGACTCCTCCTATTTATAGATATAGGGAACCCTCCTAAACTATTTAGGATTAGGGTTTTTATTTTAATTAAACTCCTTTAATTAATTAAACTCCTAATCCAATTAGGAATTTATGAGAGAGTACTTCTATTAATTAATTCTCAATCCCTATTAGGAATTAAATAATAGTAATTGTAATAATAATAATAATAATAAGACTCCTCTTATTAATTTATATTTAATATTTCCAAAATATTAAATAATAAATATTAAGCTATTTAATTTATTCTATCTCCATAGATTAAAATTAAATACACTTAACTTATTATTACAATTATGTCATTTACTTCTTAAACAAATATTTTCCTTTTCCTGTGTGACCCTTTAGGTTCTCCATATTAAACCGGTTGTGAATAAATCAATTAGAACAATTCTAATCTTATTTAAACAAATAAATTAAAGTATTTAATTCATTTAAATAAATAATATTTATTCTACAATAAGGGTAAGCCCCCTTAGCGATCAACGACTTTCCAGATAATATAGATTTCAACATTAATCACAAAAGAACCTTTCAGTGAATAGTTACCGTACAATTCAATCCTTCTACCATACAATGTCCCAATTAAATATAAGACATGGAATTACTGTCAAGTCTTATTTTATTTAATTATATGTATTTCGATTCTCAAATGCACAACTCTGATAATGCAAATTAGAAACTCCTTTCTAATTTTATTCTGCTTTGGCCAAAGACTTCTGAGTCGTCATTTATCGAATCACATAGGACATTCTCTCCTTTTACTAGAAGTGGTAGATTCTTTGTTGATCATTCACCTATCTCCATGTGTAACTTATTATACCCAATCATACCCTTTGATATACCCTAAAGGTCTTAAGGGATTTGTCAAAGTATAACTCATCATACATAAGATACTATGATGATCTCAAGTCCAAGGATCACTTGTACTACTATCACTAGAGGAATTCTTATTGACAGGCGAGTAAAACTCTATTAGGTATTCCTTAGCGAGCCACGTTCCGTGAACTTATTCTCTAATAAGCACCTACATACTTGCTTTAGTGTCTCCACACAAATGATTATGAGATCAATCATCCTCTTCATAAGAGCAAACAACGTATGTACTAATCTATCTGGATTCACTAATCCCCTTTTTAGTAATCCAACGATTAGGAACGATTTTAGTTTGTGAGCTATCTAGAATTTAGATCTCATTAGAATGATCACCATCATGATTCTAAAAGCATTGCCCAAAACTATGGGTTTATCACATTTAATATAACAGCACTATGTAGATAAAATAAAATGCCTTTAATAACCGAATAAGATTACAAAGTATATGCTACATCATATCAAATATGATTGGCTTGTGTGCATACTACTTTCAAACATAGGAATACCACCATATGAAGCTCTGTCCGGAAGAAAGTGTAGAACGCCATTATGTTGGGACGAAGTTGGGGAACGACGACAATTGTTAGGACTAGAAATAGTTCAACAGACTGCTGAGGTAGTTCGAATTATACGAGAAAGATTACAAGCTACACAAGATCAACAAAAGAAGTACGCAGATCAACATAGACAACAACGAGATTTTGAAGTGGGAAGCCACATATTTTTGAAAGTGTCTCCGTGGAAGGGCAAGATAAGTTTTGGCAAGAAAGGGAAGTTGAGTCCAAGATTCATAGGACCATTTCATGTCCTAAGAAAGATAGGTGGGGTAGCTTACAAGGTAGCCTTACCTTCTGAGTTAGAACATATCCATAACGTGTTCCATGTATCCGTGTTACGACCATACAAATCCGATTATAAACACGTTTTAAATCACGAGCCTATTTAGATTGAGAGAGATCTATCGTATGAGGAGATTCCTATTGAAATCATAGATAGGAAAGAACAAATTTTACGGAATAAAGTAATACATTCAGTGAAGGTAATTTGGAGGAATCAAAACATAAAAGAAGCTATGTGGGAGCTCAAGAGTAAAATGCGAGAAAACTACCCACATTTATTTTTGTAACCTGTACTGTAATTTCGAGAACGAAATTCTTATTAGGGGGAGTGAATGTGATATTCTTAACCTTAATAAGATTCATTTATGTAAATTATGTGATTCTTAATGTAATTTCCTTATTCTAAAACTGTATTATGCGATTTCATACTCTAATGAAGAATTAGGCCAAATAAAATTTTTCACCGAATCAAACTTAGAAATAAATTTTTTTCACTAATGAACTTGTTGGTATATTCGTTTTTGACAAGTTGCTTTGTGGTGCTTACACTGACAAAAATGCTTTGTCGTGCTTCGAAGTTAATATAATAATATATTAATTCATAAAAACCTAATTAAGTTAATTAGGGTAAAAAATAACAAATTGGATTATAAACCCTAATTTCAAAGCCTAAACCCTATTTATGAGATCCTAAATCTTAATTATCAAACTTAAACTTAATTAAGGTAGTACTAAACATAATTTGGTTATTCTAAATATGAATTACAAAACCCTAATCATAATTAGTGAGAAATTAAATCTTAACCAATCGGACTCAAGCTAGGCTTGTGCTAGCACAAGCCCAACCCACTTCTACACATTTAATCGTAAGCCTAACACACTCCAGCACAGGTAAGTCAAGGCTTATCAGAAGCAACACAAGTAACCAAGAAAATTGATTAGATTTTTGTCCAAAATAAGCTTTTAAAGTTTTTTCTATAAAGGGAACAAGCCTCTAACCATTAAGCCTACGAATTTACAAGTTCAAACACTTACAAATAAAGTCCAGATAATATCCCAACTGAGTTCTAAGCAGCTCTTTGTTAGGTTTGTAATATCCATGAGCATACAATCAAATTGCGTAGTTATAAAACGGCGGAAGTATGGTAAATCAGAATTTAAAATTTATAAACCATAACCAGAATTGATCTTTATGTGTAATTATTAATTAACAAAGGAATATAGAGAATCAGATTCATATCCTCGTAGATCAAAGCTTCCTCGGGTACAAGTTCAACTCCAAATCCTTCATGTTCTCCTTGAATTTAATCGATTAGATTCCTTCTTTTGATCAATGCAAGTCACCCAAGTGTTTGGCCTCTAGAGGTGATCCACAAAGTAATAATACGTATTCAAGAAGATGGGTGTTTCTCAAAACCCTAGTTTCTATCTCCATAGAAATTGTAAGTACTCTCCCAACTATTGAAAGTGTGTCTAACCGTCTCCCTTTCCATAATAAGACTTCTCTTATTTGTAGATAAAGGCAACACTCCTAAACTATTTAGGAATATGATTTTATTTAATTAATTAAACTCTTTTAATTAATTAGTCTCCTAATCCAATTAAGAACTTATGAGAGTACTTTTATTAATTAATTCCAAAACCCTTTTAGGAATTAAATAATAATAATAGTAATAATAATAATAAGACTCTTCTTATTAATTTATATATAGTATTTCCAAAATATTAAATAATCAATATTAAACTATTTAATTTATTCTATCACCATATTGAAAATAGTATGCACACAAGCCAATCATATTTGTAATGATGTAGCATATACTTTGTAATCGTATTCATTTGTTAAAGGCATTTACTTTATCTATATCGTGCTGTTATATTAAATGTGATAAACCCATAGTTTTGAGCAATGCTTTTAGAATCATGATGGTGATCATGCTAATGACATCTAAATTCTAGATAGCTCACAAACTAAAATCGTTCCTAATCGATGGATTACTAAAAGGAGGATTAGTGAATCCGGATAGATTAGTACATACGTTGCTTGCTCTTATGAAGAGGATGATTGATCTCATAATCATTTGTGTGGAGACACTAAAGCAAGTATGTAGGTGCTTATTAGAGAATAAGTTCACTGAACGTGGCTTGCTAAGGAATACCTAATGGAGTTTTACTCGCCTGTCAATAAGAATTCCTCTAGTGATAGTAGTACAAGTGATCCTTGGACTTGAGATTATCATAGTATCTTGTGTGTGATGAGTTATACTTTGACATGTCCCTTAAGACCTTTAGGGTATATCAAAGGGTATGATTGGGTATAATAAGTTATACATGGAGATAGGTGAATGATCAACAAAAAATCTACCACTTCTAGTAAAAGGAGAGAATGTCCGATATGATTCCATAAATGACGACTCAAAAGTTTTTGGCCAAAGCAGAATGAAATTAGAAAGGTGTTTCTAATTTGCATTATCAGAGTTGTTCATTGGAGAATCGAAATACATATAATTTAAATAAAATAAGACTTTGACAATAATTTCATGTCTTATATTTAATTGAGACATTGTATGGTAAAAGGATTGAATTGTACGGTAACTATGCACTGAAAGGTTCTTTTGTGATTAATGTTGAAATTTATATTATCTGGAAAGTCGTTGATCGCTAAGGGGGCTTACCCTTATTGTAGAATAAATATTATTTATTTAAATAAATTAAATAGTTTAATTTATTTATTTAAATAAGATTAGAATTGTTCTAATTGATTTATTTAAATAAGATTAGAATTGTTCTAATTGATTTTATTCACAACCGGTTTAATATGGAGAACCTAAAGGGACACACCGCAAAAGGAAAATATTTGTTTAAGAAGTAAATGACATAATTGTAAATAATAAGTTAAGTGTATTTAATTTAATCTATGGAGATAGAATAAATTAAATAGCTTAATATTTATTATTTAATATTTTAGAAATATTAAATATAAATTAATAAGAGGAGTCTTATTATTATTATTATTATTATTATTATTATTATTATTATTATTATTATTTAGTTCCTAAAAGGGTTTGAGAATTAATTAATAAAAGTAATCTCATAAATTCCTAATTGGATTAGGAGTTTAATTAATTAAAGGAGTTTAATTAAAATAAAACCCCTAATCCTAAATAGTTTAGGAGGGTTTCCTATATCTATAAATAAGAGGAGTCTTATCATGATTTAGGGTTAGACAATTACACACTCTTCTATAAGAATTGGAGAGAGAGAGTCTTGCAATTTTTATAGAGATAGAAACTAGGGTTTTTTTTGCCAACACCCATCTTCTTGAACAACTATTACTCCTTGGTGGATCATCTCTAGAGGCCAAACACTTGGGTGGCTAACGTTGATCAAAGGAAGGAATTTAATCAGTGGAATTCAAGGAGAACGCGAAGGATTTGAAGGTGAACTCGTACCTGTGGAAGCATGGTTCTACAAGGGTATAATTCTATATCTCTATCTCTTTCGTTTAATTGATAATTAATCACAAGAATGATCATGGTGATGGTTTGTATGAAAAATTTTAAAATCTGATTTTATCGCGCTTTCGCTTTATTTATGTAATTTGGTTGCATGTTCGCGTCATATACAAACCTAACAGGGGTATCAAAGCCTAATCTTGTGCTAATTATCGATTTTGATGATTTCCATTTGTGTATGATATGCGATTGGATCGAAATATTTGGGCATAATCTGTTTTTTCTGAATCTGCTACGCGGCGCAGCTGCGCCGTTTCCAGTTCATTCTGGAGCGCAACTGGGCCCAAACCCAGAAAGTCGTTTCTGGGGTTCAGTGCAGCTGTGCCGTTTCCCATTTCATTCTGGTGGTAGCTGCGCCGGACAGCAGAATCCGAAAAAAATAATTTTTCCTTTAATTAAAATAAATGGTTCATTTAATTGATATAAGTTTAAAATAAAGGAGTTTATTCACATATGGAATAGGATTTCATGTTTCCTAGAATAAAAGAGTTTATTCATATATGGAATAGGATTCCATGTTTCTTAAAAATAAAGATGTTTATTTTGATAAGGAATAAGATTTAACATATTTTATTTTTCCAATCAATTTTAAGTTAAAATAAAGGAGTTTATTTTGAACTTGAAATTGGTTTCCATGTTAATTAAAATAAAGGAGTTTATTTTGATTTGAAATTTGATTAAAAATAAAGAAGTTTATTTTTATTTAAAATTGGATAAAATAAAATAAATAAGTTTATTATGATTTAAATTTTGATTAAAATAAAGGAGTTTATTTTTGTTTCAAAATTGGATTTCTAGTAAGCTTTTAATTGCCCATTAAATGATATCAATACATATATGGAATGGTTTTATTATTCATGAAATGAATGTTATTTATTGATACATATAGAGATATGTATGATAATAAATAGGGATTGATTATGGATTACTGACCAATGTGTGATTGGATTTATTTTAGTGGATGCTTGAATGAATGGGTTTTTATAAATGGGGTCTGCGTACCTCGTCTTCTCTAGTTTTTCTTGATGTAAATTCTATCTTTCCTCCTATGTACCTCCCCTTGACTGCTGATCAAGGTTTCTATTTTATTGTAAATAGTTTATGTAATAGGTTTAGTTTAGAATTACTTGAAGAATTAGGAGACCAAGGAGCAAAGGAGCGCTTGAAGACCCGTTTGTAATGGAGCCCGGGTTTAAATGTTAATAGTTATATTTAAATTTTGTTCTTGCACCCTAGGTTTGACCTTTTGGTTCACTTGGTGGCTCTAGTGAACCAAAGTAGAATAAAAGTCCATAATCAATCCGGGTAGAATATAGTATTCTATATGTGCATGTTTACTATGTTATATATTATATATTATACAACATGCTTCGCATGTTAAATAAATATTACGCGTATTTTATATATATATGTGCATGTACGCTAAACAAGATGAGACAAATAATAACAAAATCCCTCAAAGAAATTATAATTAAGTCCTAAACGTTCAAAGATATTTGGAATATCGAACGTTGCCTTCATAGCATGGTAAAACCAATTGAGTATTAAATATTTAATATGAGTTTATTGTGTTACCACAAGGCAAGTATTTAAATATTTAAGATGTTGCATTATCACCTTTGATGCTTATTAAGGAATTGGACATTACTGTTTTGTTGTGTCACCACAAGGACGATATTTTTCTCTTCACGTATATGGAAGTGCTAAGTTGGACTTAACTTGGATAATTTTGATTCGGCTGTGTCCCCACTTGATCAAAATAATCTAAGAGGCAAGATACAAGGAGTTACAATAGTGATGTAATTGACAATAGTTGTCTACCTATTTATTTATATATCGTTTGTTGTGTCACCACAAGGCTATATACATTTGAAATGGGATCCTTATTCTCACTAGCAAATCTTTTAATTAGAATTGCCGAACTATATATTGAGGGTAATATAGTTTGATGAAAAATAGTGAGGTACCAATTTAAAATAAAAACCTAATTTATTTTGGTAATTAATTAAAAATGAATGAATGCTAAAATGTTGTTAAAATTACAAATTCATTTTATAGAATTTTAAGATGTCTAATTCACTATCACTACATAGCATATTAGATACTAAATTAATCGGACCATATTAAACGGACTGGTTAAGAAATTTGAGAATAGTATCTCAAGGCTGAAAAACTATCTTATGTCCTTATATATGTCTATCCCTGCAATGGTTGCAGATAATGCCTCTGAGGAAGAGATTGCTACTTTTAGAAAGTAGTAAGATGATGCACAGTTAGCTCGATGCATCATGCTCGCATCCATGAGTAATGAGCTTTAGCGTCAGCATGAAACTATGGATGCTCCTACTGTACTCCGGCACCTTCAAGAAGTTGAATGGTGAGGAAAGTAGGACTATTAGATATCTGATATCTAAGGAGCTTTTCCGATCTAGAATGACCGATTGGCACTACAGTACAGACATATTGTCCTACAATGATCAATCTGATTGAACAATTGGGACAACTGGGTTTTTAATGGATGGAGAGTTTGATCCATGATTTGATCTTGCAAACACTTCCGGACTCTTTCTCACAAATTGTTGTGAATTTTCCACATGAACAAGCTATATGCCAGCCTGCCTGAGTTGCTTAAAATGTTTGAAAACTGTAAAGAGTCACTTTCCAACCAAGAAAGACCAAGTCTTACTGGTAGATGATTCTTCCAGGAAGCAGAAGAGAGCCAAAGGATCTTCTTAAAATAAGAGCAATTCAAAGAAGGTAAATGGAAAGGCAAAAAACAAAGGACAATAAGAACAAGACTGATGCAGATAGCAAAGGAGTTTGCTTCCACTGCAATAAGCCTAGATACTAGAAAGGAAACTGTAAGGAGAATCTTATAGAGGCTAACCAAAAGAAGCTTAGTGAAGCTTCGGTTACAGATATAAGTTTGTTCATGATTAAAAATAAATCTTTCTGTAAGTCAAGGTTCTACTTGGGTATTGGATACCGGCTAATAGTTCTCACGTATGCAATCTAATGCAGAGACTAAGCAGAAATAGAAAGCTAAAACAAAGAGTAAGTAATCTTATGGAGCAAAGGTTGCTGCATTAACCATAGGAACTTATAGTTTAGCATTGCCTACGGGCAAGTCTATTAAGTTAATAAGTTGTTATTGTGTTCCAGTTCTCATTAGAAACATTAGAAACTTTTGTTGTTAGACAAGGAAGGTTCTGGTATTATATTTAAGAACAATTGTTGTTCTATTTATAATGATAATGTTTTGTTTGAAACTGGAAGAATACTTGATAGACTTGGTATACTTGACTTACATGAAAAAACATTTTGCAAATTGAATAAACTAATAAAAGAAAAGGAGTATGGTCATTCAAAGAGTTGAATGTGTTGTATTTGATAAAATACAAGTCTTAATCATTTGAAAATGTTCAAAGAATTCAGAAGTGAAACATATTGACAAAGTATTAAGATTCTTTGATCAGATCGAGGAAAGAATACTTGTGCAATGAGTTTCTAGATCATCTCAAAATGGTATTTTCTCATAATGGACACCTCCTGATACGCAATAATTGATTGGTGTATCTAAAAGGAGAAATTGTACCTTGTTGGAACATGGTGCAGTCCATGATTGATTTTTACCGGACATTCTAGTATCCATCTGGGGTTATGCCCTAGAAACGGCTGCATATCTACAAAAATAAGGTATCCTCAAAAATCCGAGCCCAAGACTCCATAAAGGTTATGGATAGGGAGGATTCGTACTCTTAAGTATGTTAAGATAAGGGGTTGTCCAGCTTATGTGAAAAGGTTTTAAAGATAAGTTTGGGACAAAATCTAACAAGTGCAGATTTGTGAGATATCCTAAAGAAAGTTTAGGGTATTATTACTATAATCCTACACGCTGCCTTCTTAGGATAAATGTGTTTATCATTAAAGGAGCTAGTGGGAGGATAAAAGATCTTGAAGGAGTTCATAGAACACAAAGCACTTTAAGATGGAACCGAGGAGTCTGTTAGATAGGACCCATTTTATAACCACAACCGAAATCATAAAATCTAGGAAGAGTACCGAAGTTACCCTGGGAGGTATGGAATTTCATCTATAGAGGATGATGATTTTTTGAAAAAAAAAAAAAAAAAAAGGTACACATCCATAAGAAGGATAATGAGTCCAGTTATATACGATGAGGCTATGAGTAGAACAAACACCCAGAGAAATGGCAGAATGGCCATTAAATCTGAGTGAGATGGACTCCCATGGTAATGAGAAACCCAAGTTATAGTGACTGCTGGTTACTCCACAAAAGGGCATAGTGCCTTAGAGTTGTGAATATGGTTTCTTTAAGAGAAAGACTGAGGCAAATGGCAAAGGTAGAGACCTATAAGGGACCAAGGGACCTGCTTAAACATGTTTTTTCAAGTCAAGGAGTTGACTGTTGATTAAACCTTATTACCAGGGTAATGCTCAAGTCCATTTGGGATATTTGCTTGTGATTGTAGCCTTATTTACGGAAATCTGGCAAAAAATGGTATGTGGAGACGCCCTTTACCCTCAATGAATGACTTGAGGAGAATGTATGTATGGATACGAGCCAGAGGAATTTGTTTCAAAGGTTGAAGCAAAATGTCTGTGAAGTCGTTTTAATCTACAATTGATCCTTTGATGGATTGAAGCAAGCTTCTCAAAAGATGGGAACCATTCCGTTTTGATGAGACAAATCAAAAAGAGTTTGATTTTATCAAAAACGAGAATGAACCTAGTGTATACAAATAGGCGTCCAATGGGAGCAACTGTGACATTCCTAGTATTATATGTTGGATTATACCTACTGATTAAAGGAATAACACACCAATGCTAACAATCAGTAGTAAAGATAAAATTGTACCTAAACCATTCCCTCCATGGAATGACTTCGGGAGGGAGCAATTCCTATTAAATAGTTGGGGATATATAAATCTTGTTTTATATAGATAGATTTAAAAAGGATGTTCGGCCTATGACCCAAGGAAACATATATATCAATTTGAATTGCTAAAGCGTCGTTTAGCATGGCCAAACTCTACGGAGAGCGGTCTCAATGATGATGAAGCCATGGATAGTGAAATCTCTCTAAAATTTTTCTCCAATTAAAAGGAGTCGGAGATCGCATTGAGTTACTAATCATGTATGGCAGTGAATATATAAGGTCCTGATGATTTTGATCAATCATATTCTAGAGAAGATCCCACTGTTAAGGACAGTGAAAAAAACATCTTGTAAAGTACCTAACCGGTATTGAGGGATATGATTCATGATTCATGGTTAGGGTGCTGAATTAAAAACTAGAGGGCTAAACAAGGGACATCAAGTTTTTCAGATCTGACACAAAATACAGAACCCAAGACGAATAAACAAATCCACTCTAAGGTAAATCGTTACCTTGAAAGGTGGTACGAAGTGAATTGGAAAAAGTTCAATCCAGAACAGCATAAGAGTTACTGGTTTATGTGACAAAGGACAAAGTATATAGCTAGTAAATGAAGCTGGCAAGTTGAATGTTTTGGATGAAAAGTTACATTACAGAACTAGGAATAGTTCCTAAGGTCTCATCTTTGGATTCAAACAAGTGTTGCGGCAGGCACTTTCATTTGATTAGTGGAATCATTGAAAGTGAAAAAAGTCACTATAGAGATAGTGGGAACTCTCGAGAAACAACATTGTTATATCTCATCTACCTAAAGCTTTATTTAACAACAGGTCATGATCGTCACTTAGAGAAGAAGGGTATTAGGAATTTACCATGGCGATTGACTTTTAGTGCAAGGTAATGGGAGATTGAAAAGTAGTATGGCACAGAGCCAATCCATATTTGATATGATGTCTATTTCTTTCTAGTCGATATATGAGATCTTTTTCGTAATCTTATTCGTTTGTTTTAAAGGGCAATTTATTACTTGTATCTACATCGTTTGCTGTTATGATTAAATGTGATAAACCCATAGTTTTTGAGCAATGCTTTTTTAGGAATCATGTATGGTGATCATGCTAATGAGATCTAAAATTCAAAAAGATAGCTCACAAACTTAAAATTGTTCCTAATCGATGAATTGCTAAAAAGCGGGATTAGTGGAATCCGGATGATAGATTAATACATACCATTTGCTGTACTTTTATGAAGAGATTGAATTGATTGTCTCATAAATCATTTTGTGTGGAGACACTAAAGTAAGTATGTAGGTGCTCTGATTAGTAGACAATAAGTTCACTGAACGTAGCTCGCTCTTAAGGAATACACTAGATGGGAGGTTTTACTCGCGACTGTCAATTAGGAATTTCTCTAGTGGATCAGTAGTACAAGTGATCCTTAGACTTGAGATCATCATAAGTTATCTTATGTTATGATGAGTTCTATACTTTAACATGACCGCTTACAGACCTTTAGGGTATAAATCAAAGGGTATGATTTGGGGTATTAATAAGTTTATACATGGAGATAGGTGACTATGATCAACAAAAGAACTCTACCACTTCTAGTAAAAGGAGAGAATGTCCTATGTGATTTCGATATAAATGGACGACTCAGAAGTCTCTGGCCAAAGCAAGGAATGAAATTAGAAAACTCCTTTCTAATTTGCATTATCAGAGGTTTGTTCATTGGAGAATCGAACAATATATATAATTAAAATAAAATAAGACCTTGACTAGTTATAGTACATTTCCATATCTTATATTTAATTGTGGACATTGTTATGGTAGAACAGGAACTTGGAAATTATACTGGTAAACTATGCACTGAAAGGTTTGCTTTTGTGATTAAAGTGTTGAAATCTAGCTTATTATCTGGAAAGTCGTCTTGTTGATCGCTTAAGAGGGCTTACCCTTATTGTAGAATTAAATATTATTTATTTAAATAAAATTAAAAATAGTTTAATTTATTTGTTTAAATAAGATTAGAAATTGTTCTAAGTTGATTTATTCCACCAACCTGTTTATATATTGGAGAACATAAAGGGTCTCACACCGCAAAAGAAAAATATTTGTTATTTAAGGAAGTAAAATGACATAATTGTGTAATTAATAATAAGTTTTTAAGTGTATTTAATTTAATCTATGGAGATTAGAATAAAATTAAATAGCTTAATATTTATTAATTTTAATATTTTGGAAATATTTAAATATAAAATTAATAAGAGGAGATGCTTATTATTATTATTATTACTATTATTATTATTTAGTTCCTAAAAGGGTTTGTGGAAATTAATTAATAAAAAGTACTCTCATAAATTCCTAATTGGATTAGGAGTTTAATTAATTAAAGAAGTTTAATTAAAATAAAACCCTAATACTAAATAGTTTTAGGAGGGTTCCCTATATCTATAAATAAGAGGAGGTTTTTATCATGGATTTAGGATTAGACATTTACAACACTCTTACCATAAGAAATTTGGGAGAGATGAGAGTACTTTGCAATGTTTTTTCTTTATAGATTGATAAGAAAACTAATGGTTTTGCCAAAATACCACATCTTCTTGAAACAACTATTTATTCCTTGGTGGATCACCTCTTAGAGGCCCAAACACTTGGGTGGCTAACGTTGATCAAAGGAAGGAAATTTAATCTCGGTGAAATTCAAGGAAAACGCGAAGGGATTTGGAGGTGGAACTCGTTAACCTGTGGAAGCATCGGTTCTACAAGGGTATAATTCTATATCTCTATCGTTTTTCATTTAATTGATAATGTAATCACAAGGATGATCATGGTGATGGTTTGTATGAAAAATTTTAAAATCCGATTTTATCGCGCTTCCGCTTTTATGTTATGTAATTTGATTGCATGTTCGCGTCAAATACAAACCTATCACAATATATTAAATTTAAATATACTTAATTTATTTAATTAATCGATTTATGCCAATTTTACTTTTTAAATAAATATTTTTTTTTGTGGTGTGAACCCTTTAGAGTTTCGTCCATATTAAACCGGTTTTAATAAATCAATGTAGAACAATATCTAATCTGATTTAAATAAAATAAATTAAACTATTTAATGTATTTAAATAAATTAATATATATTCTACAATAAGGGTAAGCCCCCTTGCTGTCAATGGGAATGGACTTTCTAGATAATATAAATTTCAACATTAATTCATAAAAGAATCTTTCAGTATGAATAGTTACCGTATTAATTCAATCCTTCTACCATAATGAATAATCCCAAATCAATTATAAGACATGGAATTACTGCCAAGTCTTAAATAAAAATTTTTATTTGATTATTAAGTAATTTCGATTCTCAAGATGCACAACTCTAAATAATGCAAATTATAAAACACCTTTCTAATTTCATTCTACTTTTGGCTAAAGAACTTCTGAGTTGTCATTTTATCGAATTAACATAAAACAATTCTCTTCTTTTACTAGAAGTGGTTAAATTTATTTTGTTGAATATTCACGCTATCTCCATGTACCAACTTATTATACCCAATCATACCGTTTGATATACCCTAAAAGGTCTTAAGGGGGACATGTCAAAGTAATAATTCATCACACCACTAGATACTATGGATGATCTCCCCTCCAAAGTCTAAGGATCACTTAGACTACTATTACTTAGAGGAATTTCTACTTGACAGACAAGTAATAAACTCTATGTAGGTATTCCTTTAGGCGAGCCACCATCAGTGAAACTTATTCTCCAATAAGCACCTACATACTTGTTTTAGTGTCTCCACACAAATGGAAAAAAATTATTTGAGATTAAATCATCCCTTTTCCTAAAGAGCAAGGAAAAGTGATGTACTAATCTATCCCGGATTCACTAATCCCTTTTTAGTAATTCAATAATTAGGAACGATTTTAGTTTTAAGCTATCTAGAATTTAGATCTCATTAGTATGATCATCATCATGAGTCTAAAAGCCATTGCTCAAAACGTATAGATTTATTCAACACTTGTTTTTACATATAACAACATCATTGTAGGTATAAAAATGGCCTTTAATAAATTAATTCTTTTATTAATAAACTGATTAAGATTACAAAGTATATGCTATATCATGTCAAGGGGTATGATTGGCTTGTGTACATAACTATTTTCAATTTCTCACTTGCACTAAAAGCCAATCGCTAATGGTATCTAATACCACCTTCTTCTCTAAGGTGCACGATCACCCTGTTGTAATGGAATAAGTGTTCAGTAAATGGATACGCAATGTTATGTTCTTGAGAGTCCATTACCTCTATAAGTGACTTCTCTTCTTTCAATGATTTCTCTCTAATCAAGATAAAAGTGCCGCAAACCACATAGTTTAAATTCAAGATGAGACTTTAGGAATTATTCCTAGTTCTGTAATGAACTTTTTATTTAAACTATTAACTTGCAGCATTCATTTACAAGCTATATACTTTGTAATTGTCACTAAACCAGCAACTCTTTGTTGCTTGGAACCTTTCCAATTCACTGCACCACCATTTAAGGTAACGATTTATCCTAAAGTGGATTTGTCATCGTCTTGGTCAGTCTAAAAAATATGAGTCTTTTTGTATTAACCCTCTAGTATTAATTCAAAACCCCACCAATGAAGCATGATCACATCCTCAGTACCGGTTAAGGTACTTAAAGATGTTTTTCACTGTCTTACAGTAATCTTCTCCAGAATATGGGGGGGGGACTGATCTAACATCAGGTCCTGTACATTTTCATTGCATACATGATAGTAACTCATACGAACTCCTTTTCATTGGGGATAATTTAAAGAGTTACACTCCATGACTCATCATCATGAGGACCTCTCTTGGAGTTTGTCCATACTAAACTGCCTTCTTTTAAGCATAGAATGGAATATATGTTCCTTGGGTCAAGCCAATCAATCCATTTTTAAATCTAAGTCTATATAGATTTATAATCCCCCAATTTTATAGGAGGCTCCTCCCACGTTATTCATGGAGGAATGTTTAGATAAGTTTTATCGTTTACTGATGTGTAGCATTGGTATGTCAATCCCTTATAGTAGTATTTCAATATATAATACTATAAATGTTACTATGCTCCCCCACTGGACCCTGTTTGTACTCCACTAGGTTCATTCTAATTTTTGATAAAATCAAACTCTTTTGATTGTCTTCATCAAAAACGGAATGTTTCCGTCTTTGAGAAAACTTGCTTCAATCCATAAATGGATCATTTGTAGCCTTACATACACGATTTGCTTCCAACCTTCGAAACAAATTCCTCTGGCTGTATCATACATACCATTCTCCTCAAAGTCTTCATTGAGGAAGGATGTTGCTCGCACATCCATTTGTCAAGATTTTGTAATAATAAGCTACAAATCACTAAGCAAAATCCGAATGAACTTGAGGCATTGGCTACCGGGTTGTAGAAGATTTCATGGATGGACAAAAACTCCTTGCCATTATTTAAAAATCTTTTGTCACCATTCTGACCTAAGAGGTCTCACCTTGCCATCTGCTTCAGTCTTTTTCTTAAAGATCCCATTTATCAAACTCTTGATAGGCACTATGTCCTATCGGTGGTGAGTAACCAACCGTCTCATACTTGGTTACTTTATAACATGGAGTCCATTTTCCGGATTTTCATGGCCATTTTCCATTTCTTTGAGTGTCTACTACTCATAGCCTTATCGTATATAAACTGGCATCAACGTCCCTCTATGATGCGTACCCTTATCATCATCCTCTTATGATGAATCCATACCTCCTAAGTATCTTCGAGTACCTCTTCTAGATTTACTGATATCTGGGTTGTAGATACAATAGGTCTATCCTCCTTTAATAGGTTTCCCATTTTTACGGTGGTTTTATTGACTTATAGTGCTTTGTGGTTCTTGAACTCCTTCAAGATCTATTACCCTCCCACTAGCTCCTTCAACTGATAAACACCTTTATCCAAGGAATGGCAGCGCATTTTGCAAAGGAAAACACCTTTCGTCTAGTAGGTTAGGATTATAAAAATAATACCCATAAACATTCTTTAGAATATTCCCAGAAATCTGTAACTTGTCAGATTTTCCAATCCCCAAGCCTTATCAATTTGGAAACTTTTTCACATAAGCTGGGACAACCCCTTATCTTAACATACTTAAGACAAGGAAATTCCTCCCTATCCATAACCCATATGGAAATCCTTGGGGCCCCCCCGGTGGGGGGGGGGCCACCCCCCCCCCCACCCGAAATTTTTGACGTTACGCTTATGTTGTAGATATGCAGCCGTTTGTAGGGGGCATAAACCCCATAAGAGGGTACCGTAGACTATTAGAATGTCGGTAAAAATCATCATGGATTGCACCATGTCCCTAACAAAGTACGATTTCGTCCATTTAGAATATGCCGAATCAATTATTGAGTATCAGGAGTGATGTCCATTATGAGAAAATACCATTTTGAGATGATCTAGAAACTCATCCGCACAAGTAATTTCCCTTCCTCGGATCGGTGATCAACAGGACATTCTTAATACTTTGTTAATTTATCTTCACTTTTGAATTCTTTGAACCTTTCAAATGTTTCAGACGTATATTTCATCAAAATACACATATCCTAACTCTTTGATATGATTCATCTCCCTTTTTCTTTTTACTAGTTTGTTCAATTTGCCAAAATTATTTTTTCATATTAAGTCTAGTATACGGAAGTCTATCAAGTACATCTCTAGTTCTATACAAAACATTATATATTTATTAAGTAGAAAACAGAGCCAATTGTTTTTAAATATAATACCAGAACTATTCCTTGTCCAACAACAGAAAGCAAAAAATGTTTCTAATGAGAACTCGAGAACATAATAACAACTTTATTAACTTAATAGACTTACCCATAGGCCCAACGCTAAACTATAAGTTTTCCTACGGCTAATACAGCAAATCCTTTGCATCCATTCCTCATACTTTAAGATTACTATCCTCTTTGTTTAGCCTTTTTACTTCTATGCTTGGTTTCTTTACATTAGATTACATAAGTCGAGAACTACAGCCAGAATATCCACATACCCAAGTAGAATCTTGACTTACAGGAAAAATTTATATTATTCAAATAATAAAAAACCTTGTATCTGGTAACCGAAGCTTCATTCAAGCTTCTTCTAGTTAGCCTCTGCAAGATACTCCTTTGTAGTTTCTATTTCCAGTAATTCCAGGCTTATTGTAGTGGAAAGCAAACTACTTTGTTTATTCGCATCAGTTTTTGTTCTTATTGTGCTCTGTTTTTGCGTTTGCCTCATTACCTTCTTTGAATTGTTCTTCTTTTCAGAAGATCCTTTTAGTCCGTTTTTCCCTTTTCTATGGAAGGAATCATCTACAAGTAAGACTTGGTCTTTCTTGGTTGGAAAATGTGACTCCTTTGCGATGTTTTTAACAATGTGAAGCAAACTGTATAAGTAGTTTTTTTATACCTACTTCATTAGATTACTATTTACTTCATTTTGTTGCATAACTAGTAGCTCCATAGTATGTTTTCAGTGCATTTCTCCCTTTCTTTCGGTATTGTTTCACTATTTGCATTCCTATGGCTTTTGCACAGTTTTTTGGGGGGTTTTTTTTTGGTTTTAAATTTTTTGGACACGTGTTATGATGCATTTGTTGTTTGGGAAGGCTAAATAAATGATATTTGTTGCTTGTACAGGACACGAGAATCGAGAAAATCAGGCCACAACAGTGCTTTTAGCAGCAGACTAGCAGCCGGCGCTAGCTTGCGCCAAGTCTTGGCCTTGAGGCCGGTGCAGCTGTGCCCCCCCTGTTCCTGCCATGTCCCTCGCGGCAGCTGCGCCCCTTTTACAAAGGAATTTGCGGCGCAGGGCTTGACGCCTTGTCGCCAGCCGAGGTCATGCAAGACATAGTTCCAGCCAGCGAAGCAGCACTACTATAAAATCATGCAATGCCTGATTTTTTGACTGGGATTAGTGGGATTAAAAATACTTTATTAGTGGGAAACATAATAAGTCGAATAGAAGACAAATTAAGCATGTAATATATTGAATGAGACTTTCAATTTTGGGAGAGGCTCCTCCCATCGACGAAAAATTAGAAAGTTTCCTGGCATTATTTAACTTCTGAAATAAAAACAAGTCAAGCTTGAGCTTCAATTTTGCTTGGTAACTGAAGGAATGGGAGCTACATGGGATGCTGAATTGAAGCTTGTGGAGCAAGAAATCAAGAATATCAACACAACTTTGTGAAACTCATCAGTAGTTTGCAGAATGGGAAAATAGGGGATGCCGTATATTTTTCTGTATTAGTGATTAATTTTTCTTATTCTGTAATTTATGAAAGTGATGGAACCCAATGTTGTATGATGAATTCTGCTATAGTTATCATGAACTCAACATTAATTTTGGTGGGACGATCAATTGGGATGCTTTTGCATTAACTAAAAATTGAATATGGCTTCCTTATTAATTGCTAGTTGGTTTATGAAATGAATGGTTTCGAGCATAATTTTATAACTGTAATATTTAATTGCTTGATCACAAATTAACCAATGATCAAGTTTATATGCGAATTGAGAAAGGAAATATAAATTGAGTTCTAGATTATGCTAGCAGTATGTTCAATCAATTTTTTATACATTCCGTCTGGGGTGAAGTTTATGTTTCGTGCTTAGGCGATAGGAGATAATACCGAAGACACCGTAATGTGGCCAATTGTGAGAACTTGTACTTTAACCCACTTGATTGTAAATCACAATAGAAATATAGTGGCCGTTTAGTCATTAGGATGATTCACATTCATTCTATCAATTGTGGTAGTAAGTATGATATGAATATGGTGCATCGTGAAAGGTGTTCTTATTTTACATCTCGTGGTTTCTCAGACCAACATTCCATATTAAAATCAATTTAGCAACAATAGGAAGCATGGAAATCTGTAGTTTAGCAATAAGTGAAATGTTTAATATCCCAAACCCATAAATTATTGTAAATTTTATACAATCATAATTCGTTTCTAATTGTATCTTTAGCAATAATTAGATAGTTTCAGCTATTGTTAATCAATTGTTTAAAGAGACCCGAAATAATTATAAAATCCGTGATGGTTGTAGTCCATAAAAGGCAAGTTTATTACTCGCGAGATCAGATACTTTACTTATCTTTATATTGACTTGTGGTGAATCACGTTGCACTTGCGTGTATGAGTCCGATATTTGTTATACATACCAAATATCCCAACAAGTTTTTGTAGCGCGGTTTTGCCCGGGGAATACTAATTGCGCTTTTAGTAACTTTCATCATCAATTTTTAAATGAGATTGGTTTTAACGTTAAACAAATCTGTTCTTGTCTTAATTCTATTTTATTTTCTTCTAAATTGTTTTCAGGTACTCTTAAGTAGGTAGTATGCATACTCGAATCAAAGAATCCTAACTACAATTTGCCTTTCATGTTGAGTAACATTGAGAAAAGGAGTTTCTACAGTCAAGAAAAGATGCGCTGAAGAACACTCCTAGAGCAATCTAGAACCAACCCTAAACAATGGCGGGAGACAGCACAAAAAGGCATTGAGAGATTATGCCTAAACGGCCAAGAGGATCACAATGATTTTACAACTCATGTATCAGCAAGGCCGGCCAATAACCAGCCAATTCGCTTTGAAATCAAACCAGGGATTCATCCATAGTGATCGCAAAACTCTGTCCAATTCTGTGGGGGGGGGGGTGGGGGGGGGGGGGGGAATGGTGGGTTGGATGACCCAAAATAAGCATATTTTGTTTGATAATTTTTTAGTAGAGTCTGTGATACATTCAAATTTAGTCGGGATTTTAGAAGATGCAGTGAGATTGCGGTTATTCCCGTTCACAATTGAGGGATAAAGCAAAGGAGTTGAGCTACACTTACTACCAATCGGGATCTAATACTTACTTATGGCAAGAATTGAGCGCAGAAATTCTTAGCAAAATTCTTCCCACCCAGCCAAAACCTGCTAAGTTTGAGGGGAATGGACAACTCCTCCAATGAGCACCATCATGGAAGGAAATCCTTGGTATGAGACATGGGGAAAAAAAAAAGGCTGTACAAGGAACTATTAAGAAAGTGTGTCCACATCACGGTTTGCCGGCAATGGATGCAACTTAACACATTTTACAATGGGGTTGGGAATATTCAAACACTGGACAGACATTGATGCAGCTTCGGGGAGGGCGCATTCATTGTAAAAACGATGACGAAGCTTATGAACGTTTTGGGAGACCAGGGCTATGAATAACTATCAATGAGTCACGCTTCTAGGATCCTACCAACCAAAAGTAGCGGGGGATAATAAGAGGTTCACACAACCACTTCACTTTAATCCCAGATATCTACTATAGTCAAAAAGCTTGACAACTATATGATGAAGGGAAAGGGGCAGCAATTTTCCATGATTTTGGTGAGCTTTGTGCAGGATCACACTCGTTCTGATCAAATTTTTGTGCCATCTATGCTGAGTCAGATGCATTTTGTGAGCAAGCTACCAGCGGGCCATCAAATCAATATTAGAACCCCACAAGCCGGTGAATAGTAATCACCCTAACTTCTCATTGAGCAACCGTCAAGATTATCCACAAGCTCCAAAACCTCTCAATCCACCGGGGGTCCACAATCAGCAACAAGCCACATCTACTAGGAAAAGAAGGTTGCTGAAATGAATGAAAATTTGATGAGAGATACATGGCCAAAACCTGATAAGTTGGAGCTAGGGCCAGGCATTGAGGTTTCAAGAATTTGGAAAATCAAATGAGTCAATTGTTCAGCTTTTTATCTAGATAGACCTCAGGGGTGCTCTTCCTAGCGACACAGAAATCAATCCAAGGAGGGGGAAATGGAAAGTGAGCAATGCCAAGTTTTCACACACAGAAGTGGGAAGCAGACTCTGCCAATCGGGCGCAGCTGCGCCCAGTTTGCAAAGGGGAAACAGCGCAGCTGTGCCATTCTCCGGAAGTTGATCCAGTCGGGCGCAAAGCGCTGACCCATTGAGCAAGGGGAACCGGCGCAGCAGGCTTTCTTCCCTAGAATCTGACTTTACTCAAATTATTAGAGGAGGAAGGATAGTATTGAAAATTCTGAGCCCAGATCAACAAAAAGCACCAGAGGAAGACTCGACCCCCTCCCACCAGTTAATTATCCACCTGTTTACGTACCCACAAGAGGCAGGCAAAAGCCAGAAATATACCAAACAATTCTCTAACATTTCGTGAGGTTTTCAAAAAGCTTCAAATCTACATACCATGTACAGAAGCCTTAGAACCCCAGATGTGCCTAGCAATGCCAAGTTCATGACGGGGGATTCTGTTAAGGAAAGGACGAAATATGCAAGATTTTGGAATTGTAGCTTTGACAGAGGAATGCAGTGGGGTATTACAAAGGAGAGCTACCTCCAAAGTTGAAGGGGATCCGGGCAGTTTCACCATTCCCCCTTGGGGCACCAATGGGGGGTGACCTGTCATTTAACAAGTGTTTAGGTTGCTCTTGGTGCAAGCATTAAACTCATGCCATTGATCCAGTCTTTACATCAGTTGGGATTGGCAGCACCCAAGCCAACAAATGTCTCGCTTCAGCTAGCGGATCGTATCAGTCACCTACCCGAGAGAGAATAGTAGAATGATGTTCATGTTAAGTGTTGATAAGTTCATAATCCGAGCTGACACTCAATAATCCTAGGACTTCGAAGAGGACCAGGACATTGCCCATTATACTGGGGATGCCATTTTTCAGCTATCGGGAGAACTCTCATTGATGTGCAAAAGAGAGAATTGACAATGCCGGTTCAAGACCAAGAAACACCTTTAATGTCGTTAAAAGCTATGAAATTCCCGGTGGGACATAGGGAAGATTGTTTTCGAGTTGATATCATTGAAAGTGCAGAGCCCGAGGGAATTTCATTTAAAGCCACACGTAGTGACCTTGCTTGAGATGTGACACAGACAGGAGTACATCAGACATGGTGTGTGTGAGCCCGAAAAATGAGAGTAAATTCATTTTCTAGATGCAATACCCAGGATGGGCATAGTTCAAGGTACCAATTAGAGCATTTGAAAAGTTCAAAGATATTCCTCATCTGCATTAGAAACCATCTAAA